>CM063509.1:113111939-113114439 GCA_032207245.1 Pardosa pseudoannulata
AATACAGTCTTATGCATCATTAATGAACATAATTTTAAAACCAGGTTCTTTCATATCTCTGCAATGGAAAACAAGTTGACTGCTTTTTCACATCACGTTAAGCTGCAGTTATGGAACCTTCAAAATAAAAGCAAGAAAATAATAAGCTATATATGTGCTCCAGATCGTGAGAGTTGAAGGAAAATAACATCTTGGTTTTTTTTCGTCCAGCAAGAGCCGTAAAGCGATGCGAGATCCAGAACTGGGGTAAGATAGTAAAAATGAAAAATTACAATTGCAAATATATCCTCGGCAGAAATGTGGTTTACAATGAAAATCAGAATATTATTGCTGTGGGAAATGAGGAAATATAATCAAATATAATCTTCAAAACAATCATAAGAATTGTTTCCAGTAAGTACATTTAAAAAAAAAAAGAGACTGGAATATATAAATGCATCCCCTGCAATGTGGGAAAGCATATTACTCAATATTATGGAATTGGAACGCTGGATAAATCAAAGCAGTAGAGCTAAGATCTCACTGATCTAAATTTAGAGATGGGTAATATATAATATTGCATGGTAATTAATAATTCTTAATGCAATGGACTGACTACTGCTGTGTTCTATATTAAACTATCCCCTTCCAGGTTCATTTTATTTCAGGATTATGGGTCCAAAAATGTCAATTTTTTATTCTCATTTTTATACATACATAGCTTTTTAAACGTACTAGCATCATTCACAGAATCATTCACAAAATCTCCTAAAATTAATGTAAAAAAATCAATTTAAGTAAATGAGTAATTTACCTCTATAATTGGCTTTCTGTACTGCAGAAATCATTAGACTTTGGAGTCAATTCACACTACTATAAATATAAGTTCAGAATTCCTAGCTTTTATCTTGAATTAAATTTTATTTATATCCTATACATTTACATAAATGATCATGAAATTATTAATCAAAATTTGGTCGTATATGATACAATGGAATCCAACATCGCAATCTGGACAGTAGAACCTTATTTCTCTACTTACCTTCTTTCCTCTATTGTCTCTCTTTGGGCAGCAAATAATCTAGTAGCCAGAAAAGTAAACAAAAACAATCGAAACCATAAAAAGCACATGTGAAATAATTCGGGAAAGACTGATTGCACAGTGTCCGAGCTACACTCGGGATGATCCAGGATGGTACATTTCGCCTGCCCGAGTTCAGCTCGGGAAAAACCGGAATAGGGCTATAACGCATTCTTTTGAAAACTAGGAGGTTGGTTGGTTGGTTGGATGAAATTTAGTGGCGTTAATTCCTCATGGGACAAACTGCGCTAAACAAGACGAAAAACCCAAAAGAACAACACAATTTTGAAAAAATCAATTTTGATGAAACGTTAAAAAAGAAAGATGTCCCAAACCGATAGAAAAACATTTAAAAACAAATAAATACGTAGAAAATTTAGAAAGACAAAAAATCAACACGATAATCAGCAAAGTTTGATTAAAAATTAAAGATTAACAATGTAAAACAGAAACTGAAAAATTAGAAAACGTACAGCACAAAAATGAAAATTAAGAATTTAAAGATTCAAATTTATTGAAATGTTAAAATTATAATCAAGAATTAAAACATTAAAAAATTAAATATTATGAAATTGAACATCAAAAGTTACAAAACAAACATAAATCTGATTTCAAAGTACAATCAATCAATCAAGCGCTAATCGGGTCCATATAGCCGTGAGGCCCTCCAGGCTGATCCCGTCTGCGGTGGGCAGATCGCAAGTATGGGGCCAACCCACCCCATACTAAACCTTTCGAAGTACCCGGCCCGCTCCCGTGGCGCCGCAGGCGCCGTTCGCGGACGAAGACATGCGCTGCTGAGGTGAGGGAAATTGTAATACTACTGGATACTTAGCGGACATCCTGACGCCGAAATTAGTGAAGATGGAGCGAACCAAAGAGGAGAAAACATGATAGAGAATTTTGCTCGTTGCACCAAACAGGACGGGAAACCGAGGGGGCCGAAGAAGAGAGACAGGAAATTTTGAGAGGCGACAATCGCAATCCTGGACTTCGGGACCATCACTCAGAGGGTCATTGTAACGGAACTTCGGCCCACCCTGCGGAACCCCCGTGACTCGGCGTGCTCGAAAAAGGGAACGCTGGAGCCTCGCATAGCTCCAGGAACCGAAAGATTTCAAAGTACAAGCCAGTACAGCGAAGAAAAGGGGAATAAGCCTAACTTAAAAACTAGCTTAACTTAACTTGAAAACTAGCAGATCATGTCCGTCCACTACATTGTATTGCATTTTATAGCAGTTCTCACATAAGTAATATCAACTAACTCAGATTAGTAGATCGAAGTCTGTTGTTGTTTCTCATGCCACTTGGACAAACCAAGCACGATTGAACCGGCTGACTACTCGATTTAAGACGAAGGGATGCGCCTTTCGTTTTAGTTAGCCGTTATGAGAACCGTTAAGGTGAAAGAACGACTTTGATCAAGTGGGTCCTCGTAAT
>CM063509.1:113121939-113151939 GCA_032207245.1 Pardosa pseudoannulata
AGGATTTGGTGTCATTTGCCCTTGTGTTGCAATTAATGAGTTGACCGTATCTCCGCAAACCATGCCAGACCTTTCTTTTAGAAGGTAATGTACATTTCTTTCGTATATCAAATCGTGATGAAGACTTTATCTGAAGTTGTAGGATGAAATTTTGCCCATCAAACAAGAAGTATTGTTCTTTTCAGGAGAGCTATAGGGATGCAAATTTCTGTTTTATTTTTCTTTCACTCAAGGGTATCAGTGGGACAATTTATAGGAGAGAGAAGTAAAAGGGAAATACATTTAACAATTTTTTACTTCGTTCTTTGAAGTAGGTCGCTAAGAGTGACACTTAGTCTCATTTTGGATCGCCTTGCATCCTTTGATTCCCAACCAACTCCAGCGAGATACGTACCCCTGAGCTTTTCGAGCCTCAGTGTAGAAGTAACTGTTCGGATCATCAGACCAATAAATTATAGTCCCAGAGCCACGTACCTGCACTAATTAGCGAACTGTTCTTGTGTTCGAGAATTACCAGCTTCACTGTACCCATGCGTTCTGTAATTGTAATGCTTATCTCAGCACGAGATTTCAGAAGCAATTGAATTTACGGAGTCCTGTACCTTGATGTATATAATTATTCCCGTGAATAAATCATTTAATCAAGATTAAATAGATGTTCAGCCTGTATCATTGACGGCCTCGCCTACCCTTACTTCAGTACGTCATAATACACACACACACACACAAACACATATATATTGATTGAATTTGAAGCAGTAGGTTTTGGTCTTATCAGCTCTCGTGTTGCAATTAATCAGTTGACCGTATATACCCAAACCATGCCAGACCTTTCTTTTAGAAGGTAATGTACGTTCTTTCGTACATCAAATCGTGATGAATACTAGATCTGACGTTGTAGGATGAAATTTTGTCCATCAAACAAGAAATATGTTTCTTTTCATGAGAGTTATAGAGATGCAAATTTCTGTATTTTTCTCACCCAAGAGTATCAGTGAGGCAATTTATAGGAGAGAGAAGTAAAAGGCAAATTAAAAGTCTTAACCCGAATGAAAAAGTTTATAAAACATCCATCAACGCATTACTTTTTCATCGGATGTTTACGGGCAAGGGTCATAAATTCTTTCTTTCCAAGAATATAAAGTATCTTCTTGGTATGGTAAATCATGGTGAAAAGGAAATTTGGAGACGTGAAGCCTTTCCAACTGAAAGGGACGAAAATGATTGTTCTTTGCTGGAGAGTAGAGTATACGAATTTCTTTTATTTTTTCCGTCCGAGTGGGTCAGTAAACCAATAGATCGTACAGAGAGATAAAACAGTAAACCCAAATTTTTAAATATCTAGTATGAAAAACTTTAAAAATCATCCCTCGACGTGCCACTGTTCCACTGGATGAAGTTTACGAGCACGTGCAATGATGCCATTCTCTCGGAGGAGGTAAAGTACCTTCCTGGTAGAGTAAATCGTGATGAAGAGGGAATTTGAAACCAAGGAATGAAATCTTGTCGATCGAACAAAGGTGGGATGGTTGCTCCTTTCAAGGAGAAGAACAGGATTTTTTTTTTATCCAAGAGGATTTATAAAAGTTTTATAAACCCCGAAAGAAAAATTTTATAAAGTATTCATCGATGCACTGTTCCACTGAATGACGTTTACGGACTCATGGTATATGCTTTTTAATTTCGATAAGGTAAAATACTCTTTTTGGTACAGCAGACAAAGACTGATCAAGATAATTTGGGGCACTGCGCAAACAAAAATTTTTCTGACTTTATTCTTACCTGTACAAAATCAGACTCTGTATAAACCCTCAAGACTTTTCTATACGTACAATGTACCCAAAAAGAGAAAAAAATACTAATTATACATTTATTGAAAATAAATTTATATGTACTAATATTACCTTAAACATGCATAGTTAATTGGGTTCAGACTCAAATGATTAATGTTCGTGTAATCAATATTTGCCTTATTGTGTATTTCATAAAAATATATTATTAGGTAAAATATGCATATTTAATTAGGTATATTAAGTTAAACATGTATATTTAATTGGGTTCAGACTTAAATGTGTAATGTTCCTGTAATCAATATTTGCCTTATTGTGTATTTCATAAAAATATATTATTAGGTAAAATATGCATATTTAATTAGGTATATTAGGTTAAACATGTATATTTAATTGGGTTCAGACTTAAATGTGTAATGTTCGTGTAATCAATATTTGCCTTATTGTGTATTTCATAAAAATATATTATTAGGTAAAATATGCATATTTAATTAGGTATATTAGGTTAAACATGCATATTTAATTGGGTTCAGACTTAAATGTGTAATGTTCGTGTAATCAATATTTGCCTTATTCTGTATTCCATAAAAATATAATATTAGGTAAAATATTTTACTAAAATGTATTACATTGGAATATGAAGATTTTATTTTCTGATTCAAGTTTTTTTTTCTATTTATAGCACTTTTCTCAATTAAAATTCAGAATTTAAGGTGATTCACACTTTGGTAGGACTTACCCTATTATTTCATAGAGCAACAAGAAAATGGAGTTATGTGACTTTATAAAAAGTAAACATGCATTTTAGTACAAATTTTTTATAGATTACATATGTGTATATATAATCTATCCTTTGATAAAATAAAATTCATTTTTATGCTTTTTGTGTACAGGTTTAATGGTGATAATTTCAAATTTCCAGATTTTATTTTTACCCTCTGACGGCGCAATTTGTAAACCGAGATCTCTTTAAAAATTCAGTGGTTTTTGTTGCATAGTTTAATTACATATATAAGCATATTATCTATAATTCTATTATCTAATATAACTAAAGCATATAAAAGGTCATAAATAGCATATAATGCTATTTATGACCTAATTAAATGTCTAATACTGTATCTAAACACATGCTCGCGAAAATCGCGGGATAAGCAAAGTTAGCTACATTTAAATTGAACATTTAACATTTAAATTGCCCGTGGAAATCACGGGATGTGCAGTCAGAGGGTTAATATTAAGTTAAAATTATTTTTAAATTATAAATCAAGAATCAAAATTTTTGGTGCCTTGAAATTTGTGGTCGTGAGCAAATTCTTGGTATGTCCTGCCGGTAACAGTACCCATATAGCATAGAATAATGGGATTTTTTCCCGTCCATAAGTTCATAGCGCCAACAGAGGGGAGAGATAAAAAGCGAACAAAATATTTTATAAACCTAAGAGAATAACTTTGAAAACAGTCATCAATATATCACTATTTAACAGAGAAATTTACGGACACAGGAAATAAGTTGTTTGTTACCGTGAAGGTAAAATACTTTTCTGGTATGGCAAGTCAAGAAACAAGGAATTTGGTAGTGAGAAACCTTTGTCTGTCAAACGATGATGCGATTGATGTACTTCTGAGGAAGAGGAACAAAAAAAATTTCTGTCGATGTGCCAATAGAGGCTTCGGAGAACAGTGGACAAAATTATGTAAAAACTGAAAGAAAATATTTATAAAGCATTCAGCAACGTGACGTTAATAAGGGATGTTTACGGACATGTGAATTAGCCCCTTCTTTCCATGGAGGTAAAGTGTCTTCCTGGTTAGGTAAATGTTGGAATAGATTTGCCAGACAAGGGAGACAGAATGTAAAGGCGAGCAACGAAATCTTGCCGATTGAAAGAGGGGGGGGGGTGACATCACTATGTCCATGGTATTCCTTAATCCATACATGTCTTCCGGGTGGTGCCAAATGAGTGACAACCACAGGGCATAACTCCTTTAAGTATATACGGGTCTTCCAAGCCCGAAGTGCCTTAGTGACATTTTTCTCTCTCCGTCCTTCCTGGTAGTCACGAGCTTACCTCTGTAGAGTCTGCTCCTTAGTGGGTTGGACAAAAACAAAATCGGACCTCCCATAGGTCAGTAGTGGTTTGGTAGCTACTATGGCTCGCTATTGTGATGCTCTGTTCATCAATTTGTATGACTTCGGATGGATCAGTGGATGAATTTGCCCTACCTATAGAATGAGGGTGTGATGGTTGTACATTCTGAGGTAAATGAACAAGGGTTAGTTACTCTGCCAGTGAGCAATTGATGAATAAGGAAAAAAATGAAAAAAAAAAAAAGTCCAAAGCCAGAAAGAAAGATTTTTATGAACTATTCATTGAAGTATCACTATTTAACAGGAAAATTTTAAGGGCTCTACAATAAGCCCTTTTTTTGCATGAAAACAAAGTACTTTTCTGATACTGTAAAATATGATGTAGAGGGAATTACGAGGCAAGGAATGACATCCTTGCCGATCAAATGATGATGTCATTACTGTACTTTTGAGGAAGAGGAATGGAGATTTATTTCCCATCAGTATGTCAATAGAGGCACCATGGAAAAGTGAACGAAATGATGCAAACTGTGGAAGAACAATTTTATAAAGCATTCATCGACGTACCGCTTACTGGGGAACATGTATATTAAGTGCTTTTTTCTGTAAGCGTAAAGTACCTTCTTAACATTGTAAATCATAATAAAAACGGAATTTGGAGGCAAGAAACAAAATCTTGTCGATCGAAAGAGGATTTAGTGGTTGGGAATGTTTAGGGAAAGGAATAGATGTTTTATTTTACCGGTGAGCCAGTATACGGGGGAGAGAAAAAGTGAACCAAATAATATAATTCCGGAAAGAAGCATTTTATAAAGCATTCATTGTCATATCCCTATTTAACAGGGGAAGTTTATAGACACGTGTGAACGAGACCTATTATTCCGTGGATGCAAAGTACTTTCCTGGTATTGTAAATCATAAAGAAGGCAGAATTTGGAGGAGAGAAACGAAATCTTGCGTGGTTGTAACTTCTCTGAAAAAATGAGGATTTTAGTTCATAAGGGGGCCAATTGAGGAGAGAGACAAAAAAACGGAACCTAATGATATAATGCTGTGAAGAAACATTTTATAAAGCATTCATTGACGTTTCACTATTTACAAGGGAAGTTTACGGACACGTGCAATGAGCCCTTTCTTTCCGTGGAGGTAAAGTACCTTCCTGGTATAGTAAATCGTGATGAACATGGAATTTGGAGGTGAGCAGTGAAATCTTGCCGATCGAACGAGGATGCGATAGCTGTGCCTTCTGAGGGAGAGGAGCGGGGATTTTTTTTTCCGTCCGAGGGGGTCAGTGGGCCAATAGATGGAAGAGAAAAAGAGAGAAAAAGTGAACGAAAATCGCTCGGAGAAAGGGAGGCGGCAAGCGGCGGCGCTCGAACGGCCGATTGCCGATGAACCCACCCGTGATCCCGGAATGCCCGAGGCAGGGCCGGTGCCACGAGGCACGTTGATTGGGGACGGGCTGAAAGTGCTGCTCTCTCTCTCGGAGCGCTCGCGAGCTCGGCCGGTTTCCATCAAGATCGCACACTCGTGACTAAACGTTCCGGCTCAGGGGTCATGCCCGACGCACATTTTCCCACAGCATTTGCATCGGGGGGCCAGCCAGCCACACAACACAAACGAAACAATGGGCTACTACTACCATTTCTCCCCTTTTTCTCTTCCACGAGGAACGACCCCCGGTCGCAACCTCCTAATCTCTTCTGTGTGTGTGTGTTTCTTGAGAGGAGCCCCGCGTTCTTTTGTTTTTTAATGGGCGTGTGGAATGTTACGGGTGTCCCGGGATGGAGCTATCGCTTCGACAAGATATGAAACAAAAATAAAAGAAAAGAATGTACTGCAGCACGGGGTGGGGTGGTTGGAATGCATGTACCAAACGATGTCTGCCCGCCTCCCGTGCTTTATTCCAATCCTGGATGCCGGAGGAAAGCCACCTTGCGTAATGAGATCGCCAATGCTTTCATTTCCAACCCCCTTACCCCCCTTTCTTTTCGAACTGCAGCCCCATCAAAGAGTTCGGGGGAGATAGAACGGCGTACCAAGAAAAAATGGGCGTCGGAGAATTTCATTTTCTGCACCGGCGAGAGGGACGTCTATTCGAGGGGGTGGGGTGGGGGTGATTACGGACTACTGAAGTCGATTATAATTTATCAGCGACCATCTTCTGTTCAACCGCAGCTTCCAATCCAGAAGAAAGGGGGGTGCAACCTTCTTTTTTATTCATAAGAAGTCAGGCTGCGGTGCCCAAAGAGGTTTTCATGTAAATTTCAAAAGGCCGGGGAGGTGGTTCCTTGGTGTTTAATCTGCGCGATGGCCTATCGGAAAATGCAAATATTTTTTGCGGGCAGGTGAAAGAGATATATCGATGTTATTATGGGTGGAATTCGGCGGAATTCGGGTTCTAATTCTGAAATTACAGTTATTATACCTTTTGATAAATTTCTGCAGTTAATTTTTCCTATCAATACACATTTTTTTAGGACTGGTTTGAATTAACCGGCATCTAAAGTAGTCCAAGTCATGTTTTTTATTATTTAGATGTAAACAAAAGGACACACGAATTATATATATATATGTGTGTATGTGTGTGTGTGTGTATGAATATGCATATATGTATATAAATACTAGCATACTAATAGTTCAGAACCAGCAGTGTATATATATATATATATATATATATATATATATATATGTATATATACTTGCATATATATAATATATATGTATATAAATACATATATGCACATATATACATATATATATATATATATACATATATATATATATATATACATATACATATACATATATATACATATACATATAAATATATATATACATATATATATATATATATATATATATATATATATATATATATATATATATATATATATATGCATATAGGTAATATATATATGTATATATATACATATATGCACATATATATATATATATATATATATATATATATATGCATATAGGTAATATATATATGTATATATATACATATATGCATATATACATATATATATATATATATATATATATATATATATATATAGCATATAGGTAATATATATATGTATATATATACATATATGCATATATAAAACATATATATATATATATATATATATATTATAATATATATATAATACATATACATATATATATATGCATATAGTAATATATATATGTATATATATACATATGCATATATATACATATACATATATATATATATATATATATATACATATACATATATATATATATATATACATATACATATATATATGCATATATATATATATATATATACATATATATATGCATATATACATACATATATATATACATATATATATATATATATATATATATACATATACATATATGCATATATACATACATACACACATATATATATATATATATATATATATATATATATATATATATATATATAAATATATATATATATATATATATATATATATATACATTTCATAACTTGACTCAATGCATCAGAAGCGTACTATTGTCCTAATAAAAGTTTTCCATACAACTTACTAGGGAACAAAATATTCTAAAAATGTATACATTATATATTTAAGTTTATTAAAATCTATACCCTATCAAAAATAAGCAACAAAATGCACCCATAAACTGCGTTTTATTTGCTGCCTTATTTGTCAGTTCAACAGTAATATCTCATAATTCTAAATTTTTAAATACTTAAATTACTAATAATCCTATCTAAAGAGATAAGGCGTACAATTTGGTACCAAAACTGTAAAATATATCTTACAGTTTGCCTCTTATTACAAACCTGTTTTGATAATTTTAGTTATCATTTCTGAAAACTTTGAGTAAGAATTCCTTTTAAAATGACTTAATAATAATGTAAATCAATATCTTTTTTAAATTGGCATATAACCCTTCATATGACTTGATCAGTAAAATTTTTAAATTTCCAGAATTGTAAAGTAGCCTAGGAGGCAGGTAAAATAATGGTTTGTTTTTTGGCTGAGAATTATCTGGTGTTATAATTTGTTTATCTTCATACTCCAATAAATCCTCCCTATACTGTGACTGCAGTTTAGAATAACGTTGAATTCGTTTAGAAATATAATTCAAAGTTTTCTTAGCTACTTCGTAATTATTGTTAAGTTCTTCCCAATTTTTTTCCACAGTAATTAATGGAAGTAAAGGAATGAAACTATCACTTCCACTACACTCTGCAGGTAGGTAGAATTTGTTGTTAATACCGGTGATAAAATTTTCATTGCAACAAAAAATAAATCAATGATTAAATTTAAAATTATCACTTATGTACCCAATGTATTATTTAAGCTAAATATAAAAGAAAACTATTTATGTAATATCTAAGTTCAGTGATAAAACGCATGAAAATAATGCAGACGATATTAAAGTAATTTAATATAAGAAATGATTAAGTGATATGGTTAAAGGAATGACGTCAAAATGCTAGAAAAATATATTATTTTTATCTCTTCATTATGTGACAAACTGATAAATTTAACCACCTGCCCTTAAACGGGGAAAATAAGGCTTGAAATAATGGCATTAAATTTTAGAAAAGGGGGGAAGAGGTGGATTTCGAACGTTGCCACCCCTAACTCATTAAGAATCCAATATGGATGCCTCTTTCCATTCCAGGTCCAGCCACTTCATAAATTTGAGGACAGAAGGACAGATAACTTAGGCTATTATTATATAGGGGATAACAAAATATGGGAAGAAATATTTATTAAAAACTAACCTAAGTGTATGATAACAGTTTTTCCCAGTCGCAAAAAGACATATTTTTTTTTTTAATCCACTGAATATTTTCAATGAAATGTTATTTTTCTGAAAAATTCTGCAGTTAGAATATTTTAATGTTCTTTAGACTGCCCTACAATTTTGATCATCTGAATCCATTAATTAATTGTATGTATTAATGCATATAATTTGTTTTTAAAGAATATTTTAAAATAAGAACTGGGCAATACAGCAGATGGAAAATACTTATTTGGTACAATATTTAATCAATGGGAACTTAACTCGCTTCTAACGAGTAAGTTATAGCAAGCAATGTTTTTGTGATTAATAAAACTTCTATTGATTTCTACCTCTTTAGCTCAGCTAATATTTTCTTGGAAATATTCTCTTAACATTTCAAGTTGAGAGAAGTTATTGATAAGTCATAAATAAAGGAAAAAAGGAAAAGATAGCATCTTAGAGAATTTGCTGTTCTACCTCGTAGTATAATTTGTTTTTAAAAACTATTTAAAATAAGAGCTGGCCAATACAGCAGATGGGAAATACTTGGTTAGCACAATATTTAGTCAATGGGAACATAACTCGCTTTAAATAAATTAAAATTTTTAAATGCACTTTTCAAGTTTCCTAATATTTAAGATACTTTCTCACTCTCTTTTTTTCTTTTCTTTTTTAAAACATCATCGAGAAAAATATACTTCATTTAAAATTATTTGTGAAAAATATTGATATACTCCTTTTTAAACGCAAATAAGAATAATTAACAAAAATAAATTTAAAGTAAGGAAAAGATAGTGTCTTAGAGAATTTGCTGTTCTACCTTCATAGTATAATTTGTTTTAAGAATATTTAAAATAAGAACTGGGCAATATAGCAGAAAAGAAATATTTGGTTGGTACAATATTTAGTCAGTGAGAACATAACTCGTTTTTAACAAGAAAGTGGAAGAACTGAGCAATATTCTTTTATTAATATAGCTTCTATTGATTTCTACCTCTTTAGCTCAGCTAATATTTTCTTGGAAATATTCTTTTAACATTCCAAATCAAATGGAAGTTATAATTTATTATAAGAATATATAAAATAAGATTCGGCCAATATACCAAATGGGAAATTCTTGGTTGGTACAATATTTAATCAATGGGAACATAACTCACTTTTAACGAGCAAGTTATAGCGAGGGATAAATAAAATTTCTTTTAACTACCACCTCTTCAGCTCAGCTATTTTTTTTTTTTTTTTAATATTCTTTTAACATTCCAAATCAAATGGAAGTTATTGATAAGTCATAAATAAAGGAAAAAAGAAAAAGATAGCATCTTAGAGAATTTGCTGTTCTACCTCGTAGTATATTTTTTTAAAGAATATATAAAATAAGAGTGGACCAATATAGCAGATGGAAATTTCTTGGTTGATACAATATTTAGTCAATGGGAACATAACTCGCTTTTAAAGAACAAGTTATAGCGAGGGATAAATAAAATTTCTATTGACTTCCACCTCTTCAGCTCAGCTAATATTTTCTTGGAAATATTCTCTTAATATTCCTAGTCAAATGGAAGTTATTGATAGTCATAAATAGAGGAAAAAAGGGAAAAGATAGCATCTTAGAGAATTTGCTATTCTACCTCGTAATATAATTTGTTATAAGAATGTATAAAATAAGGGTCGACCAATATAGCAGATGGGAAATTCTTAGTTGGTACAATATTTAGTCAACTGGAACATAACTCGCTTTTAACGAACGAGTTATAGCCAGGGATAAATAAAATTTCTATTGACTTCCATCTCTTCAGCTCAGCTAATATTTTCTTGGAAATTTCCCTTAACATTTTAAGTTAAGAGAAGTTATTAATAAGTCATAAATAAAAGAAAAAAAAGGAAAAGATAGCATCTTAGAGAATTTGCTGTCCTACCTCGTAATATAATTTGTTATAAGAATGTATAAAATAAGAGTCGACCAATATAGCAGATGGGAAATTCTTGGTTGGTACAATATTTAGTCAATGGGAACATAACTCACTTTTAACGAGCAAGTTATAGTGAGAAATATTTTTTTATTAATAAATTTTTATTGACTTTCACCTCTTCTGTTCAGATAATATTTTCATTTAAAAATTCTTTTAATATCCCAAGTCAACTGGAAGTTATTGATAAGTCATAAATAACGGAAGAAAAGGAAAAAATAGCATCTTAGAGAATTTACTGTTTTATCTCGTAATATAATTTGTTATAAGAATATATAAAATAAGATTCGGCCAATATTGCAGATGGGAAATTCTTGGTTGGTACAATATTTAGTTAATGGGAACATAACTCGCTTTTAACGAGTAAATTATAGCGAGGAAATAAAAATAGGAATAAAATTAATAGGAATAGAAAAATAGAAATAAAGATAATGGAAAGTTAATAGAAATAGAATTTTTATTAACTTCTACCTCTTCAGCTCAGCTAATATTTTTTGAAAAAATTCTTTTACATTCCCAGTCAACTGGAACTTATTGATAAGTCATACATTCTACATGATTCCGATGGCGTTTGAGTGAATAGAAAACTTCGAACAGTAGTTCGCCAAACGATGGCCTAATGGCAGAGCACTGATCTTAAGGTACCGAAGCTCGCGGGTTCGAATCCCGCCGGTATCATGGATGTTCATGGCCCTTCGGAATCGGCTTTAAGCAGTAGGCCCTAGTGTAGCAAAGCAGTAGACAGTCCAGTCCAATGAAACAGGATTTCAAATGACGATATTCTTCGGGCTGTGAAGAACTCTTTGAAGAATAAAGAAGACAGTTCAACCTCTTATCTACTGCACGGAAATAACGAATAAATAAAATAAGTTCACTTAATATAGTATGTTCAAATTCTAGTTATTATTTTGTCGAACTCGATTTTTTTTACGAGTATTCGGTTATAAAAAGCAACCTTCGTTCTCGGTATAAGCCAGTTCGACTATATAGTCAAGTTTAAAGCTATTCCAATAAAACTATAATCATTTGCACAATTTGAGCAACAACAATCTAGTTAGGTCATTACAGTATATTACATTTTAGTAAGTATTAAGTTCATCTTTAAAAAAAATAACTTAATTTTTTTTCATTCTTATAAAATCCCTAATTCCAATTCAAAGCTCAATTATTCCTTTTATGTTTCTTTTCAATTTTTTTAACGTACTTTTGATTATTTATAATTCTATGCAAAGGTAGATGAATTTGTAGATATGAGGATGTGAAGAAAGATGAGTTACTGAAATGTTAATCACTTTCATTCTGAGGTTTAAGTTTATAGTTTGAGGTTTAAATTTATTTGTAATATTTTTTTTTCTTCAGAAAAGCAATTAGTACTGTAATGAAACTGGTAATATATGTTGTGTTTAAGTATATTGCTAATATATTTCATTTTATATCATGATAAATGCTAATTTTTACTTTAATTTTGAATTTTTTAACAGTTTTAATTTTTCCTTTTATATAGATGCAATAATATATCGATGGCAACTTTAGGTGACTTTTTTTGGTGACATTAGGCAACTTTAGGTGATGGCAACTTAGGTGGCAACCTTTCGAGCTAAAAAATGTTCTTAATATAAAATAAAATGTTCTACTCAATTTAGAATAATTTTTTTCCCGTCATTAATATTTTTTACAACTTTAAAAAAAGTTGTTAAATTTTGTTGTAAAAGAGAACATAGCTAAAAACACATTATATATATACACCAAGTGAAAAAATAGAAACACGCCCACAAAAGATCTTTTAAAATTTGTAAATTAGAAACTAATTTCTGAATCAAATAGAAACAAATTATATTTATTTTTCTGAAAACCGGAGTCATCTTAAAACGATAAATATATTTTATTTTATAGCATGATAAATGCTAATTTTTTTCAGTTTTCAATTTCTTACAGTTGTTTAACTTTGTTGTAAGAGACAATGCTTTAAAAATAATATATAAACAGAAAGTGAAAAAAAAATAGAAACACAACCACAAAAGAGCTTTTAAAATTTGTAAATTGGAAACTAATTTCTAAATCAATAGAAGCAAATTATATTTTTTATTCTGAAAACCCGGGTGATCTTAAAACGATCAATATATTTTATTTTATAGCATGATAAAGGA
This sequence comes from Pardosa pseudoannulata, assembly GCA_032207245.1. Taxonomy (NCBI): domain Eukaryota; kingdom Metazoa; phylum Arthropoda; class Arachnida; order Araneae; family Lycosidae; genus Pardosa; species Pardosa pseudoannulata. The sequence goes on from CM063509.1 coordinate 113,134,724, forward strand.
TAATTTTTTTTTTCAGTTTTCAATTTCTTACAGTTGTTTAATTTTGTAAGAGACAATACTTAAAAAAAATTATATGTACACCAAGTGAAAAAATAGAAATACACCCGCAAAAGAGGTTTTAAAATTTGTAAATTAGAAACTAATTTCTAAATCAAATAGAAGCAAATTATATTTTTTTATTCTGAAAACCCTAGTTATCTTAAAACTATCAATATATTTTATTTTACAGCATGAAAAAATAATTTTTTAAAGTTTTCAATTTCTTACAGTTTAATTTTGTTGTAAGAGATAATACTTACCAAAAATAATATATGTACACCAAGTGAAAAATAGAAACACACCCACAAAAGATCTTTTAAAATTTGTAAATTAGAAACTAATTTCTAAATCAAATAGAGGCAAAATATATTTTTTATTCTGAAAACCCTAGTTATCTTAAAACTATCAATATATTTTATCTTATAGCATGATAAATGCTAATTTTTTTCAGTTTTCAATTTCTTACAGTTTCTCAGAGTATATTTTTTTAAAGTTTAAAATCAAACACATATTTTACTTTAATTTAATAGAAAAACTTAATTTTAAATTTACATATTTCAAAAGTCATCTTGCGAATAAGTTATTTTCCTGTTTTAATTTGTTTATTTTAATATTATTTTATAAAGTATTCTATTTGAAATGGCAAAACTAAATATTTTTTTTGAAATACAGCGTTATTAAAAAATTTGTAAAACGTCGATTTTAATAGAAGCAGTACTTCATATTTTATTATAAACAGAAACATAACTTTTATCATTGAAGATTTTAAGTTTCGAAAGGTACTATGTCACACTGACTCTTATAGAGGCAGATAACATATACATACTTTACAGATATTTGCATATTTAAAAAGATGCTGTGTTGCCACATAATAAAAATACGATAATTATAAAACTTTACTCATTACAAATATCAATACAGATCAATGCATTCATGTTACAATGATATGCGAAAATACATTACAATATATATAATATATATAACACACTATTTACAAGAACTGAACATTACGTCAATGGCCTTAATCAGAAATGATGTGTAAGACGTCAATCTTCGTAGAATCAAAACGAGGCAACGATTTTAGTTGTTATTGCGTAATCACCACATGTATTGAAAATATATTTCTTTGACAATGATTCCAATTGTGCATTACATTTTTATTTTTAAGCGCATAACCTATCATGACAACTAGTCTTTACCCTGTAAAACTTCTTCACGTAATTTCCTTTTATTAGCCTATTACAATTTATATATATATATATATATATATATATATATATATATATATATATATATATATATATGTGTGTGTGTGTGTGTGTGTGTGTGTGTGTGTGTGTGTGTGTGTGTGTGTGTGTGTGTGTAATCCAGGAATTATAAAACTGCTGGACAAGGAGAAACCTAATCAGCTAGCAGTAATAAAGATGCAGTCTGCACACATTGAAAAGAACGGCATAGGTCTCAATAAAACTTTATTTTAGATCTGCTAAAAACGGACATCTTTATTAGTCAACGACAGTCAAGGAAAATACATAAAAATCACTCTGTTTGAACAGAGGTGCACCCAAGAGCAGAAAGAATTTTCCCAAGGGACAAGACACGTACTCATCGAATTTAAGTGTTAAGGTCAGAAAAACCAGGAGTCATTAGCCGGCGACAGCTGGATAACGTGTTGAATAGACAGAAAATTGACATCTATAGGACAGAAAGCTTTGGGAAAAGTATCGATAGAATTTTAATCGAGGGTGCTCCTGTAAGACATTTAGAGAATGGGAAAAAGATTTTATGGAATTAGAATAGGAGACAGGAGATTTTAAAGGAGATATTAAAGTTAAATAATTTTGATATATTACACACACACACACACACACACACACACACACATATATATATATATATATATATATATATATATATAATATATATATATATATATATATATATATATATATATATGTATTCTTCTTTGGACCAGGAGCCATTATTGTAATTTTGTCCAAATCACTTTGAAATTTTGAGCATTTAGTTACGTCTCTTACAAATAGATGGCGATACTAGTTTAAAATATCTACAAATGGGATTCCGTGGATTCTGAACAGCTTTTTGTATATACTAAACTGTTTATTTTTTCCTATTCAATTTTTTATGACTGAATATTATGTTGTCATCGGAAATGAACCTATCTGCAAAATAGCAGATCATTCAGATTTATAACTAGTCAGGGGCGGCAGTTAAAAAAATAATTACAAAATTTCAACTGACGCACAAGTGAAGTTTAATAAAAGCTATTAAAAATATAGCCAAACTTCACCAAATATCACAAAACCATTTCTAATTTTTAAACAATTTTTACACGGAGCATATAAGCTAGAGGTGATTAAGTATTGAAGTATGAATAAAAAAAAGGAATGTACAAAATAAGTTTTATTTAGGTTTCTACGATAGTATTTTTACGATATGCAGTATAATCGGTAGAAATTAATATCAGTAAAAAATTTATGTATAGAAAACAGAAGCTTCTTTTATAAACCAATCTTCTTGTGGAGATTCAAAAAGTAGACAAAATAAAAAAGTAAAAAGTCTTAGAAATCTGACTTTTAGAATACTAAAAGGGCACTGGAACATTTCTTTTCTTCAAAGCACAGAACAAAAACACTAACAGATATGAATTCTGGATGTATTCCGTTGGAAATATAAGGCATATGGCAGTGGTCCAACTCCGACGCATGCGCATTTGAAGTCTATCCCCAAAAGAGAAAGAAACTATCAATATTACCCTTTCAGTACAGATGTTAATATTTGGCTCAATATCAGAAGTTTGGTGAATCGGTTTTGAAATACTTTTTATGTATACTTTAATGCTTTACTATTTATATTAATTTCGAAATTAAGACACCCAATATATGACTACTTACAGCACTTATTATGTTATATATTCACATTTTATTCTTAAATAGAAGACAAAAAAAACTACATCATTTATACAGTTATACAGTTATCATTTTGGGATGAATATATTCTGTTGTTTAAAATCCTCAAAGTGCTAATGACAAATTAAGAAGATTAGCAATTTAGAATAAGTTGCAATTAAAAATTATCTAGACATGCATTTAATATTATAGAAGATTAAATTCCTTTTGTCGTCAGTCAGTTATTTAAGTGTTCAAGTGATACAAAAAAAAAAAAAAAAAAAAAAAGAGGTTGATTTGATGAAGATCCTAGCAAGCCAATCTGCTGCTCGCGAGCTACATGCGGTTCTTTGAAGGATTATTTGTGGCTCTCGATAAATGTATCTGAGTTTTTTTTCATTTTTGTGTTACTATGTTTTAAAAAATTATTACAACTGATGAAGCTCCGGCAGTGCTGAGTGAAAAAATCAGTGTTACTGGGCTTTTAAGAGATGATTCTCAAATTCCCCAATTCATACCGATTCACTGCGTAATTCACCGAGAACATCTCGTTAAAAAATGTTTAACATATCCTGATGTTATGAAAACAGTGTAACACATTGTAAATTACATTCCCACCAATGCAAAAAAATCATCAACAATTCAAAAATTTTCTTGAAAAATTAAAGAAAGAAGAACTTCTAAAGGACATTCAATAAATATAATTTCAGTAAAAAAACTTTAATTCCTTTTTTGCATACCTTTTAAATACGTATTTCATTGCAGCTCGTGAAAAATTTAAAATTTTGAAAAATGGCTCGAACTATCAAGAAGCTTGGCCACCTCTGACATACGGTATCGTGCAAGATTACAAGTTTCATTACGAGTGCATTTAAATCACATTTTATGTTTTGCATTTAAATTTCTTTTAAAAGTTGTTTAAATTGCATGAAATACATAAAAGTATACAATGTTTTATTGGTTTACAGAAGGAATATACAAATTTTTATTTAGAATTACTTTGCTAATTTGCTGTTTTTATACACCATAAATTGTTTTATGCTCAAGGCACTTTCAGAAATGCATTTACTAACGGTTAAGTTGTTTAAGGTATCCGTCTACGTTCGGAGAACTTTTTTCTTTAAACGTAGAAATTAGTTCATGTTTTTACATTTTTAGATTTATTTCTTATATTACCATAGAGAATTGCATGTAAAAAATTTATTCCTGGAGATTTTTTTATAAAATATTTAATAAATGATGAAAATTTAGTAAAAAAAATCAGTTTTTTTTCAAAAAGTCCGATTTTTTAATATTTTATTTCAATATTTTTTTATGTAACACATTTCTTATACACTGGGCTAGTGAATCACTTAAAATCTTTGCTTAATTTACATTTGGTAAACAATTTTGGTCCTTCAAAATCATACACATTTGATTTTTAAAGAATTTTCATTGCCTTTATAGCTAACTATGAGTGTAACATCATTAACCCTTAATTTGGCTAAGTCTGCTACAATGAGCAATCAAATAAATAAAATCTGGCGGGTTTATGAAAACTTCTATTTGGCTTAAATATCTAACAAAAACTTTAAAATATATTTCTATTACGGTAAAGAAAATAAAATTCTTATTTGGCAACACTGTATCTGTCAGTTTGAGACAAAATGGGAAAATAACAGAAATTAAAAAATATTTGAAAAAACATCTTGTCAAAATAAGGGTTAAAAATTATCCAAATTTAAAGCTTTTTGGTCATTCACTAGTAAATACTATCAAAAGCATCAGTAATAATTTTCAACAAAATATTTTAAGAACTTTTTGAGAAATCACATTTCAAGTTTCAACATTTTATTCAAAATACCGTTCTGAGAAAAACGCATTTGAAGTTTATAAAAGTATTTTAAGAACTTTTGAGAAATCACATTTAAAATTTCAGCATTTTATTAAAAATACCATTCTGAGAAAAACGCATTTGAAGTTTATAAAAATATTTTAAGAACTTTTTGAGAAATCACATTTCAAGTTTCAACATTTTATTAAAAATACCATTCTGAGAAAAACGCATTTGATTTTAAGAACTTTTTGAGAAATCACATTTCAAGTTTCAACATTTTATTCAAAATACCGTTCTGAGAAAAACGCATTTGAAGTTTATGAAAGCAACTTTCACTATTAAAAAATTAAAATACATGTTTAAAATTCCCCACACTTTCTTGCTTCAAAACTTTCTAATTGCCAAGTTGCTAATTATTAAAAATACTAGAAAAATGTTTAAACTAATCTTCATGAAAATTAAAAAAAAAATTGTCCAAAAAATGCTCTTTAAAAAGCTTTAAATTCACAACTTCCGGTTCCGAAGTCGCTACTTCCGTTTTGTTTCGACAGCTGTCACTGATGTTTAAACAGCTGTAACTTTTCTTTAAAATGCCGTAGAGACAAAACAAAAACAGATTTAGAAGCCTAAAAGTTGAAATTTTATAATAGAGAAATAAAAAAAATACGATTTTTGGCAAAAATGACGTTTTTAACATAGACGGATACCTTAATCTGTCAGACATGAGAAACAGGCAATTGCATTAGCAGTCAAAGTTTGAACCGGGAATACAATAGAAGATAGTAACTTTATGCATGCATCTTCTAAGGGTAACTAAAGTTGGTCGACCCCCCCCCCCCAAATAAAAATATATATATATATATATATATATATATATATATATATATATATATATATATATATATATATATATATATATACAATTTTGTAATTTAGGTCTGCTTCGTGGATATACCATCTACCAGTGGCATGCGGTAAGTTTTCATGCAGGGTGTGCAGAGAACATGGATTTTATAATAAATCTTTAATTATTGAGACATCTGATTTCTCCATTCTGAAACGGGTTATTTATAATGAATATAAATTTAAAGATTACAGTAAATAAAATATTTACCTACGAGTAGTTGAGTGATAACTATAAAAACAGCTAAACTTTTGAGAATTCTACTAGCACTGAATCAAAAATCATGTCTTTTGTTGTATGGTGTCATATCGGCTTCGAAAAAGCAATGCTTCGGGCTTGCAGGAAAAACTTATATGTTCAGCAAACGTAGCACCACATGGCGCCCGCCACTGCTGTGCCTCATCAGTATCATGCTCATGGGTATCGACAAACCGAACGTCTAATCCACTTGTAGAGGATTTCACTGCACGCTGGTACAATAGAACGAACTGTTTCTTGTTCGGTCAGTGGATTAAATTATATTTATTAATCGTTTTTAACATTTGGAACTCATATATTCTGCGAAAAACATCTTGACAATTTTTAAAAACAAAACCAGGTGTTACAGATATAGCTTATATACTGTCTGTAAGACACAATGAATGGTAAAATTTGGACTGTTCTGTTACAATCCGTTTCTTTAAAACAAAACAACATTGTTTTTCAGCTAATTATGTCAATAAATATAATACATCACTGAAATTACTTTACCACACTAAAACATTTCACTTTATATTGATGAAATACTTCTTTTATATTTCCATGAAAACAAAATCTTACAATATATAAATTTAAACATCAACCGTCTGCAAAATCGTATGGCCAGTTAATCAGTTAAAAAACCAAAATCGCTTCAGCACGTAAGTCCCCGCTCTAATACAACGCTTAATAAACCGTACCTTCGGATGATTCTGTTGTACGATGTGAATAGCGTCCTGTGCTTGATGTGACCTGTAAGATGTGAATAGAACCTTCGTTCTCAAAGGTCAAGAATGGACTGGCATTCGAAGTTTTGAAAAGAAATGTGTTTTTTAACTGGGAAATCTATCACAAAAACTTCGACTTAGAAGATGTTCACTTCGTTATCGAGACAGTTTTTAAAGAAAAGTATAGAAATGATTCGGGACTTGATTAAAAGTTCGAGTTAGCGGATTATTCGACTTATAAGAAGTCTGGTTATCGACGTTCGACTGTATTTACAATTTTGTAATTTAAGTCTGCTTCGTGGATCTACCATCTACTGGCAATATAGTTTGCTCTTTTAACAAAGCACTCTCCATATTCTTACATAATGCTTGTGATGCTCAGTCCATCAGCAATGGATAAAAATGAAAGAACTCAAATTTTGAGAAGAGAAAGCGGATAAAATCAGTATTCTACTATTTTTCTGGGGATCACCAAGTCTGGTTGACAGAAACAAAAAGTTTACAGCGCTACCATTTAGGATTGCTTTGTCGATCTGCCATCTTACGAAAACATAGTTTGTTCTTTACGCCAGATATTTCCCCCTTTGTTTTCATTTCTATGTACGGTTGCGCTGTGCAGTCTATCAGATTTGAGCAATGGATAAAAATAAAAGCACTCAAATTTTGAGCAGAGAAAACAACGGATACAATCAGTACTTTATGAGTGCTTCCCATCCACTCAGTTCCAAAGCACGCAAACCCACTTACAGACGTCCGCTGATAACAGACTGTTCAATAGATTTATCGGAGAACGTCAAGAACGGCACGATTCGGGCATTTGAGTGCCGGCTTTGTTACGCCATTGTGTGTTGCCATTTACTCGCGACACTTTAATCACAATATAAATCATTCCGGTCTCATCAACTCTCCAATCATTCGCCTCCCTTCTTGCTTTCTTCCCCCCTCTCTCTCCTTATGGAGAGATCGACGCCCCAAACTCATGTCCGGGTGAAAGCTAACCAACCACCCAATTGCCCTTAGGGCTGAAAGAAAAGAATAAAATAACAAAAACATAGAAGCCTGCAGTAGCTCACGGCAGCCGATTTTTGCAGACGATTGTGATCAAAAGCGAGAATTCTGGGGGACGAGCCAGGGTGGCTCTAATCAGCCGATCTACAGAAGACATTCTAGTGATAGCTGTACTGACGGATAGCTGTAACCTAACTGGCCTTAATCGATTAGCGTCAATCGTGTGTATTGGCTTATCATGGTCGTGTAATTTGACCTTATTAATTACATGTGGTGGTGATGAATAGGAATTGACAAACAACGAATCAATATAACGGTCCTGATAAGTTGTAAAGCGATTACCTTTTAATGTGAGAAAAAGCATTTGAGAAAGTAAACAAGGGAGTAAAAAATTGTTTGTTATGCCAACAGCATTGTCTCCAATGTGTCAAATTCTAACGAAGTGAATTAGAGGAAATCATTTTTTTCAGTCTTCCAGTACAAGGCTATATTAAAAAAAGTACAATGAATTGCTGATAAAAAAGGGCATTTTTCCTCTGCAGTAAAGTATTCAAAAGAACCACTGGAACAGCTGCTTTAGAATATTGTTTCATAACATATAATTGGATGGTGAAATCAGATTTAGAGGCAGGCTTCGGATTTTTTTTTTTTTAATGCTCGACAAAGTCACGCTAAATAACATGATGTTCATTCCGTAGTTTTAAGTGTTAATTTAAAAGGTCATCGTAAAATAAACTACTAAACTCCTTGGGGCAATAACCCCTAGGAGGTCAGGGCCTACGGGGCCAATCTCCGATTACGTGACCAAGAACCCTGGGCTGTGAAGCATATGTTCCTGTTAAGTAGTCAATCTTACGCGGAACCCCCCACTGTTTAGTTCCCAAGCACGCTTGGTCCTCAGTTCATTTACCCACTGAAGGGATGAAAGGCTGAGTCCACCTTGCCCAGTCCGGGGATCGAACCTCGGACCTATGTCGTGGGAACTCGAAGCGCTACCCCACACCACTGGTCTTCTGCATCGTTAAACAACCTCTATAAAAAAGGGGTTAGTTATGAGACCTACAGCTTTCTCTTCTAGCTGCCCAGCATGAAATGGCTCTGTTTTTCCAATTGTCTCCAGAATGTAGTCCTTTAAAAAGTTTCATTTCGGATGATAAAAATATATTATGTCTCCAAATAAACAAACGGGAACGTTGGAGAATCCGTCAAACCAATTCGGGTTTGATGATGAAATGAAAAGACCTGAAAAGTGAAGATTTGGAAATAAGTAAAGAAGATGAGTCGACGAAAATTCATCGGAACAGAATTATTTACTGAGGGAATATTTCCTTTTAATGCTTATGAATTTGTAAATATTTTTAGCATCTGGGATATAGGGAAAATGAAAATTGTTTGATAAAGAAAACATATCTTAGCAGGTGGTGTTAGTCGCTTTTGTAACATTCTTTAAGTTATACGTGATCTTTGTGTAGTGTTAAATGAGTCTCTCACTTATCTTTACTTAAATTTTCATTATGGTAAGCTTTCTCTCATTGCTACCAATGCTCTGTACGAAACTTGAGCATTATTGCTGGTATACTTATATCGCAATATAAGAAATTTCAATGAGCGATCACTCCCAATACATATATTGTCTGCCGATAACAAAGATACCTCCCCCGCTAATTTCTGTCTGCCTATCTGCTTCCAGAGCCCTGCTGCGATGTGAGGCAGAGAAACAGCCGCATTAAGTGGCACTCTAAAGAAATACATACAGCATAAGCAGCAAAATTGACATAGTTAAGAGGTGGATTTTAAATTATTTAAATATCGTCTGCATTATTTTCATACGTTTTATCGCTGAACTTAGATATTAAGTAAATACATTTCTTTTATATTTGGCTTAAATAATAGATTAGGTACATATGTGATAATTTTAAATTTAATCATCAACTACTTTTTGTGCCAATGAAAATTTTATCACACGTTTTAACAACAAATTCTATTTACCTCCAGGGTGTAGTAGAAATGATAGTTTCATTCCTTTACTTCCTTTAATTACTGTGGTAAAAAGAAAATGGGAAGAACTTAACAATAATTTCGACGTAGCTAAGAAAACTTTGAATTATCTTTCTAGATGAATTCAACGTGATTATAAACTGCATTCACAGTATCGGGAGACTATAGAGGAATATGAAGATTAACAAATTATTGAGCATGTATAAGATAATTCTCAGCTAAACAACAAACCTTTTTCTTTATCTGCCTTATAGGGTACTTTACAATTCTTGAAAATTAAAAAAAATTACTGAACCTTTATATGACGGCCTATATGCTAGTAAATCTATGTTTTTCAAGGTATGGTAGAACTATAAGAGTAATAGCTTAAATTACGCTCTTTTTCAAAACTTAATCACGTATTACCTGTAGAATGTTCTGCTTTATTGTGTGTTAAAATTAGTTTGAAGATATATTTAAATGCAAAAAGAAGAATTTGGAGTTTTCCTCATCGGATAATATTGAAATAAAAAGAATATAATAAGGCCCTTTACCCAACCTCCTTAACATGAAATTATCCACTTTATATTTAAAGATATATTTAAATGCATAAAGAAGAATTTGGAGTTTTCCCCATCGGATAACATTGAAATAAAAAGAATATAATAAGGCCCTGTACCCAACTTTCTTTAAAGATATATTTAAATGCAAAAAGAAGAATTTGGTGTTTTCCCACGTCCGATAAAATGGAAATAAAAAGAATTTAATAAGGCCTTGTACCCAACCTCCTTAACATGAAATTATCCACTTTATATTTAAAGATATATTTAAATGCAAAAAAAAGAATTGAGTTTTCCCCCATCGGATAACATTGAAATAAAAAGAATATAATAAGGCCCTGTACCCAACCTCCTTAACATGAAATTATCCACTTTATATTTAAAGATATATTTAAATGCAAAAAGAAGAATTTGGAGTTTTCCCCATCGGATAACATGGAAATGAAAAGAATTTAATAAGGCCTTGTACCCAACCTCCTTAACATGAAATTATCCACTTTATAGCATCACATTACCAATAGAGTACTACAAAGAAAATTATGTTAAAAAATTTCAAATTTTGATACATAAACCAGAAGAAGCTAAAGTTTCCATCAATAAATTAAAAAGACTTGGAAGAAGTGGAAGGAGTAATAAAAGTTCTTTATCGTACATTAATAAAATAAAGAAATAAATAATGCAGAGAATTATTTTGCAAAATTTCAAACACAAACAAAATTTCAAGTTATGACACATAAACCAGAGGAAGTTAGGGTTTTCATTAATAATTTACGAAAACTTTTAGAGAGAGATAGAAGTCATCTTATTTCATTATTGTACAATAAATAAATAAATAAATGCAAAGAATTATGTTACAAAATTTCAAGTTATGACACATAAACCAGAGGAAGTTAGGGTTTTCACTAATAACTTACGAAAACTTTTAGAGAGAGTTAGAAGTGATCTGGTTTTATTATTGTACAATAAGTAAATAAATAAATGCAGAGAATTATGTTACAAAATTTCAAGTTATGACACATAAACCAGAGGAAGTTAGGGTTTTCACTAATAACTTACGAAAACTTTTAAAGAGAGATAGAAGTGATCTGGTTTTATTATTGTACAATAAATAAATAAATAAGTAAATAAATAAATGCAAAGAATTATGTTACAAAATTTCAAGTTATGACTCATAAACTAGAGGAAGTTAGGGTTTTCATTAATAACTTACGAAAACTTTTATAGAGAGATAGAAATGATCTGATTTCATTATTGTACAATAAATAAATAAATTAACGCAGAGAATTATGTTACAAAATTTCAAGTTATGACTCATAAACCAGAGGAAGTTAGGGTTTTCACTAATAACTTACGAAAACTTTTAGAGAGAGTTAGAAGTGATCTGATTTCATTATTGTACAATAAATAAATAAATAAATGCAGAGAATTATATTACAAAATTTCAAGTTATGATTCATAAACCAGGGAGAGCTAAAATTTTCCTTAATGAGTAACGAAGACTTTCAGAGAGAAACAGAAGAGATTACAGCTCTTTATTATACAATAATTAAATAGATAAATAAATTATGCAGATAATTATTAAAATTTCAGACGCAGATAATTATGCTGCAAAATTTCAAGTTATAAACCAGACACATAAATCAGAAGAAGATAAAGTTTTCATTAATTAGTTGAATATATTTGAGAAAAAAATACGAAAAAAAAATCTCTTTAATTTTTATTGTTATTATCATCAAAATGTTTTAAATAGATTATATTTGAAAAAAAAATTAAACTAAATTACAACTATTTTCAATATTTTCAAATATATGGGTAATGTTAATGGATTGTAGTAATTTTTGCTCTAATTACAGCAAAATAAATGAAATTACATAATTTTCTGGATAAATATAATAAACTAATACAACAATATTATTATCTCTATCGACTGTCTTAAGCTCCATGTCCATCAGATTCTTTTGAATTGCTCAAATTCTTTAAAGTATCCGAGAAATCGCGACATATGTCTTGAAACTGCCGACTTTTCAAGGAGAAGTATGTCTATCTATTGGGGAAAAAAACAAATTAAATATTATGCATTGGACGAATTGATTTCGGGCTTCCCGGAATTGAAATGCCGTTTTTTCTTTTGCCCGAACTCAGATTGGGCATTCCAAAATTTGCGCATTTGCGTTGCCGAAACTTGGTTCAGGCGTGACAAGCAAGGGGTTAATAACATTTGAAGAGTTTTATAGAGAAATAGAAATGATAAAATTTCTTAATTGTATAATAAATAAGTGAATAAATAAATAATGAAATTATTACATAAAAACAAAAACTGTTAAAAAATGATTAATAGCAAAACTTTTTATATTAATATTTTGTTGTAAACATTTCTCTCAAAAAATTAAATGAAGTCAAGTAAAATATGTGAATAATGTTATTATAGGTATACAAGGAACTCACATTTTGTCTAAGTCTTACTTAAAAGTAAGTTTTTGCATTTAAAACCACAGTATTAAAGATTTTCGCATGTAGCATTTAAGTTGCAAATGAACAGTTTTCATTCAATGACTCCGTACTTTTCACTACAGAAAATAGGTGTTATGCCGTGTAAACAGTTTTACAGGTCAATCAGTTTTAAAAACTTGTGTTTTTAAAATTTTCTGGAAAATTGTGAGTGATTTAAAAATATGAAAATTAGATCTTTTAGTTTTATATAACTTTAATTTATTTTGATTAATATTTGAAAATTATTTTTGTTTTTATTTTATTTTGTTTCTAGAAATGTTGATATAGTATATTCGTTTTGAAATGTCATATATGAAATTTTACCATGTAGACCAATTTTGCCAAATTTAATTACAGAATCTGTTTTTGACTTTGAATTCACTCTCAATATTTCTCCTAATGTTAGCTCATTTTTTTATTTTTTTTATTTATTTATTTATTTATTTTTTTTTTTTAATTGGTGGCAAATTCCCTAAGATAGGCTTTCAAAATTTACCACGAACAATTCACTCCGCAACAGTAGAACAAAAAAAAATTTTTTTTTTTAATTTAGAGAATATAGTCGTGAGTTATCATTTAAAAAAAGTCCATAGTTTAAATAACTAAAACGAAAGCCTGGAAGAAGGTATCATTATGCTTGCCGTTAATATTAAGAAAAAAAAGGTTAAAACTAGCGAAAGAAGATTAAAAATAAACCAAAACTAGAATGAATACCTAGTTAGGTGATGTTAAATGGTTTACAAGATAAAATTAGGAACAGGATACTTTAACATAATTAACTTAGAGAGGGGGGTCTCCAAGCATGGGTCCAGCCCCGGAAGTGATAAAAAACAAACACTTGTCTGTACAGATATTTGAATTTGTGCTGTTGTACCAATGAGCATCATTTTTATTTTATTTTAGTTTCTGGCAGCAAAGTATATTTTTATTCCATTTTTGAATTACGATAGTTCAGTTAATATTACCAGGTACTAGCATATAGCCCGTCATATGACGGGATGAACAAATTCTCAATTTTTCAGAATTGTAAAGTACCCTATGAGGCAAGTAAAAAAATGCTTTGTTTTTTGGCTGAGAGTTATCTGGTACACGCTCAATAATTTGTTTATCTTCGTACTCCTCTAAGATCTCTCGATACAACAGTTTAGAATCATGTTGAATTCATTTAGAAAGCTTAAAGTTTTCTTAGCTGCGTCGAAATTATCGTTAAGTTTTTCCCAAATTTTCCCCAGTAAATAATGGAAATAAAGGAATGAAATTATCATTTTCATTACACCCTAGAGGTAGATAAAACTTGCTGTTAACACCGGTAATAAAATTTCCTTTGCAACAAAAAATAATCGATGATTAAATTTAAAATTAACGCATATGTACCTATTATTTAAGCAAAATATAAAAGAAAATTATTTATGTAATATCTAAGTTTAGTGATAAAACGCATGAAAATAATTCAGACAATATTTAAATAATTTATAATAAAAAATGATTAAATCAGAGGGTTAAAGGAATGACGTCATAACGTTAGAGAAAATGTTATGTTCACCTATTTTTTACTGGACCAATTGATAAATTTACCGGGGAAAATGTCTTAACAGGGAAAAATAGGGCTTGAAATAATGGCATTAAATGCTAGGAAAGGGGGAAGGGTGGATTTCGAACATTGCTAATCCTGACTCACCAAGAATCCTATATGGTTGCCTTTATCCATTCCAGATCCAACCGCTTCATAAATTCATTGGATAGATTTACAGATAAATTAGACTATTATTATATAGAGGATTAATACCACTAAATACCCTAAAAGGACAAAGGTTCCATGGAACATGCATTTGATATCCAGCATGTCCTCTGGATATCAAATTTGGATATGTTGATATTAACAGGATATCCGGTAAAACCTGCTCTCTGTTAGGGACAATTTATTCTCTAAGATATTTTCTTTCGTCTGCTTTACTTTTTCAGTTTTGGTTGATTTTCAGCTATGCTTATGATTCGTTTTTAGTGTTTGAAACAGAGATTCAAACACTACCAAACTGAACCAAAAATTGAAAAAAAAAACCTTCATTTTGGTCTGAACATAAACCGGAACTAAACAGAAAAAAAATATCAGTTTATTTTGGTTCGCTATATCTCCAGTCATTTCGTTACTGTAACCATCTTATCAATATTTTTTTTAATTTAACGTCAACCATATAATTAGCATCATTACATATACATTGCTTCTCAATTTCCTGTTTAGATTTTTTCTGTTTTTAGCGGAATCCTGCTTACAGACTAAAGATATTTATTTAGAAACACAATGTTGAAGTTATGATAAATACAGATGAAACGATGAATATCTACAAATGAAATGATGAACGTTGCAGGAATCAGCTTCCTAAGAGAAAAGGGGGGAGGACACTCTCAGTAGCTCCCTCAACGTTTTGGGCCGATGAGTTTACAGGAGACTCGATCGGTCAAACATCCTCTCTGGGCCTCGAACTCTGGTCTTTTATATCGTCGTCTAACCGCAAAACGTCCATCTCAGCTGATCGGACAGCTGGTTGATGACGTGGTGGGGGAAAAGCACGTGTAGACTCTCTCCCCAGCAGGTGCCAGGGAAGTTTGCAGTAATCGGGAGCAATCTCGCCGATCATTAATCGATGTCTCTGGACAAACCCTTGGAGGAAAGTATTGCTACTTTTCTTACAAGAGGATTGCTGTCGTGTGAGAGTCTTTCTTCGGGATGCCATTGAAACGCACACTGGAAACACTTCGCTAGCATCCCAATGAATTTCTCAGACAGAATGATTGAGATGGTCCTCGGATTTAAGAATCCTCTATTCAGCATCCTATTCTGCGCGAAACAACGTCCTTTCACTATGTAAAGAAGAGCTCAGTTCAAGTGCTCACAAAAGGCACGTTTGCTATTCTTCTACGTTAGGCCGGTTTTTCTCACGGTCGTAGATCAGTCTGTATCTGTAAATTTAATGTAATGCGAATACGTTACAATACACACACACACACACACACACACACACACACACACACATATATATATATATATATATATATATATATATATATATATGATAAAATATTAGATTGATAAAGACAGATAGTGAAAATTACTTATCATGTAATGCGCTCCACGCAGCAGTTACATAAAGGTAAATAAATATAATAAAAAAACAGAACCCAAACCGGAACCAAAACACTATATCTCCATTAAGCCCAGTAAATGTAAAACGGATAGGAAACGGAACGTTCCCGTTCAGGCCTGTTCAAACAATTGTTTTAACCATGTAGGGAAGTCGTAAACATTCCACACCCAATCCATCTTTCTTCCTATCCGTTTTACATTTACTAGGCTTAATGGAGTTATAGTGTTTTGGTTCTGTTTTTTTATTACACACGCACAAACACACACACACACACATATATATATGTGTATATGTATGTATATATATATATATATATATATATATATATATATATATATATATATACATATACATATATATACATATATATATACATATATATACATATATATATACATATATATATATATATATATATATATATATAAACATATATATAAATACATATATATACATAAATGTGTGTGTGAATTTATGTACGGTTACGGCAACCTGGTTTGAAAAGCCAGTTTTAAGGTATCAAACGCTATTTAATGATCTGAGATCAATAGATGTTTCTCATCTGACCTGTGCTATTTTATAGTTTGTAATCCTTGCTTCATTAGTTTCTTTGATTAACTTATTATTTTCTTAACTTTGAAATGTATTAAAAAAGAAAAGTCTTGGCAATTTGAAGATGAATATTTGAAATTTTTAATTTCAAGAACATACTTTCCCTTCCATTTTTTAGTTTTTTACTTGTTATTTACTTACGAATGATATTTATAATTGTTTCTTTGTATTTGATATGTCATTTTTACCAAACAATGCTAGAATAGATGTTATCAGACATCATAGAATTATTATTTTATATTTTAATATCCAGATTATATCTCCTCTATATTATTTTAACTTTTCTTTAATACTGAATAATATCTATGATTATTACTTTACTTTTACATTCTATATACCAGATATTAATTGGTAATCCTAATAACTAACTAACTAATAATCTTACATTTTAATCTTTAAAATATGTCCTTGGCATCATTCATAATATTTTTGTTTATTTATTTCTAGATATACTGATAATTCTTAATTTATTTTTGAAGTACCGTTTATCAGACATTTCTGAATTGCCCGAACTGAGTTCGGGATCACTGGCAACGGGTTAATGTTAACCCTTAACTTGACAAAATGTTTTTTCAAATATTTTTTAATTTTAATTTCTGTTATTTTCCCATGTCTGTTTAGACATTAGGATCTCTGTAAAAAAAATCATTTTCCATTTTTGAGATAATTAATGTCCGCTGTGGCGAACACTGACAATTATGTTATATAGTAGTTATAAATATACATGCCCGGCGTTGCAGACTTAGAAAAATTAAGGGTTAAGGTATATCTACCGTAGCGTGTTTATTTCATA
>CM063509.1:113156939-113184439 GCA_032207245.1 Pardosa pseudoannulata
AACTTGTTTATGCAATACTTAAATGCATCTGTCCTGAAGTAGTTACACTTGCTCTTGTAACACACAAAAACTTGTTCTTGTAAATATTTAACTGTATTTGAGCAGGTATCATATCACATTGTAAATAATGAGTATTTAATTTTGAGAAGCTTAACTAAATGTCAGCTGCTGAGTGAACTATTAAAAATTTGTCCTTGTAAATATTTAACTGTATTTGAGAAGGTATCATATCACATTGTAAATAATGACTATTTAAATTTGAGAAGCTTAAATAAATGTCAGCTGCTGAGCGAAATATTAAAAACTTATTCTTGCAAATATTTAACTGTATTCGAGCAGGTATCATATCACATTGTAAATAATGAGTATTTAATTGAGATGCTTAAACATATGAATGTTACTGAGCGAACATTAAACTCTTGTTTTTGGAAGTATTTAACTTTATTTTTTTCTATAGCATTTGCATCCTAACGTAAATGAAGGTTATTTAATTTTGAGAAGCTTAAATATTTTTAATCTGTGCGAAATATCAAAAACTTGTTTATGCAATACTTAAATGCATCTGTCCTTAAATGCATCTTTCAATTGTTCAAGAACTTGTTCTTGTAAATATTTAACTGAATTTGAGCAAGTATCTTATCACATTGTAAATAATGAGTATTTAATTTTGAGAAGCTTAAATAAATGTCAGCTGCTGAGCGAACTATTAAATACTTGTTCTTGTAAATATTTAACTGTATTTGAGCAGGTATTATATCACATTGTAAATAATGAGTATTTAATTTTGAGAAGCTTAAATAAATATCTGCTACTGAGGAAAAAAATAAAAATTTGTTTTTGTGATATTTAAATGTATTTTTCTGATATTAGTCACATTGCAGTGTAAATAATGAGTATTTAATTTTGAGAACCTTAAATAACAGTTAACTGCTAAGCTAAATATTAAAAAAAATGTTTTTGTTAGTATTTAACTTATTTGACCCATTCCAGTTATATTATAGTAAAAATAATGAGTATTTAATTTGGATAAGCTTAACAAATGTCTGCTACTGAGAAAAAATTTAAAAACTTTTTTTCATAATATTTAAATGTATTTGTTTTATAACAATCATATATCGCAATGTAAATAATGAGTATTTAATTTTGAGAACCTTAAACAAAAGTTAGCTACTAAGCTACATATTAAAAAATTGTTTTTGTTAGTATTTAACTTATTTGACCCATACCAGTTATAGTAGAAATAATGAGTATTTAATTTGGAGAAGCTTACACAAATGTCTGCTACTGAGGAAAAATTTAAAAACTTGTTTTCTTAATATTTAAATGTATTTGTTCTATATCAATCATATATCGCAATGTAAATAATGAGTATTTAATTTTGAGAATCTTAAACAGGTGTTAGCTAATAAACGAAATATGAAAAACTTGGTTTTGTAAATATTTAATTGTGTTTGTCCTATAGCAATTTTATAATAGTATACTCATATAACGAGTATTTAATTTTGAGAAACCTAAAGAATATCTGATATTGTGGAAAAAACTAAAAAATTGTTTTTATTATATTTAAATGTACCTATCATATATCAGTCATATCACAGTGCAAATAATGAGTATTTAATTTTGAGAAGTATAAACAAATGTCTGCTACTGTGGAAAAAATCTAAAAACTTGTTTTTATTTTATTTAAATGCATTTGTCATCTATCGTTTATATCGCAATGTAAATAAAGAGTATTTAATTTTAAGAAGCAATTGTCAGATATTAAACGAAATATTAAAATCTTCTTTTCATAATAATTAAATGTGATTGTTCAATATCACTCATATATCGCAATGTAAATAATGAGTATTTAATTTTGAGACTCTTAAACAGATGTTAACTAATAAGTGAAATATAAAAATACTTGATTTTGTTAATATTGAATCGTGTTTGTCCTACAGTAATTTTATAATAGTATAGTCCATATATCGAGTATTTAATTTTGAGAACTAACTCTAAAGAAATATTTGTTATTGTGACAAAAACTAAAAATTTGTTTTTATTACATTGATATGTACTTGTCATATATCAGTCATATCACAGTGCAAATAATGAGTATTTAATTTTGAGAAGTATAAACAAATGTCTGCTACTGAGGAAAATATCAAAAACTTGTTTTCATTTTATTTAAATGTATCTGTCATGTATAATTTATATCGCAATGTAAATAAAGAGTATTTTATTTTAAGAAACAGTTGTCATCTACTAAACGAAATATTAAAAACTTGTTTTCATAATAATTAAACGTGATTTTTCAATATCAATCATATATCTCAATGTAAATAATGAGTATTTAATTTTGAGAATCTTTAACAGATGTTAGTTAATAACCGAAATATAAAAACTAGGTTTTGTGAATATTTAATTGTGTTTGTCATATAGCAATTTTATAATAGTATACTCATATAACGAGTATTTAATTTTAAAAAAACCTAAAGAAATATCTGCTAGTGTGGAAAAAACTAAAAAATTGTTTATATTATATTTAAATGTACCTGTCATATATCTGTCGTATCACAATGCAAATAATTAATATTTAATTTTGAGAAGCATAAACAAATGTCTGCTACTGATGAAAAAATTAAAAACTTGTTTTTATTGTATTTGAATGTATTTGTCATATATCATTTAAATCGCAATGTAAATAAAGAGTATTTAATTTTAAGAAGCAGTTGTCAGCTACTAAACGAAATATTAAAAACTTGTTTTCATTTGACTGTGTTTGCCCTATAGCAGTTATATTACAGTGCAAATAATTAGTTCTTAATTTTGAGAAGCTTAAACAAATGTATGGTATTTGTGAAAAAATTAAAACTTGTTTTTTATAAAATTTAAGCTCATTTTTTCTATATCAGACATATTACACTGGAAATAATGAGTATTTAATTTTGAGAAGCTCAGACTAATCTACTAAGCAAAATATTAAAAACCGATTTTTTTTTTAAATATTTAATTGAGTTTGCTTTTTAGCGGTTATATCATAATACAAATAGTGGGTAGATAATTTTAGAAGCTTAAACAAATGTCAGCTACTAAGAGAAGTATTAAAAATTTGCTTTTGTTAGTATTTAATTGTACTTATTCTTTAATGGTTATTTTTAATACAAATATGGGTATTTAATTTTGAGAAACTTAAACAAATGTCTGTTACTAATCAAAATAATAAAAACTCGTTTTTGTGTTATTTAGGAAGGGCAAAGAAATCTCTTGCAGCAATCTCCATAGGCAATTTTAACCCATAAGATATTAATCTACATTTACATGTCTTAGTGTTGAAAAACAGAGACGGGTTTGTTCTGTAGAGTGCAATACGTAGGTTGCACTCTATACTTTACCAACTTCATTATTATTTTTTATCGAACTTCCATTCATCTACCTTATCCCTAGCCTGTTTCGTGAATATTGTTATTTGCCCCTGACAATTTGGAGAGATAAAAGTAGCGAATTCCAACAAGGGGTCTGCAAAGGTTAATGAAAACAGTTTCTTTTTTGGCGGAACCCACATTGATTAAACATTTGAAAAAGGCATAACTCTATCTGAGAGTGCTTATTACTCAAAAAGGGTCTTTACTTTTTTACAGGCATAGTCAGTACACGTGTTGGGGGTACCTTAATTCATTTTCATCCTAATACGCATGCTGTCAGCCGTAGAATAAAATGAAAAATTCTGACACATGTTTCAACTGTGCACATTTTGAACTCTGCTGAAGTTGTAATTAGCTTCAAAACAACAAAAAAAAAATTTTCCGTATAAAGAAAAGAAAAAATAGTTTAAGACTACACCAACCTCCTTAAACATAACTCTGTGTGAGGCTCTCGGATAAAAAGCCCAGATATGTGACGTCATGACAGCTTTGCCCGGGGATCAGAACCCGGATGTTGAGCCCGGGCTCTTTGAACCTGGGCCGAGTACGCGATTGGATGTTGCTGTCAGCTCGTGGGCGGCGGCCTGCACCTTGAGCTCTACCAATGGGAACATGAAAAGGCGTGGCTCTGAAGAGGAAGGCGTGGTCTAAGACGCTGCGGAGAAGTTTTATCTTTCAATCCATTCCCAATCGACCACGCCTGAATATCTGGGCATTGCGTAATGGGCGGGGTCAGGGGTCCAGACAAGCCTGGCGAGCATTGTTGGTGGAAGCCGCATACCATCACGTGATATGAATGCCCGGTAAATTAGAGTGCTTGAATGATAGATAGATTGAAAGTGGCCGCGGGAGAGAAAGAGAGAGAGAGAGGCGGTTATGTATCAGGATATATATATGTGTGTGTGTGTGTGTGTGTGTAGGTATAAATAAATAAAAACCGCAAAGCTTGGGAAAGAAAGCGTTGCTTGCCGGTGAGGTATTGCTAGAACCCACCCTTTCGAAATATAACGCGGGGAGGTCAGATGAGGTTCCCAGTTTACTGCCACTGCTATTGTCTTTTTCAAATAGATTTGAGGGGTTTCATTTATCTTCAGCGATCAGTACGCGGATGCAGGCATAATACATATTTATTTCTATGATATTTTAATAGTTCTGGAATTTTTTTCTTTTCCCCTCCCGTAGCTATTAGCTACGGGATCGAAGAATGGGAGCCGATAAGCTCTTATTTGGTTTATTCTCCCATTTGCAGTTATTACTCGCTCTGATTTTTCCCCCTTTTCTTTTGCATGTTTTCGCTTTCAGTAACGTTTGCTACGTTACAGCTAAATATATTGTTCTGGTGTAAAATAACTACGCTTATCTTTAGGATCTACTTTAATCGCTATTTCATTTCTTCCAGCACATCTGTAAAATTGGACCATTTGTCTTCATATATCATCATTCATTCCAGATAAATATTCTCTAACAGTCTGCTAGATCCAGTGGACATCCACTGGAGCTGAATGAACATTGTGCAAGTTGAATGGATGTCTAATGAAATCTGCGTGTTGTGAGTGCCGTCGGGTACGACTAATGAATTTTGGGCCATTTGTCTTTATATCACCTACACGAGTTTCATTCCAGATAAATATTCCCTAACAATCTGCTAGTGAACATCCACTGGATCTGAATGAACATTTTGGAAGTTGAATGGATGTCTAATGAAATCTGGGTGTTGTTGGTGCCTTCGAGTACAACTAATGAATTCTGGACCATTTGTCTTCATATATCATCTACACGAGTTTAATTCGATATAGATATTCCCTGACGGTCCACAAGATCCATTGAACATCCAAAAAATCTCAATGGACATGCTGGAAGTTGAGTGGGTGTCCAGAAATCTCCGTATTTCTGGTGGCGTCGGGTATAGCTAGTGAATTTTTTAACATTCCATTGAGTTTGTTAAGGTGCCTTAAGAAGGCAAGGGACTTTCATTTCAATTTTTAAGATTTTCCACATTTTTACTATATTTTCATAAAAAATATATAATCTGATTACATGAAGCATAAAAATTTCAAAAATTTATCAGGAAAGATCTCTTGATTAAAATACGAGACTATTTGATAAAAATTGTAACGTCCAACAATATTACTTTTAAATGTTCCTTCTGTACATCAGTTTTGAATTTAGTAAACTGAGAACCAAGTATGCTTGGGAACCAAACACTTGGGGTTCCGCATAAGGTTAACCACCTAACCGGAACATATGCTTCGCACCTTAGGGCCCTTGGACAGACTGGCCATCGTAGGTCAAGGCCCCACCTGTTTGGGCTTTAGCGAGGGAAGTTTAGTGTTGTTTAGCACAACATACTAATCAATTGTTTTATTTTATATTTAGAATTTGTATTGAAATAAAAGTGGGTATCGATTTTCACTTGCGTTACAAATTTTTTATGAAAGATAATTATTTCAAGATTTATATAATGTTTTAGGAACTGTTTCTGTTTTTACCCTTTCACGGTATTAAATCCTCCGTAGCTCGAAATATTACTGTGCAATTTTCAAAAGTATGCCCAGTATAATGACAAACACATTAATAGGAAATCTTCAAAGTTTTAAATAAGAGATACATAAAAGTAATGCACCTAGAATATTTGGAAATTACTAATCCCATACAAAAATGTTGAATAAGAAATGCATGAAAGTAATGCACCTAGAGCGATTTGAAATGACTAATCTGACATAAAATTTTGAATAAGAAATACATAAAAGTAATGCACCTAGAACATTTCAAAATGACTAATCCGATACAAAAGTGTTAAATAAGAAATACATAGAAGTAATGCATCTAGAGCATTTTAAAATGACTAATCCGATACAAAACTATACATAAAAGTAATGTACCTACAACATTTTGAAATGACTAATCTGATACAAAAATTTTGAATAAAGAAGTACATAAAAGTAATGCACCTAAAACATTTTGAAATTAGTAATAAGATACAAAACTTTTGAATAAGAAATACGTAAAAGTAATACACCTACACATTTCGAAATGCCTAATCCCATAAAAAAAATTTGAATGAGAAATATATACATAAAAGTAATGCACCTAGAACATTTCGAAATGACTAACCCCATACAAAAATTTTGAATGGGAAATATATAATAGTAATGCACCTAGAACATTTTAAAATGACTAATCCGATACAAAACTTTTGAATAACGAAGTACATAAAAGTAATGCATCTAGAACATTTCGAAATTACAAATCCGATACAAAACTTTTGAATAAGAAATACATAAAAGTAATGCATCCAATACAAAAATTTTGAATTGGAAATACATAAAAGTAATGCACCTAGAACATTTGGAAATGACTAATCCGATACAAAAATCGTCAAAATGAAAAATGTTATTTTTAAAATTTTATAATAAGGGTGTGTGACGATTTCAGTGCAGCAAAATAGTTATGCAATTCGAAAAATGTGTATCGATAATGAAGCGTATCCTAACTTGAACAAAAATAATTTTGTGTTTTGGATAAACATATGTCCTTTCGAAGGTTCCTTCTCCCTTTAACGAAATCATTGACAAATAAATATCCCTAACTCAAAATACATTGGATATTCATCCGACTTCCAGGATATCAAGCGGACATCAACTGTATAACATGTAAGCCGACTGAATGTGCAATAAAACTGTATACTGATAGGTTTGGTTTAGTTTGGAGCACTACGCTCAACTATTTTGCTACACAAAGTCTAATGAGATTAGCACCTACTACTTAAAATTGATTCCGAACATCAATCGGGACTAGCCCAAGCCAGGTAAAGTAAGTAACTTCTTCACCGGACCCAGCTTTCGCCATACGGGGATAAGCCAGGTAAAGTAAGCAGGAGAATGCTTAAGGCGGCAAAATTTAGACTAGGCAAAACCACTTGAAATAGAGCATAATAATAACAAGTAAATAAACTAACAAAACCCTCAAAAATGTATTTCAGCTATTAAAAAATGAAGGTAAATTAGTAGTTTTTATTGAAAAAAATTAAAGTTTCATTGGAGCTCCAAAAATGTATGGGCCATCCCTGGACTCAAGCCAAGAGTAGGATTCGAAATGACAATCTCCGTGAGTTGCTAGGATCGTTATGTATACGTAGAGAATGTCGATGATTTTATCAAGGAGCCTTTGTTATCCCCCGCTTCCCTCACCTGGAAAACATCGGACTTTTGAGGTCTGTTCGGACCTCTGAGCGGAAGTTCCAAGTGTGAACCATACGAAACTAAGAGTATCAGTTCGTACAATTGTTTAAGATGGGTTGTACTAACTTGTTAACCCCTCCTTAGGGCAACATTAGGGCTCCGAATGCTTATATAAGCTTTCGGAGGTTTAGTTTGGAGTGCTACTGTCAACTTTATTGCTACCCGGCGGCTAATGAGACCAGGACCTAAAACTTAAAGCAGGTTCTGAACTACGTAGGAAATCCTCGAATTTGTCGATGATTTTGTTGAACTGCCGTTGTACTCTCCGGTTCTATTCACCGGAAAAAAGCGGGAAAACTGTTGAACTCTGGAGAGTTCCGAGTGTGAACTACGCTAAGCGAAGAGTATCAGTTAGTACAATTGTTTCAGATATGTTGTACTAACTTGTTAACCCATCCTTAGGGCAAAATCAGGGCTCGAATAATTATATAAGCTTTCGGAGGTTTAGTTTGAAGCGCTACGGTCTACTTTATTTCTACACGACGGCTAATGAGACAGAGACCTACAACTTAAAGCCGGTTCTGAACGGCTACATAGGAAATTCTCGAACTTGTCGAGGATTTTGTTGAACTGCCTTTGTACTCTCTAGTTCCCTTCACTCGAAAAAGTCGGGAAAACTGTTGAACTCTGTGGAGTTTCAAGTGTAAAGAGTATAAGTTCACATGGACTAATGAGAACAGGACGTACAGTTTAAAGCTGATTCGGAACAGCCACCAACATCAATGCCTTAAGGGGCATTCGAAACCATGAACTCCGGTACCGAGGAGTAGTGCCTTATCACTCAGCCATCGTTCATCCTAAGCTTTCGGAGGAAGAGGTTAATTCGGAGTTTCCATAAACAAGTACAAAAGTTGTACTTAGTATCTGTGAGCACTAAGTACAAAAATTCACCTTAAATAAGCTTTAATAAAAATTCCTTCACAATCGCAGCTTGCATTTTGTCGTTTTAAATTTCCTTTTGTGTATTTAACCGATTATAATTAGAAAGGAGTAATTTTCTGTTGCACAGCTAAAGAACATGATTGTGAGACTTCAGTAAAGCTGCCGTTCTCAAATGAAACCGTTTGGGTTTGGATCGCTACTGTCTACTATTTTTGCTTTACGAATGCTATTGACCGACACCTACTTAAAGCTCATTCCGATCAGCTACGTACATCTATGCCTGGAGCGGAATCCTGTACCGAAGATTAACTGACCAATGAAAGGAGTTAGGAAATTTAGTTTCGATTTGGGAAAAATATAATTTTGCAAAAATAAGCAATGTAAATTAGCAGTAATGATTTCCAATTTGAAATAAACAATTCTGTTCAGTATTTGAAGAAGTTATTTCTGAAAATCATAATTTTTTTTAAAATGTTAAAATTAATTACTCCCGAAAAGTTGTCTTTAATCTTTCTGAAAACCAAATTTTTAGAGTCAAATTTTAATCCAAAAAATTGTAATTAAAAAGAAAAAAGTCTGGAATGAAAGCATTATCGCAATATATCAATGATATCACAATATTAATTTGGGATTATTGCGATATTAAATTTCTGATATCGTCGACCCTTAGTCACCAGGATTCCACATTATTCTGGAGAACAGCTAACTTTGAAAAGTGTCTAGGCTCTTATTGTTTTCCAATTTAAGCTCATATGCTAGATGCGTCTATAATAAACATTCAAGTTTTTAAATCCTTGATGATGACGAAATTTTACAAGCCGTTGATCCCTTATCGGATATTAATGGTTTGGTTTGGTTTAAATATCTACGCTCTATTAATTTTGCTACACTAGAACTAAGAAGACCGACACCTACCGGACAGTAATGATGCTGACAATGAGGATTGAAAAATTATGTAAGCAAATATGCTAGATACGTCTATAATCAACATTCAAGTTTTTAAATCTTTGATGATGACGAAATTTTACAAGCCGTTGATCCCCTTATCGGACATTAATGGTTTGTTTGGTTTGAACCTCTACTCTCTATTATTTTGCTATACGAGGGCTAAGGAGATCGGCATCTACCGGACATTAATGATGCTCACAATGAGGATTGAAAAACTATTTAAGCAAATATGCTATATACGTCTATAATCAACATTCAAGTGTTTAAATCCTTGATGATGACGAAATTTTAAACGCTGTTGATCCCTTATCGGACATTAATGGTTTGGTTTGGTTAAAACCTCTACGCTCTATTATTTTGCTACACGAGGGCTAATGAGACCAGGACTTACCGGAAATCAATGATGTTGACAATGAGGATTGAAAGATTATCAGTCATACTGAGGGTGTTCAAGCTCTAACAACTGCCAACATTACTTGTAGTAAAAAAACTCCGATTAATGCTCTCTTGTTCAAAATTTTGTGAGATCGGGCAGCAACTGAAGAAATTCTAGATTTTTGTAAAGAAAGGTAGTAGAATTTCTTAAATAATAATGTTCATTTTACAAATTAATGAAAATTAAATTTAAATAATAAAATATTTGAGAATTGACCAACCAGATTGTATAATGAATAGCGTATAGTGCTACCAATTAATGGGTTTGGGATCAATTCCCGAGTAAGTCTTAGATGCATTTGTGGTCTCCCCTCATAGGAGAAGTTGTTGCCCTACCTATATGGTGTTCCCTTATTACAGTGATCAGCAAAAATAAGCGGATTGTATGGCAAAATGCTCAGCATTAGAAAAAAATTTGAGAATTGTGTGAGAAAATTTCTAGATTTATTTAACAAGTGCGTATATTTAAAAAAAAATAAAATTTCTTTTAATAATATCAAATAAATAAAAATTATTTATAATATAAATTATTGTTAATATTCAATGCCCTAACAAAATCAGATTTTATTAGGTATTTCTCATGGGCTCTTATGATTTTTAAAATTATCCTTTGTGATTACATAAAAAATAGCAATGAATAAAAAATTTTAAATCATATGATATACCATGAACCATAAGATTTAAAATGTAGGTATACACAGCGGAAAATCACTTATACGAAGAAAAAAAAAAGTTCTTGTGTAGATTTTAAATCATAAAGCATATCAATTATTTAAAATGTGCGTAATAAAAAAATACACTAAAAAATGAAAAATTCTACTAGCCGGTTTTTTATATCATATACTAGCCAATTAATTTTTAATCAGAGGAAATGCATCTAACGAAATGCAATTTTGTTTTTTTAGATATAACACATTTTCAGCTCAAAATTTTAAAAGTATTACAGTGAAAATCACTCTTTGAAGATTACAACAAAAAATTATGCCATAATATAGAAGAATTTTAAATCATATGATATACCACGAATCATAAGATTTAAAATGTAGGTATACACAGTGGAAAATCACTTATACGAAGATGAGGGAGAACGAAAATTATTCGTATAAGTCCTAGAAGAATTTTAAATCATAAGTCATATCACAAGCCGTAAAATTTAAAATATGGGTATGTACAGTGGAAAATCACTTATGCGAAGATGAGGGAAAATGGCAAATTATTCGAGTAAGTCCTAGAAGAATTTTAAATCATAAGTCATATCACGAACTTTAAAATTTAAAATGGGGGTTTATACAGCGAAACATCACTTATGCGAAGATGAGGGAGATTGGAAAATTTTTCCTAGAAGTCATAGGTTCTTAACGGGAGCGGTAGATGGTTCAGAGACAAATGAGGGAAAAGGGGCAAAGTTAAGACAGTCAAGAGGAGCATCGAGAAAAAATAATATCTGTAAAAATATACATGGCATCTATAAAATAATCAACAAATCAATCGAATAATATCGTATTACCATAATAAATGGGATATTTTCTTCAATTTCAAATTTTATGAATTCTACCACGAGCTGCTGCGACATTCCTGGTGAAGATTTTAATTCCATTTCCCTAATCTTGTCCCATTGAACGTAGTCAAGTGGCTGTCTGAAAAGAAGACCATCACTGAACGTGGAAATTACCGAAGGATGTTAACGAAATGGAATACCCGTCATTTAAGAATTGTTAAAACTCCAACAGCCTGAACTAACTCATTATTTTTTTTGTTTCTTATTTTATGCTTATTTCTAAGTTTTTAATCAAATAATTTTCTCTTATAATTGATGATTGTTTAAATTAACTTGTACACATCTTACATAACTTGTAATTACATCTTGTAATTTGAGATTCTCAATAGATATGAGAGAAAAATAAATATAGATAATAAGTTACAATATTTTAATATTTGGTATATTTAACTATTATGGGAGAGAGGGAGTAATTGAATGAATTTATATATACATATTTATTTATTTATTTATTTATTTATTCTAAAGGGGACGGTAGTTCAAAACATTTTGGGAACCTCGGGTATAAGAGAATCTCTTGTACATGGGAATATGGATTATTTCCCATATGAAAGTATGAAACCAATATTATAAAGTTTTTCGTTCCTTTTAAATAAATAAACATGATGTTTAAAAATGATTTATTTTAATATCTGTAAACTATAAGCATGTTGCTACATGCATTATACAGATACTGTGACGTATTGGAGTAAGGATAGGTGAGGCCGTCAAAGATACAGGCTGAACATCTATTTATTCTTGAGTAAATGCTTTATTCATGGGAATAATTATATACATTTATGTACAGGATTCAGTAAATTCAATTACTTCTAGGATCTCGTGCTGAGATAAACGTTAAAAATATACCATACTTGGGTACAGTGATGAACACCGTAACAGCTCGCTAATGAGTGCCTGTACGGGGCTCAGACACTATAATCTACCGATCTGATGATCCAAACAGTTGACTTCTGCGCTAAGGCTCGAAACGCTCAGAGTACTTAACTCGCTGGAGTTCGTTGAGAATCAAAGGATGCAGGATGATCGAAAATGAGAGTGTCACTCTCAGAGACGTACTTCAAAGCACGAAGTAAAAAAATATTATAGGTAACAGGAATGAGATCCCAAAATCGAAGGTCGACTTCTTAGCAGAAAGCAAAGACCCTGGCGGTTTCTGAAGGAAAGCAAGCTCCGGCAATTCGGAGAGACGAGTGGACTCTTCTCGATCTCCACCGAAAAAAAAAATCCTCTCTTTTGGTTCAACCAATTTCTTTATATAGGGTACCGGTTGCTCCTCGCGTGATTCTTTCGGAATCTTCCAGAACCAGGGTGACGTAATTTTGCAGTTGGATTAGCTGACGCGTTTCAAAGGTGTGGCCGAAATTCTTCTTTAAGTTAACCGACCAGCCATCCTAAATCCATTAGCAGCACCGTTCCTTGGTTCATATAGGGACCCACCGTCACTCGATTTATAATTATTATCAGAGTCTTTTGACGGCAATAGACATCATAAAGATGTAGACACACTGGCTCCGGCTTACTGACAGTTTTTAATTTACTTGCACTTAAGCAACTGCCATTGTTTTGTGTTTGAAACCTGGTACACAAACGGCTTTGTTCGGACCATGCGTTTCTACCTACCGCTAACAATAATTGTCCACTGCGAAAGGTCACCTTCTGTTCTTCTTCGTTCGGGTCACATAACGGGTCGTTACAATACAAACACAACCTCTTTTATAAAACGATTTTACAGTAAAATAAAATAAACCTTAGTCATATTAAAAACTATGTTAGTAATATTTAGTAAATAGAAGTAGAAAACATGAATTAAACTGAAAAAACCCATCGATTTTTAAAGAATAGTGCAAACTGAAATTCTACTACAGAAGATAAGAAAATTGCAGCGAGATTGTTAATATGCACTAAAGTATGTAACTGAGGTAAAATTGCTTATTTTGGGTCTTAAAACAATCGGTCATTTTAGTTGTTTTGTACACTTGCTTTTTCAAAAACTCACTAACTGGTTATCCTATGTCCGAACTCTCTTGACGGAATTCACCGAAACATCTTCGCGACTGTCCGATTGTTAGAAAAACAAAACCTGTTAAAAAACACATGCTCCCTTTGTATAATTAAATAGAATTTATGTTAAGGGATCAAAAATCCCTTCGTATATATAGATATATCTTATAACTGAATAAGTGTAAATAATAAAGTAAATACACTTCTTACGAGTTTCGCCAGGCAACATGAAAGATTTTGTATAATTGGATTTACATTAGGGGATCAAACCTTATTTCGCATAAATGGATATTTTGTATAACTGAATATCATATAAGAGAATAATAAGGTACATAGGCCTCATGCGAGTTTCTCCGGGGAACAAGAAATATTTTGTACAATTGGATTTAATGTAGGAAATCGAACACACTTTGTATAAAAGGATATTTTTTATAATTGAATGTTGCATGAGTGTATAAGAAAGTACATAGGCTTCATGCGAGTTTCGCCGGGTAACAAGGAATATTTTGTATAGTTGGAATTACATTAGGGGATCAAACCTTACTTCACATAAATGGATATTTCGTATATCTGAATATGGTATAAGCGAATAATAAAGCACATAGGTCTCATACGACTCCGGGGAACAAGAAATATTTTGTACAATTGGATTTAATATAGAAGATCGAAAACACTTTGTATAAAAGAATATTTTTTATTACTGAATATTGCATGAGTGTATTAGAAAGTACACAGGCTTCATGTGAGTTTCTCTGGGTAACGAGAAATATTTTGTATAATTGGATTTACATTGGGGGATCAAACCTTAAAATCTTACTTCACATAAATGTATATTTCGTATATCTGAATATCGTATAAGTACATAGGTCTCATACGAGTTTATCCGGGGAACAAGAAATATTTTGTACAATTGGATTTAATATAGGGATCGAATACACTTTGTATAAAAGAACATTTCTTGTAACTGAATATTGTATGAGTGTAAAAGAAAGAACATAGGCTTCATGCGAGTTTTTCCATGTAACAAGAAATATTTTGTATAATTGTATTTATATTAGGGGATCAAACCTTACTTCATATAAAAGGATATTTCGTTTAAATGCACATCATATAAATGAATAAGAAAGTAGGTTTCATGCAAGCTTCACTGGGTAACAAAAAATTATTTGTATAATCGGATTTAAGTTAGATAATTGAACACACTTTGTATAGATGAATACTTCATAAATCTGAATATCGTATAAGTGAATAACTAAGAATATAGATCTTATGGGAATTTCACATGAGAACAAGAAATACTTTGTATAATTGAATTTACGTAAAGGGATCGAAGACACTTAGTATAAATGAATATTGTATAAGTGGATAATAAAGTACATAGGCCTCAGCTAGTTCCGACGGAGGACAAGAAATACTTTACAGCTAAATATTTCGTATAAGTGGATATTAGTGATTTTCCGCTGCAGTTTTATCTGTTCGATGAACTAATATTGTTCACGCTGTAAACAGTTAAGTTATTTTTGTGACAAATTTAATTATAATTTCACATTGCTTCTATTTATTTTTTGTTCAAATATGCTTGAATCAGTGACGTAGCTTGAATTTGATTTTCGGGAAGATCAAAAGTATTAATCCAAACTGCAGTGAACTTTCAGTCTCAGAAAATAAATTCATTAGACACTCATATTCATACAAAGTTCTTTACATACATACATAAGTCTTATATTCATCCATTTCTTAAATCCATCCATCGTTTTCTTAAAAAGAGATTTAACTTTTATTTAAGTTATAAGTGTGATGAGGCCTTTACCCCAATGCTTCAAACCTGATTCGCATAATATTTATACTTTTGATTTTACAGTAGGTTCCAGATATATACGGGAGGAGTGGAACGTTTTCAAATTAGAATGGACATTCTCTAAACAAATGTCCCTAGTAATTACTTTCTTTAGCACTGAATTTCTTAACAAATATTTATTGTTTAGCCAAAAAATTTTACTTTCACTAATTTGGATCAGATTTTCAGCTATCCGAATCCCTAATTTACAATAACCCAGTTTCATTATATCATTAACTATTTTTAATGCTTCACTTTTCAGAACAAGAGAAATAACAAAAAAAGATTCCTATTTAATTTTTTGAGGGACATATTTTCATTCTTCATCACTCATCAATAAATTACTATGCAATGATGAACATTATCTTTTGTAATTTAATGATAAATTTGACATTTAGAAAAAAAATTAATTTAGCTATCATTGCTTTGTATTTTATTGATCAAAATTAAACTGAACTCATGAAGATCTCAAAGTAACAGAATGAGATATCGTTACCACTGAATTGCTAATAAAATATCTGTTTTCATCGAAGAATTTTCCCTTTTACTAATTTAGATCAGATATTTAGCTATCCAATTTGCTAATATACTATAAACCTGTTTCATTATATAGTTAATTACTTTCAACATTTTACTTTTCATCAGAAGAGAAATCATAAAATGATTCTCATTTAATTTCTTGAGGCACATTTTTCTGATGCTTCATCACTCATCTATAAATTACTACGGAATGAGAAAAATGAATAATCTTTAGCAATTAAAAGATGAATTTACTGCTTAAAAAATATTTAATTTGTTTATCACTGCTTTAAATCGTTACCACTGAATTACTAATAAAATATCTATTTTTATCCAAGAATTTTTCCTTTTGCTAACTTAGATTTTTAGCTGTCCTATTCACTAATTTACAATAGCCCTGTGTCATTATATCGTTAACTATTTTCAACATTTCACTTTTCAGCAAAAGAGAAATAATAAAAGATTCCCGTTTAATTCTTGAGACTCATTTTTATGATGCTTCATCACTCCTCTATAATTTACTATGGAATGAGGAAGATGAATAATCTTCAGTAAATTAATGATGAATTTACTGCATACATAAAAATTTAATTTGGCTTTAAATTTCATTGATTAAAATTGAACTGCACCAGAGAAGATTATCAAAGTAACAGAGTGAGATATCGTTACCACTGAATTACTAATGAAGTATCTATTTTTATCCAAGAATTTTTTCTTTGGCTAACTTAGATTTTTAGCTATCCTATTCATTAATTTACAACAGCCCTGTGGCATTATATCGTAAACTGTTTTCAACATTCCACTTTTCAGCACAAGAGAAATAAAAAAAAAATTCCCATTTAATTTCTTGAGGCTGTTTTCTGTTTCTTCCTCACTCATCTATAAATTACTATGGAATGAGGAAGAATGAATAAATTTTAGTAATTTAATGATGAATTTACTACTTACAAAAATATTTAATATGGCAATCACTGCTGTAAGTTTTATTGATCAAAATTGAACTGCACCAGAGAAGATTATCAAAGTAACAGAGTGAGATATCGTTACCACTGAATTACTAATGAAATATCTATTTTTATCCAAGAATTTTTCCTTTTGCTAACTTAGATTTTTAGCTATCCTATTCATTAATTTACAATAGCACTGTGTCATTATGTCGTTAACTTTTTTCAACATTCCACTTTTCAGCACAAAAGAAATAAAAAAAAATTCCCATTTAATTTCTGGAGGCTCATTTTTATGATGTTTCATCACTCATCAATAAATTACTATGGAATGAGGAAGATGAATAATCTTTAATTTAATGATGAATTTACTGCTTACAAAACATGTAATTTGTCTATCACTGCTTTAAATTTCATTGATCAAAATTGAACTGCACCAGAGAAAATTATCAAAGTAACAGAATGAGA
Organism: Pardosa pseudoannulata; assembly: GCA_032207245.1. NCBI lineage: Eukaryota > Metazoa > Arthropoda > Arachnida > Araneae > Lycosidae > Pardosa > Pardosa pseudoannulata. The sequence continues at coordinate 113,174,177 of CM063509.1, forward strand.
TATCGTTACCACTGAATTGCTAATAAAATATCTGTTTTCATCGAAGAATTTTCCCTTTTACTAATTTAGATCAGATATTTAGCTATCCAATTTACTAATATACCATAAACCTGTTTCATTATGTCGTTAACTTTTTTCAACATTCCACTTTTCAGCACAAAAGAAATAAAAAAAAATTCCCATTTAATTTCTTGAAGCTGTTTTCTGTTTCTTCCTCCCTCATCTATAAATTACTATGGAATGAGGAAGAATGAATAAATTTTAGTAATTTAATGATGAATTTACTACTTACAAAAAAATTTAATATGGCTATCACTGCTTTAAGTTTTATTGATCAAAATTGAACTGCACCAGAGAAAATTATCAAAGTAACATAGTGAAATATCGTTATCACTGAATTTCTAATAAAGTATGTTTTTATCAATGAATTTTCTCTTTTTACTAATTTAGATGAGATATTTACCTATCCAATTCACTAATATACAATAAACCTTTTTCATGATATAGTTAATACTTTTCAGCATTTCCCTTTACAGCACAAGGGAAATGATAAATATTCCCATTTAATTTCTGGAGGCTCATTTTTATGATGTTTCATCACTCATCAATAAATTACTATGGAATGAGGAAGATGAATAATCTTTAATTTAATGATGAATTTACTGCTTACAAAAAATTTAATTTGGCTATCACTGCTTTAAATTTCATTGATCAAAACTGAATTGCACTAAAGAAGATTATCAAAGAAACAGAGTGAGATATCGTTACCACAGAATTGCTAATAAAATATCTGTTTCTATCGAAGAATTTTCCCTTTTACTAATTTAGATCAGATATTTAGCTATCCAATTTACTAATATGCAATAACCTGTTTCATTATATCGTTAACTATTTTCAATATTTCCCTTTTCAGCAAGTGGGAAATAATAAAGGTTCCCATTTAATTTCTCGAGGCTAAGTTTTCTGATGCTTCATCACTCATCTATAAATTACCATGAAATGAGGAAGATAAATAATCTTTAGTAAATTAATGATGAATTTACTGCTTACAAAAAAAATTTAATTTGGCTATCACTGATTTAAGTTTCATTGATCTAAATTCAACTGCAATAGAAACGATTATCAATGTAACATAGTGAGATATCATTACCACAGAATTGCTAATAAAATAACTATTTTTATCGAAGACTTTTCCCTTTTACTAATTTAGACCAGACATTTAGCTATCCAATGCACTAATATGCAATAACCCTGTTTCATTATATCGTTAACTGTTTTCAATATTTCCCTTTTCAGCACGTGGGAAATAATAAAGATTCCTATTTAATTTCTCGAGGCTAAGTTTTTTGATGCTTCATCGCTCATCTATAAATTACTATGGAATGAGGAAGATAAATAATCTTTAGTAAATTAATGATGAATTTACTGCTTAAAAAATTTAATATGGCTATCACTGATTTAAGTTTTATTGATCTAAATTCAACTGCACCAGAAACGATAATCAATGTAACATAGTGAGATATCGTTACCACAGAATTGCTAATAAAATAACTATTGTTATCGAAGACTTTTCCCTTTTACTAATTTAGACCAGACATTTAGCTATCCAATGCACTAATATGCAATAACCCTGTTTCATTATATCGTTAACTATTTTGAATATTTCCCTTTTCAGCACGTGGGAAATAATAAAGATTCCCATTTAATTTCTCGAGGCTAAGTTTTCTGATGCTTCATCACTCATCTATAAATTACTATGGAATGAGGAAGATAAATAATCTTTAGTAAATTAATGATGAATTTACAGCTTACAAAAAAATTTAATTTGGCTATCACTGATTTAAGTTTCATTGATTTAAATTCAACTGCAGTAGAAACGATTATCAATGTAACATAGTGTGATATAGTTACCACAGAATTGCTAATAAAATATCTGTTTTTATCGAAGAATGTTCCCTTTTACTAATTTATACCAGATATTTAGCTATCCAATGCACTAATATGCAATAACCCTGTTTCATTATATCGTTAACTATTTTCAATATTTCCCTTTTCAGCACGTGGGAAATAATAAAGATTCCCATTTAATTTCTCGAGGCTAAGTTTTCTAATGCTTCATCACTCATCTATAAATTACTATGGAATGAGGAAGATAAATAATCTTTAGTAAATTAATGATGAATTTACTGCTTACAAAAAAATTTAATTTGGCTATCACTGATTTAAGTTTCATTGATCAAAATTGAACTGCTACAGAGAAGATTATCAAAGAATTATAGTGAGATATCGTTCATGTTAAGTATGAGACAGACATTAATCACAGATTATTCAATCTCAACTAATAAATCTACCCACATTTTAAATTTCTACTTAGTTACAATGAAACGTGTTAAAAATTACTGTAAAACCAGATCGCGTTGCAAGTCTTACTTATTAATCAACATCGAAGGAACCGAACAAAGGCATACAATATCATTTACACGGTTTTTGTTTTGGTTAGTTGAAATTTCGTGACTCACACACTATAGCAGTTTCTCTTCCGTGTTTACGAGAGCGCTATTGATATAAAGTGTATAAACTAAATTCTCGGTGGAAAATTAGTCACTATCTGATTTCTAAATTTTAAATGCTTGGAGGGAGAAATCTAAATTTGATTAATGTTCCTGCTTTACGCTTTGATCGAAAGGTTTAGAAACTGACAATTTGTAAGCACGTTACTGTCAGTTTTGTTAAGAAATGTTTAGTTAATTTTTTTAAACTTCCATAGTTTGTTAAAATGTCATTATTAAATGAAAGTTAGACATTTTCTACCCTATTCTTACATGAATTCGACCTGCTATTAAGCAGCTGAATAGTTTTAGAACCTGTATTTAAGTAGCAACTTACGGGTCATATTGGACAGAGAGAGAACTTGCAAACATTGTTTTGAACGCACTTCACGTGACAGAATAGAAAATGTTTTGTGTCCTTTATATATATTTTTTATTTTTATCCAAAAGAATATGTGTCAAAATATTTTAGAAATATTTAAAAATAAAATACATTTATGTCAGACACAAGAATTTTTCCTTTCATTACGAGGTAAATGTTCCGGAGAAATCTTTAAGCGTATTTTTATAACTCACTTCCGTTTATATTCACGTTTTTTTTTAATTCTTTTTTTTATTCTTATGCCTGTAATAACTTTTAATGTGCCCTATAATCATTCGATATACATATGAATGGTTTGGTTTCGGAGTTCTACGGTCTACTATTTTGCTACACGAGGGATGATATTATCGACACCTATCGCTCAGAACGGATTCCGAACGACCACAAACATCCATACCAACAGTGGGATTTGAACCTGTGAACTGCGGTAACGAAGGCCAGCACTCTACCTTGTTAGCAGTATGAAGTGCCTGACCCTATATTTATTTTATTCTTTCCATCCAAATGGGCATTCGACTTAATTTTATTTGAAACGCAGCAGAATGAAATAGTGTTTATGCAAATATATTTCAATGCAAATTTTGAATTTCACTGCGGAGTTTCACTGCCGTATAAAAAGCACGTGTTGTGTGTTGAAGTCGGTGGATCGAATGCAAGGACGGTGATTGTTTGTTTGGTTAGCTGTAGCAAGTGTTGCTTACAGCAGTGCTTTACTTTAATCTGTAAGTAACAAAAGTATGTTTTGTTTAAATAATAAATAAGCTTTTTAACAAATCCTTTTGAACTTATCATATTTTTATGCTGCACCAGTCACATACATCAAATCCATTGCTATCATTTACATAAATGCACTCTGCGTTATCGGTGGAAGGGTAAAATACCTATTTCTCCATCGTTCAGTATTTTCTTTTTTTAAAAAATTAGGATAAAAACTCAAGGTACTCTTATACACGAAATAATTTTTTCTGTGCCCTGTAATCCGCTGATATAAGCATGAAGGGTTTAGTTTTAGAGGGCTACAGTTTAGTATTTTGATACTCGAGAGGTGGTAACCTATTCCTCAGATTGGATTCCGAATGGCCACAAACATCCATACCAACAGCGGGATTTGAACCCGAGAACTCCGGTATCGAAGAACAGCACCCTACCTATTTAGTTGTTGTTTGGAATATACGAATGAATGAAGACAGGTATTTAAGGCAGAAAATTAAAAAGTGAAGATAAAACTCAATAAGTATATTTTCATATATATTTCATTGCAATCGAACTTCTTTTAATACTGAAGCAACATCCCGCTACTTGCATGTATATTCGTAGCCGTTTGGAATGGGCTTTAAGAAGTAAGTCCTGGTCTCATTAGCCCTCGTGTGCAAAACAGTAGACCGTAGTACTCAAAAAAAAAATACTGTAGCAACACTAATTATTAACTTTCAAAGCTAAATTATCTAGTTGAAACACAGTTCCCATTTTCTGCAGCATATTTGTAGTTCAAATATTAAAGTACAAATAGGCACTTTGTTACAAAATATTCTTTTCTCATAGAAGAAAGAAGAGTAAAGAAAATACAATCTCTTATATAACACCTCATTATAAAAGGACTGATATACGTGGTCTTTTATTTCAGCCCCCACTGTCATTTCTTGGCATTTTTTCTTCCGCGTTTGGAGAGAGGTATTGATATAAAATATAAACTAAGTATAAACTAAATTCTCGGTGGGAAATTAGTCACAATCTCATTTGTAAATTTTAAATGCTCGGAGGGAGAAATTTAAAATTGATGAAAATACCTGCTTTATGCTTTGATCGAAAGGTTTAGAAACTGACAATTTGTAGCACGTTACTGTCAATTTTGTTAAGAAATGTTTAGTTAATTTTTCTAAACTTCCATATTCTATTAAAATGTCATTATTAAATGAAAGTTACACATTTTTCTACCCTATACTTGCATGAATTCGACCTGCTATTAGGCCCCTTAATAGTTTTAGAACCTGTATTTAAAATTTCAGCTTACTGGCCATATTGGACCGATAGAGAGCTTGCATGCAAACTTTTTTTTAAACGAACTTCCCCGCGTGACTGAATAGAAAACTTTTGTGTCCTGTATATGTTTATATTTTCCACCAAAACAGTATGCGCCAAAGTACTTCGGAAATAACTTAAAATTAAATATATTTTTTCACACCTAACCGCAGAGAATTTCCCTTTTCATTTATGTAGTAAATATTGTTTTTTTTATATCTTCATAGGGGATGGGGCCAGGGTTGGGGACAGTAGCATGTCTGGCCAGGTCGTCAGCCATTTCATTGCCCTTGATACCCACGTGACTGGGAACCCAACAGAGACTTGTTAGCTAATACAGTGGACTCTGCTTAATGTCATCAGTGTGGGACACCGTGATTTTGATAACAATAACCGATTTATAATAACAAACGATTCGCAAAATTAGATAAATTTACCCCCTTTAATTCACGCGTACTAAATTTCAAAACAAAATGAAAAACACACCTTATATTTATGTACTGTATATTATCATTTGAAAAATAAGAATTGTACACATAAATAAAAGAATTGATCAATTGTTGACTGTCTACAATTTTTTTTTGAGAAGATCATTTATAAATTGTTCGTAATCAACCTGTCATAACGATTTTAAATTTCGATCTTTTGTTTTAACGTTAAATCATTTCCCTTTCTGGCTTCCATATCGACAAGTTGCATGGAAGCGAGCAAGGCATAAAATGTGAATATGTTCCTTCTCAGTTCCGATAAGAATGAGTTGCCTTCGGCTTATCTGACAAACATTGACAAACATTAACATCACTCCAAAATAATGGTGTGTATTTCTGAAAAATTCCACGAACCTGTAAACCCTACTCCTTTGTTCATTCCCCATTTTCCTAGTTTGATGAACGATGGCCGATTGTTTAGGGTGCTGGCCTTCGGAACCGGAGTTCGTGGGTTCGAATCCCACAGTGACATGGATGTTCGTAGCCGTTCGGAATCGGCTTTAAGCTGTAGGTCCCGGTCTCATTAGCCCTAGTGTTTCAAAAAGTAGACCGTAGCACTCCCAACCAAACCAAACCCTAGTTTAAAGAGGAGAATTCTAGGAAATTCAAATAACAGCGAAGGGAAAGAAAAGAATGGGTTCCTTCTGAATATATTGTGAATATTCCTTTGCCAGTTAAAATGAGGTTCGAAAACTGATAACATTAACCGATGTAACGATCACATAAAGCGATAATTTTAACATACAAATGAATAGAGAAAATCGAGACCAAGTGATTTCGATAACAATAAGCGATTAATAACATTAACCGCGATCACATTAAGCGGAGTCCACTGTAGATATTCAACGAGAAAAAGGAAAGGTCTTCTGCTAGTTTTAAAACATAGAAATGTTCGATTTCGAATAATATATCAATTATAGAAAGTTATATGTCCTAGTTGGTTTCCAACTGTAAATAATGTAGGAAATGTAGCACAGGGGACCAAGTTAAGAGTGCTCGCTATGTGACAAAACTTGCTGTAATCTTGGGCATTTATTTCTACATGCTTTCCATCTTTTTATCGCAAATAATTGCCACTCAAATGATTTTTCTGTATGACTGTAAATGATTCCAGGTTCAGTATATTTCCCACCTCCAGAACTTAAATGTAAACATAAAATTCGACGAAATAAAATGCTTTTGTTTAATTGATAATAAAACACATAAAAATGGGAGGAATTCAAACGAAATTTATAGGGCCTACGAAAGGGTTAAACGAACTTACCTCGTGATAGAATGGAATATTTTTTGTGTACTCTATATGTTTAAATTTTTGACCAAAACAATATGTGTCAAAATATTTTTTAAATATTTTAAACTAAATATATTTTTATCAGACATATCCCTAGAGAATCTTCCCTTTCATCACAAGGTAAATACTGTTAAGACATTGTATGTGGGTTAGTGTAACAACATGGTTTGCTTGTGGGTACAGAAGTAACAATATATAGAGAAAAACGAAGCCGAATGTTCTTGTCCACTACACAGATCTGGAAACATTTAGACAAATAAAAACTAGTTTTTACACCAGTCTATGCGGAACCACGGAAAGGGAAGGTTGATTAAAAAAATTTATTTAGATTTAAAATTAACGTGTGATTTACCCTTGCGAAAATGATATAATATATATGTAAATTTACATATTATATATATATTGTATTTATAAATATGTATATATATATATATATATATATATATATATATATATATATATATATATATATTTGTTTATTTGTCTATTTATATATTTGTTTATGCATTTAAATATAAAATACGAAAAGTTGGTTAAAAAATGAAATAATTTTCGATCTATTGAGATTTAACTGAATAACTAAATTTACTCACAAAACGCCCGCTCCCGGTACAATTGCGCTGCGAAATGTACTCGCACACAATGTGTTAAAAAGAACTTTTAAGCGCATGCTATAATTTACTACTCTATTTGCTCGAGTATAATGTGAATTTCTGTTTAAAAAAATTAGGGCAAAAACTCAAGATATGTGTTATGTACGGTATAAATTTTACTTTTTCCTGTAATAACCCGATATGCGCATGAATGAAGACAAGTATTCAAGGCAGAAAACTAAAAAGTTAAAATCTTACTCAATAGAAGTATTGCTTCATTCACGTTTCATTACTATGGCACTTTATGCTACAGAAAAATTAATTATTAACTTTAAACTCTGAATTTTCTAATTGAAGCTCAATTCCCATTTTCTTCTGTATATTTCGCAACTTGTACTAATTCAAATACTAAAACACAAATAGGAACTTTGCCAAAAAGCAGTAATTTCTTAAAGAATGAAAAAGAATGAAGAAAATAAAATCCCTTGTAGCGTCTCGAGGTTCCTCTATTTTTGATATCGAATAGGTGCCACGGAAACTTGGGAAGACAGTTTTTGTACCCAAAACAATTATTCAATGCACAGATTAACCGCTTTCCATACAAACTTTTTTGAGAAAAAATTGCAAAAAATCATCACTTTTTTTATTTTATTATTCAATACGAGGAAACGAAACAAAACATAATATGTAGGTTTTAAGTTGGTTTTTAAATTTTTTACAGGTGTAAAAGCATTTAGTTTTAATATTAGTTTACTATCCCGAGTTATCTCGGGCAAATGTTAGAAATTTAAATATTAGTCTTTATGATAGTTTTTGAAACTAGGGACAACACAAAAGGATACCTGACATTCTGTGCACTGGTATATGGTCTCTTTTCTTACCTCTGGAATCTGTTTTACGAAATCACAGAGTACACTGTCTCGTAAGATTTGATTTTTTTTTTCAGTAGCAGAAATAACATCAGGAAAATGTCACGAGGTTAACCTAAATGGTAAAGGACTAATACTGGGTCTTTCTGATAGCAGAAAACTTGTCACGATGATTTTTCTCAATTATCTTTCTTTATACATTACTAATCTACAAGACAACGTATACGATATAATAGGGAAAACAGGTGACCAGTCCCGCCTAAACCAACAAAATTGCCAATCAAAGCTGAATATTCCCTTTCATTTCCCCCAGGTCGAGTAAAAACGTGATAAAACGAATCGTACTGACAAATTCTACTTTGCCTGAGTTTTAACGGAATAATAATTAACTGTAATATATGGGAACCCGAGATAATTTGGGATAATCAGACAAGCGGTTAAAATTTGAAAATAGTCTTCAAAACAGATAAAGAAATTCCGACGGATGTAAATTTGCATTGGGAGGGAAAAGACACCTAGTGAACCTAAAGATATCAGATCGGAGATCAGGTAAAAAAATAAAATAAAATAAAATGTACTTGATGTACACTCACTGTTTGGGACAAACTGGCAACAAGGAGATGAGATTTTATAGAAAAAACAACACTCACACTCTTACTCTGTGGCATTTATATTGTTAAGAATGCTGCAAACATGTAATTTGTATGGTATATTGCCAAATTGGTGAGATATTGGCGACTTGGCGACATTTGTTGCCGACCCCCTTTTTCGGGATTTTGCTAGAAGCTTGTTGAAATTCCCAAAAATCTGAAAGCCATATAAAGGGGCGGTAAGTTGTCATAAAAGGAGTCAGTTCTCATTCAGATCTGGGTAAAGTAGGACCTGTGTTAATGGTCTCCGTATTGCTCTGAAAAAGTTCGCCAAAAGGTTGCCAAGTTTTATCGTCATCCATTGTAATTGTGATTCATTTAACGTGTTAATAAATAGTTATTGTTTTTTCTTAGCTAAAGTATATTCAATCAACGAAATTTATGCGAGAATTTTGCATCAATATTATTATATTTCCGCCCAATTCTACCCTCTTTGGATTTTCCCGCTTCCTAACGTCAGTCGTCCCTGGTTAGTCAGTTTGTCGCAAGAATGACAAAATCGCTAGTTTGGGATTTGCTACTAGTATGACCCCCATCCCTGTCTAACACCTTCAATCATTACGGGAAGCCTGCCAAGGGTGGGACTGGAAAAAAATTTCTTTGGTTTAGTGGGGTAATTTTTCCAGACTCTTAGACGCCCCGTTATCTTACCAGATTAATTAACTATTATGCGTTGAAATCTCATGGTCACGACGTCACACCCTTGTATAACATCCCTGAAAATGGAGTGATATTCGATATCTTTAATTTCATTCCCATGTCCATCTTACGCAATTTTCTCTTCCGTGTTTGAAGCTATTAGTATAAAGTGTATAATCTACATTCGGGGTGGAAAATTGGTCACGATTTGATTTTTAAATTTGAAATGCCTGGAGGAGAAACTCATTAAATTAATATTCCTGCTTCTCCCTTTGATTGAGTGGTTTAGAATCTGACAAAAGGCAGTTTTTTAATGCCAATTTGTTAAGAAATATTCCATCAGGTATTCATTCCTGTAATTTTAACCACTGATTACAGTGACAGGTTACCAAAGGTAGCTGTTCCTCTTAGAATTGTGCGGTGACTCCGGTAATTCATTATATGGAAAATTGGACAATAATAGATTCCTATTTAAAAGCATATGAAACAGGTTTTAAAATCATAAACACTAAGCAGCATATTCATTGATGCTTTTTTCATTAATTAATATCAATTTGTTTTATTTATTTTATTCCTAAAATATTTGCGAGGAAAACATGAATAATGCAAAACCTATCCCGGAAATACATTGTATTTTCAGTTAAAAAATTATATTAAAACTAATTCACTTTAATGATATTATTATATTTAATACAGCAAGTAATTTCAGCATACATTACTCCATGCATCCTTAACCATGTAAAACGCGATCTGGTTTTATTATACCCAAGCGCTCACATTTCG
>CM063509.1:113189439-113206939 GCA_032207245.1 Pardosa pseudoannulata
AGGTAAAAAAAAAAGTTCTTGGAGCATGTTTCAACCAAGCCAGTACTTTTGATTCGTTTACTTCCTGGTCGAAATATCATCCACTCGTCCTAAAAAGAATATCCTATGAGATATTACTTTAAATACAGAAGCATTTTATTTATATTTTATTTTTATGTTACTATAAAAACACCAAAGTTCAAATTGTAATCTTGTAAACAAAATAGAGATGAACACGCAATATCTTCCAGTGTCCTTCAGTTCCAAAGTCAAAACTCCCGTGGGAATCAAAGCTGTATCACTAGAGATCATGAAGGACATTGTGACCACGAAAATATTTTACGTGCATCAGTCACCGTTAACGAATACGGAAGATGTTAAGCCGGCTCGATAGGTTCGACAAAAACCTATAACCCTTCGGTTATTCGATCGTTGCCTTTGTCGACTTATCTCAATTACCTCGTGTTCATTACTAGTTTCCACTGAAGTATTAAAAGTAGTTTTCATCCACAGAGTAAAAACATTAAATTTGATTAAAATTGGTCACAGTAGGTAGACAAATGTAGCTTACAGTGCATATAAACATGACTATAAACGTTGATGAAGGTTTAAGCATTCTGGCCTTAAAAGGTAGAAGAAATAATTTACTACTAGAAAATGATGGTATATTGATTACTGATTATGACAATAATTTTCACATTTTGATTTGTCACAAGGTATGTATGTTATTTTGTAAAAGTAAAATTAAAAGAATATGTCATAATTATTTTCTTGATACACTCTTAGACAAAAAAATGACGAATCAAGAAGGAGTTATTCGGTGGGACGAAGATCGGTAGATGTGATGTTCATGTATAGAAAAACAAATGATTACAATTTGAGAAAAACTGGAGGATTTATTCAAGTTACAGAACTTCACAAAGTGAAAAACTCGATAACGCGTTTGTCCCTCTTTGGCCATTATGCAAATAGTTATTCGACTTGGCATTGATTGAGAGGTGGTGTATGTCCTCCTGAATGATATCGTGCTAGATTCTGTCCAACTGGTACGTTAGATCGTCAAAATCTCGAGCTGGTTTAAGAGCCTTGCTCATAAAGCTCCAAACATGGTCAAAAGGTGAGAGCTCTGGCGCCCTTGCTCGCCAAAGTAGCCTTCGGCAAGCACGAAGACAAGCAGTAGAAACACTTGCAGTGTGAGGCCGGGCATTATCTTGTTGAAACTTAAGCACATGAAGGCGTAACACTAAGGGCAGCACAACGGATCGTAGAACGTACCACTGTTACTGCAAGGGTGCCATGGATGACAACCAAAGGGGTGCTACTATGAAATGTAACGGCACTCTTGGTTGTCGGCCTGTATTCCGGGAGACAGTCTGGATGGTATCCCACCACTGTCCAAGGCGTGTCTAAACACGTCTTCGATGGTCATCGGGGCTCAGTTCAAAGCTGGACTCATTACTGACAACCATTCTACTCCAGTCAGTGGCACTTCAGTTGGAATGAGCCCGACACCACTGCAAACGGGCTTGTACAGAGGTCAATGGTTGTCGGTGCAAGGGAAACCATGACCTCAGCCTCTTTTCTGGGAGCCACTTATGAGTCTTTGCTTTAACTGAAACACTAGTTGCACGTACAATCGATGATAATGATGCATCTGGCTCTGAGTGCCGCACTGACGATTGCTCTGCCCGCAATTTCTATCTTTTCTCTAGGCTGACAGCTTCCTTCTTGACTCTGAGTTCAGCCATGGTTCGGCCATTCCTAACAATATTGTCTAATAGTGGCATCGATCCTGACAAATGTCAAACGATTGGCCGATTAGACCAACCGGTTTCTTTAAACCCAACTACACGTCCTCTCTTATATGAGATCTGAGAATATCATTCTCGCTTCTGTATGCGAGGCATAAGTACTGTCTACCTGAGTACATGGAATAATATTTGCAAAACATTTATGATCTGGAATCGAAATTTCTCCTCTTAAATATCCTGCCATTTGCTCAGATGGGCTGCAGCGACACAGGTTCATTCATTGGCCACCAAATATTAAAATTTTGCATTTTATGTTGAAAAGTGTATGCATATCAGCTAGTGTCCAATTTGCATTACATATTCTCGATGTGTCGTGGTGCGTCGTTATTTTTTCATATTTAATAAAGTTTTTTAGTAGTTTAGTTTTTCTGTATGGTATACACTGAATGCAAATTAAATATGCTTTAGTATTTTCCAGTCAAATTTAAACCTCGTAAAAACTTAGAGCGTAAAATAAAAGAAGCAAGATAGATGGATATACAATAAAATTGCGTTTAGCCTTGATGATCCATTTTATGATGTATTTCTGCATGCATAAATAAACAAAAAGGTCGGCATAAGTTTTATGTATATATGTACTTTGTATGTGTGTATAATGAATATTTTTATGACTTATTTTTATACGCATGGTAAACTATAGATGTATATATAATTTATAAATGCATATGTATATATATATACGTGTGTGTGTTTGTGTGTCTGTGTTTGTGTGTCTATGCATACATATATACAGATGCAGACACGTTTATATATACTTACAAACATCTACACACACATATACATATACATATATATATATGTAGATAGATAGATAGATAGATACGTCAGGATGTATGTGTTGAAAAAGCGGCAGATTGAGTAGAGAATTCCTTTTACCGCTGAAGAATAAGGGAATTTTTTGTATGAGAGAGAAGAAATTTCAACCAATTAAAGGCCTTATAACACCTTGACCCGAATTAAAATATATCAGTTGAAAATGTTTTTCTGTAGCAACAGAAATCCGCACAAGAATATGCGGAAATTTTAAACCGATATATAAATGCCTTGTCACACGCCAAGCTGTCCGCGTTGAAAAGCAATTGTTTCAGTTTAGGTTTTCTTTTGCCGATGAAGATTCCACTGATTCCTTTTGTAATAATGAAAAAATTTCAACTGATTTATTTTGGTTAAAGTTTACATATGTTTAAGCCTTTTTTTCAGTTGATAATGTTTCTCCATCGTACGTGAAATCTGATGATTTTTCATTGACAAAAAGGAATCGAAAACTGAATTCGTTGTTTTTTCAGCAGCGTGAACAGGTTGACGTGTCAGAAGGCCTTAAATGTCCTATAAACTCTTACTACACAAGTGTAGTATATATATATATATATATATATATATATATATATATATATATATATATATATATATATATATATATATATATATATATATATACATATATACATTACATATATATTATAAATACACTCATGTCCATTAATTAAGGATAATTCAGAATCACACAGAAATTGAGCTCTAAAATAAAAATTTCACCTGTAGAATTATCACACACATCTTGAAGAAGAATATGCAAATTGCAGGAAACCACCAGATGGCGCGGACGTCACAATGACGAGAGTGTATGAAAGGGGTATATAAGGAATGGTAGCAAAGAAGTGAAATTGTTCACAAGCGCTTTAAAAGCCTTTCAGTGCAATAACCGCATAGTTATGGCACAAAGGAAGCATTTGGATGATTTTTTACGTGGTAGAATTATCGGACGACTGGAATGTGGACGTACCCAGCTGGAAGTATCCGAGGAACTTGGAATCGCGCAGAGTGTCATCTCCAGGCTTTGGCAACGTTTCAAACAGGATGGTAATGTGAGTAGATGTTACAGCACAGGTCGCCCCCGAGTTACTACGCCGAATGATGACCGGTATTTGGCAGTTACTACCAAAAGAAATAGACGGAGCACAGCATCAGACCTGTCTCGTCAGCTCTCTTCAGCTACCGGTACGACAGTTTCAAGGCAAACCGTGTACAGACACTTAGGGAACATTGGTCTATATGCTCGTAGGCCTGTCAGATATGTTCTCCTTACCGCAACTCACTTTCGCCTGCGATTATGCTGGGCTAGAGAGCATGCATTGTGGACACCGCAACAGTGGTATTGTGTGATGTTTTCCGACGAGTCCAGGTTCAGTTTACATTCTGATTCTCGCCGGACTTTTATATGGAGAGCGCCAGGTGCCCGTTACCACCAAGAGAACACCATTGAACGACACCGTTACGGTGGTGCAGGATGGCTCGTTTGGGGAAGAATTATTCTTGGTTCCAGAACTGACCTGCATGTTCAGAGTGTAACGATGACAGGCTACATCTATCGGGATGTCATTCTGGAACAACATGTACGTTTGTTTCGGGGCGCCATGGGCTCTGAATTTCAGTATATGGATGGCAACGCCCGACCTCACCGTGCAAACATTGTAGACGAATGCCTTCAATCGGAGGATATCGCCCGTATGGATTGGCCAGCATACTCACCGGACTTGAATCTAATAGAGCATGTGTGGGACATGCTTGGCCGACGAATTGCAGCCCGTCAACCCCCTCTCAACTGTCTATCGGAACTTCGGAGGGCATTGCTTGATGAGTGGTGTAATTTTCCCCAAGATCAGATTGATAATCTGATACTCAGCATGCGTAGGCGTTGTAACGCTTGTATTGCATCGTCCGGGAGACATACTCCGTATTAACCATCATACTAATCATGTTATACTGTTTTCTGTAAATAGGTTCTTTTTTGAAATTTGCTCCAGGGAGTAAAAATCGCAATTTTTATTAATTATGTCAAACATATAGCATCTTTTTTGCTCTTTACCTTTTGTTTAATAAATAGACTTTACAAATAAGTCAAATTTGTTTTGCTTTTGTCTCTTTCATTGCCTGAACTTCATTATCCTTAATTTATGGACATGAGTGTAAATAAATCTATGTATCTATGTATCTATCTATCTATCTATCTATCTATCTATATATATATATATATATATATATATATATATATATATATATATATATACACATATATACATTATATATATTATAAATAAATAAATCTATATCTATATATATATATATATATATATGCAGAGAGAGAGAGATAGATGGATATAGATATAGACATTAATATAAGTAAGGTACGATTACTTTGCTTCTGGGCTTGCACATATATATATATATATATATATATATATATATATATATATATATATATATATATATATATATATATATATATATATATATATATATATATATATATATATATATATATATATATAAATATATATACTGTGAAGATGGTTCAACATTACAGACAGGTGGCAAAAGGGATTGGGCATACACTCACACATGCATATATATACATACATATATTTATACACTTTCATATATATAAATATATATATATAAAACTTTGAATAATGGTTTAATTTGCAAAACAGTGGGAAAGTGAATAGAGCATATATATATATATATATATATATATATATATATATATATATATATATATATATAACATATATATATATATACATGTTTGTAAGTGTGTGTGTATGCACACATATATACAAACACAGGCAAGCTTATATATACATGTACACATCGGTACGTCAAGATGTACTCGTTAAGCAACAGTTTCAGTTTAGGTTTTATTTTTCGATGAAGATTCCACGGATTTCTTATGTAATAAAGGAAATATTTAAATTGATTAATTTTGGTTGAAGTTTACGATGTTTAAGCCTTTATTCAGCTGACAATGTTTCTACATCGTACGCGAAATCCGCACATTTTTCAATGACCAAAAGAATCGAAAACTGAATTCGTTGTTTTTTCAGTGTGAACAGGTTGACAAACCATAAGGTCTTAAATACCCTACAAACTCTTACTACAGAAGTGAGAAATTGGAAATATTCCGGAAAAAAATGAGATAATTTAAGTTTGTTATCATGCTCTAACAAAAGAATAGCTATGGTTACAGATGCAACGAGTTTGGTTAGAGTCAGACCCGCCCTATTTTTGTGAAGTTTGACAGCTTATTTAAGTACGAATCACGGGCAATTTATGGTGTCCTTGAATTACTACAATCATTCTCAATTTTGAAGTATTTCTGAAAAAGAACAGCAATGACCTACATTCTTTGGTTTAATGTTATAATACACTCGCTTAACACTAAAGTATTGTGAACAGAGCTGAAACTAGGTCCTTTAGTGCTCGTGGCAAAAATGTATGTGAAAAATGTAAACAAGTTTTCTCTTTATAGCACATATTCAGAATGAACTCATAAGTTAAAAAATTAAAAACTAACAACTTTAAACTTATGTACGATATAAAAAGGGAAAGGAATTTATAAATTTACTTTCCAACATTTAGCGTTTACGAATACATCGATGATTTCATCTTATTTCAAAGTGTCTATGATTTCTTTTTCAGTGCACGGTGTGGACAAATTACCTAGCAATAACGAAGATGGTTGATATGTTTTTATCTTGTTCAGCTTTTTGAAGGTGCTTTCATACTAAGTTGCCATTATAGATAAGCATAGAAAAGTTCTCAGGGCAGTTACTAAATTTGGATACATACAAGGTCCGGCTATTAATTTCCAGGACTCATGGAATAACTCAGAAGAAAAAAAGGTTAAACACATAGCCATTTAATATGATTCGAATTAATCCCCATCAACCGTTATGCACGTTTGTGCTTTGCTGTACAAATTTTGGAATGAAGTTTTAATGTCCTCTTTTGGAATGCTCTTTAATAGCAACGTTACAGTTTACAGTTGCTTCTGACGTGCGTACGGACTGCGGTCGACTTGTGTGTGGATCATATTCGATGCTTTCGCGCGCCCGTCCCAAAAGCGTTTAAACCATTCAAAAGTTCTTCAACTGGATTCCAGATAGCATGCATGATCGCAGCAAGTTTGATTTTTTCTGGATAATATCTTGTCATAAAAAATTTGACTCGACAAACTTGCAAAACTCCTGCAAGTTAGACGGAACATAAAGTGACCCCTCCTTTGCAACGCTATTTTGCTGTAAAACTGTGGCAACCTGATCATAAGAACCTTGAAGCAAACGAAAATTCTTAGACTTGCTGCAGTCTTGTTCAAACTTGCAGGCTTGTCATTCTGAATTTGCTGCAAGTTTACAGGCTTGCAAAGCAAGACTGCTGCAAGTTTGATACCAACTAAATTTGCTATCTGGGATAATGTTTCCTAACCGTACACTTATCTTAACATTTTATAGGTTTCCTCAGCTGTCTTGCCCAATTTGAAGCAATATTTAATGTTAATTCTTTGCTCCATTTTCATTTCAACAACAGGAATTTTAGAGCTACGCTTTCCATGAGAACCACTTACTTCAGAATAGTCCCGATTGAACTGCACATGCTCAAGAAAATTTTTTCTTGCTCTTCTTGCTCTTCAATATGCAATCATTAGCGCTATCTTCCGGCTTTTTGTTCTCCTACAGTTACGTCAGTCCTGGAAATTGATAGCCAGACCTTGTATTTTACACCTCTAGATGTTTAATTTCTTCTAAAACTAAGCTGGAACACATTTCCTTAACGTCTTTAATTATCTAACCTCTAATACAAATTGCTGTGATTCAAAATCAGCAAAACATTTTAAGGTTAGATCTGCAGCCCTTTTGATCAATTCATTCACCTTTATACTAAGCAGCTCAAGGTCACTTTAATCAACCCTTAGAGCTCCGCACATTTTTGTACCACTGCCTACCAGCAACTCCTACCAGCTTTTCGCAGAGGAACTAGTGAAATGGAGTCTTATTTTAAGTGAGAAGAATCACTCGAGCTTGTGAATGTTATTAATTTTGTTTATGTGATACATATGCACTTCCTTGTTTCAAGTGAAAGATAAATTTTAAATTTTGTACTTCACCATGGTGTGATATCTTTGGAAATAAACTCCCATATGCATTCTGGGTTTATTTGAGTAGTATAATTTCGAAACCGCTACTTAAAGTATCAGAATTATAATCAACATTTGTCTTTTGCAATACCTTTTAATTCTTCACTACCACTTAACTCTAAAATGTCATAATAATTATTTTTCTCCATGCTGCTAACCACAAAAGGTCAAAAAATGGTTTAATCTTAACTGTTTAGACACTGAGCACGTTTTAACTACAAATAACAAATGCCAAAGCCGATGATTCCGCAGTATCTTAAGCGTAATCATGCTAAAAACACTTGGTTTCGCAGCGGAGCCTACGGAGCGCTAAGGGTTAAATATTTAAATAATTATTTTTTTTACTTGCAATGGGCAAGAGTACGCGCTTCCATCGATTTGCTA
This sequence comes from Pardosa pseudoannulata, assembly GCA_032207245.1. NCBI lineage: Eukaryota > Metazoa > Arthropoda > Arachnida > Araneae > Lycosidae > Pardosa > Pardosa pseudoannulata. Next base: position 113,197,588 of record CM063509.1, read on the forward strand.
CCCCGAGGAATTAATAAATAACATAAATGTAAATTTTCACGCCTAATTTTATTAATAATTCTAATTTCTTCTTTATCAAACCTATCCTTTAACTGTAATTTAAAATGAGACAATTTTATTTTAATTTTTTAAATTTAAATTGAAATGGAGAAATTATTTTTTAATTTTTCCTTATTTCTGTCCGAGGGCGGATAGTCCTCGTTCTGATAGCATTTGAGAGCTTTTAGCGAGAATTTCGAACATGGTTCCTACGACTGATGTGGCCGTGGTGAGTGGCCCTTTGCAAACGCCCAATTTGCGGCCCTGATTGTCAGAAGTCGTTTGTAAAAGGCATCACTTCTTCGGTTCCATATTCTTGCTAATAAACCACCGACGGTTACTCTGTTTAAATCATTTTAATAAACCTACTATCTGTTAATATAATTTTTTTAACTGTAAATGCATTGTAGTTTAAAAAAAATATTTAACCTACAGTAATTACCTTCCGAAACATGGGAAACTTAAATATATTATCAGATTCAAATTTTGTTAAAATATCCTTTATTACCCTTTATTATTCCCTAATTCCTTAATAGATTTTTGAAATTTTACGTATTGATATAAGTACACATAAATTATGACTTAAAGGAATTCATCATTTTACTTCCTTGTACAATGTAAAGGAAGTATTATAATCGTAAAAATTTTTTGTCTTCAGATTTTAAAGGATATATTCATTTTGACTTTACTTAAATCCATTTTGATTAGTTTCTGCATTATGTATGTTCTAGGTAAGTCTTTAATTCTGAACCTTTAAATTAAAAATTTTTTTCATCAATGAATTAATTTTTACTAGTCTTAACGAGACGTCTGCATACAGGTATTTCGCTTCTGAGAAGCAATTAGCCGTAGAATGTTGAAATGTTGTATTTAAGAATGTTGTAATATTTATGCGCACATCTCCCATTCTGATTGCAATCAACATTATATATAGTGTAAAATTTGAATGTAACGAACATTAACGTTGCAGAGTTATTCTCAAAATACTATAGGCAGTAAAAAATTAAAACTTTATACGTAGAACTGTGAGTCTCGGTAGATCCGCTTGAGCTGGATAAAAACCCAACGTGTTTATTAATGGAGCCCAGAACTGTAATGTACTCCAAGAACCCAAATGGTGCCCCTGTAGGTGCCAGTCCAAGAGTTAAAACTTTGTACTTAGAGCTGTGAGTCTCCATTCCAGGTCTAATCACTTCATAAATTCGAGTACAGACAACTTAGGCTGTTATTATGTAAGAAATAGAGGAGGTTTTGGAAAGCGTAAAAAGTTTTCGCAGACTGGAAGAAAGATTGTTACTTTATCTTAATAGTAATTAATTTTATTTCAAAATTCCTAAAGAGTTAAATCATATTTTTTTCTGAAGACAAATGCATTAAAATGGAAATGAAAAACAGCGAATTATTTGTAGTACAAGAGAATTAACAAATCAAGGTGATTTTTCGAGAAAGCAAAATGTATTCGTAGATTGAAAGGAAGATTGATATTCATTCCTATTACTAATTAAGTTTATTTAAAAATTCATGAACAATTTATTAAAAACCATATTTTTTTTGAAGAAAAATGCATTAATAGTAATTTTTTAGTAAAAGAAAATTAAAAAACCAAAGTAATTTTTGGAGAGCGCAAAATTTATTCATAGACAGAAAAAAATATTGTTATTTAGTTGCAATACTAATTATTTTTATTTCCAAAATTCACGAACAGTAAAATCACATTTTTCTGAAAACAAATGCGTTCAAAGAAAATGAATAATAAGGAAATTTATTTAATAAAAAGGAATTAACAAATAAAGATGATTTTTAAAAGATTTCAAACAGTATTCGTAGACAGAAAGGATATATTGTATATAAGTAGAGTGAAATTCCTTAACTGTTAAATCATATTTTTACGGAGACAAATGCATTAAAAGAAAAGAAAAATTGTGAAATTTGTTTTAGTAAAAGGAAATTAACAAGTAGATGTTATTTATGGGGAGTGCAAAAAACGTATTCGTAGACTGTAACCGTAATAAAAAAATTTTGTTTTCAAATTTCATGAACTATTAAATCATAGTTTTCATTAAAAGAAATGAATTTAAAAAAATGAAAAACAATGAAACTAACAAAGGAAGCTATCAAATCGAGGGGATTTTTGGAGGGCACAAGAATTATTTGTATAACTAAAAGAAGATTGTTATTTAATCTTAATAATTATTATTTTTATTTTAGAAATTCCTGAACTTTTAAATCATATTTTTACGGAGACAAATGCATAAAAAGAAAAGAAAAATTAAGAAATTCATTTTAGTAAAAAGGAATTAACAATTCGATGTTATTTTATGGGGATTGCAAAAACGTATTCGTAGACTGAAAAAAAGATTTTTTTAATCTAAGTGTAATAATATTTTTTATTATCATAATTCACGAACTGTTAAATCATAGTTTTCATTATGAGAAATGAATTAAAAGAAAACGAAAACAATGAAATTTTTTAGTAAAAGAAAACTAACAAATCGAGGTGATTTTTGGAAAGCAAAAAAATTATTTGTAGAACTGAAAGAAGATTGTTATTTATTCGAAATAATAATTATTTTTATTTTTTTAAATTCATGAACTTTTAAATCATATTTTTCTTAAGATAAATGCATGAAAAGAAAATAAAAAAATAGTGAAATTTTTTTAATAAAAGGAAATGAACAAATCTAGATGATTTTGTAGGGCGCAAACAGTATTCGCAGAATGAAATCAAAACAAAATTACAATTACAAATATTAAACGATATTGATTTTTCGAAATTCTTAAACTGTTAAATCATATTATTCTTAAGCAAATACACTAAAAAATGAAAAATAATCATATTTTTTGAAGTTAGTAAAAAGAAATTAAAAATCGAGACGTTTTTGTAGTACTCAAAAAGTATTCGTAGAATAAAAGAATGATTGTTTTAAAAAAGACAATCATTCTTTTATTCTACGAATACTTTACTGTAATACAAATGTAACTGTAATACAAATTTTCTTTATCCTCACAATTCTTGAAATATTAAACCACATTTTCCTAAAGCCTAATGCATGAAAAGAAGTGAAAAATAGTGAAATAAGGGAAAATAGAAAATATTTCTAGCTCAAAGTAATTACCAAATCGAGCCGATTTTGTAGCGCTCAAAAGCTATTCGTAAAATGGAAAGATTTATTTAATCGTAATACTAATTATTTTTATTCTTACATTAAGGAACTGTTAAATCATATTTTTGTGAAGAAAACTGCATTAAAAGAACTTGAAAAATAGTGAATTTTTTTTTTTAGTAAAAGGGAAATAACAAAGAAAATTTATCACTAAAAATAAAATACAAAGTGACTTTTATTATTTAACAAAATTCTTCCTGTCACACAGGTTGAGAATCATTGGTCTAAACCAACGTTCATTCGCACACAAATTATTGACTGACCATAATAATAGCCTTTATTTTGTAGCACGCTTAAAAACTTTTCTCTTCACACCAATAAAGCAGGCATTTTGTTTAAAGCAGCGTAGGAGTGAGCGTAGCATAAAATGCAATTATCAGTTTAAAAAGATAAACGAAACGAAGAATTAATTTATTGAAAAGGAAGTCACTGTCTGAAAAATAAAAGTAAAATTTCACACTAACAATAAAATACTAAGTAATTTAAATTATTTGTGAAAAATCCTCGAGGCACACTTGAAAATTCTTTGCAACAAACAGGTTGAGAATCACTGGTCTAGATTATCATCCATTATTACACAAATTGTCGAGTCTGACTATGTTGATAGCCTTTATTTTTTAACACGCTTTAAAATTTCCTTTTCACACAAAAAAGCAGTTATTTTGTTTAAAGCTGAGTAGCAGGGTATGTAGCATAAAACCGGAATGATAAGTTAAATTTAACATGAAATGCTTGTCTGAAAAGTTTAAAGCAAATTTCTCGCTAAAAATAAAATACAAAGTGACTTTAATTATTTACCGAAAATCCTCGCGGCACACAGATTGAGAATCATTGGTCCAAACCAACGTCCATTCATACACAAATTATTGACTGACCATGAGGATAACCTTTATTTTGTAGCACGCTTTAAAACTTTCCTCTTCAAGCAAATAACGCAGGCATTTTGTTCAAAGCTGCGTGGGAGTGGGAGTAGCATAAAATGCAATTATCAGTTTAAAGAGATAAACGAAATGAAAAATTAATTTATTGAAGATGAAATCACTGTCTGAAAAGTAAAAGTAAAATTTCACTCTAAGAATAAAATATTAATTTATTTGCGAAAAGTCCTCGCGGAACACTTGAAAATTCATTGCAGCACACAGGTCGAGAATCACTGGTCAAAATGATCATCCATTCCTACAAAAATTGTCAAGTCTGATTATGAAGATAGCCTTTATTTTTTTAACACACTTTAAAACTTCCTTTTCACACAGTATTACTGTCATTTTGTTTAAAGATGCATGGGAATTTAAGTAGCATAAAACGAGATGATTCGTTTAAAGAGATAAAATTTCTCACTAACAATCAAACATTAAGTGACTAGAATTATTAACCCAAATTTCTCATAACACACCGGTTGAGAATCACTGGACTAAACCAACGTCAATTCATATACAAATTATTAACTCTGTCCACGAAGATAGCCTTTATTTTTAAATATGTTTTTCACACCACAACGCAAGCTCTCTGTTTAAAGTTCCTTAGAAAGATGCTTAGCATAAAAGTTTAAAGAGATAAACACAATCAAAAATTAATTTATTGAAAATGAAATCACTGTCTGAAAAATAAAAATAAAATTTCACACTAACAACAAAATACTAAATGCACTTTAAATATGTACTAAAAAACCGCCAGTGCGGTTCTAAATATACGTCTATTCTTTCACTATTTTTTTACTTTGAATACGAGGATAGCCTTATATTTTAACATACTTTAAAACCTTTCTCTTCACGCAACAATGCAGACATTTTGTTTAAAACTGCGTAGGGTGCGTAGCATAAAACCAAATGATCAATTTAAAGAAATAAACAACATTAAAATAAAAATGAAATCCCTGTCAAAGAACAAAGAAAATTTCACACTAACAATGAAATACAAAGTGACTTTAATTATTTACTAAAAATCCCTTCGACACACTAGAAAATCTCTCTCTTGGTACTCAGTTTGAGAATCATTGGACTAAACCAATATCCCTTCAGACACAAACTGTTAACTCTGACTATGAAGATAGCTTTACTTTTTAATCACGCTTTAAAACTTTCCTTTTTAAGCAAAATCCCTGACTTTTTATGTAAAGTTTAATAGAAGAGTGCGTAAACGAAAAACGAAAAGATTAGTTTAAATAGATAAACGAAATTAAAAATCGATTTATTAAAAATGAAGTCGCTATTTGAAAAGTAAAAAGAAAATTTCACACTAAAAATAAAATACAAAGTGACTTTCAGTACTTACCGAAAATCCGCGAGGCACACAGGATGAGAATCACCGGTCTACACCAACATCCATTCTTACAGAAGTTGTTGCCTTGACCAAGAAGATAACCTAATTTTTTTTTAACACGCTTTGAAATATTTTCTCTTTACACAACAACGAAGATATTTTGTTTAATGGTGCGTAAGAGGGTGTGCAGCATCAAACCAAAAGATCAGTTTAAAAATATACACGAAATTAAAATAAAAATTAAATACTGCCTAAAAAATAAAAGTAAAATTTCACAGTAACAATATAATACAAAGGAACTTTAATTATTTACCAAATATCCTCGCACACTTGAAAATCTCTCTCACGGTACTTAGTTTGAGAATCACTGGACTAAACCAACTGCCATTCATACACAGATTGTCGGCTCTTACCTTGAAGATACCCTTCATTTTTACCCTCTTTAAAACTTTCCATTTACCGTAAAAAAGCTGGCCTTATGTGTAAAGTTCAGTGTGGAATGCGTATCATATAACCAAATGATCAGTTAAAAGAGATAAAATTAAAAATTTATTTATTAAACGTGAAATAACTGTCTGAAAATTTAACAGAAAATTTCAGACTAACTAATAACTAATCTACTAAATCTAATAACTAATCTACTAAATCTAATAACTAATCTACTAATCTACTAAATAACTTTGAATATGTACCAAAAATCCTCGTGTAACACAGATTGAAAACAACTGGTCTAAACCAATATCTATTCTTGCAGAAATTGTTAACTCTGACTAGCAGGATAGCCTCATTTTTTAACATGTTTTACAACTTTTCTTTTTACGCAACAACTGATACATTTTATTTTTAAAGCTGTGTACGAGAGTGTATAGTTTAAAACCAAATAATCAGTTAAAATAAAAGTGAAATCACTATGTGAAAAATAAAAATAAAATTTCACACTAAAAATAAAATTTAAAGTGATTTTAATTATTTACCGAAAACCCTCCCTGCACGCAGGTTGAGAATCACTGGTCTAAACCTAAGTTCTTTCTTACAAGAATTTTTGACTTTGACTATGAGAATAGCTTCATTTTTTCACATGATTTAAAACTTTCCTCTTCACGCAACAAATGAGTCATATTATTTTTAAAGCTGTGTACTAAGGTGTGTAGCATAGAACGAAATAATCAGTTTAAAATAAAAATGAAATCACTATCTCAAAAGTAAAAAGAAAATGTCACACTAAAAATAAAATTCAAAGTGATTTTATTTATTTACCGAAAACCCTCCCTGCACACATGTTGAGAATCACTGGTCTAAACCAACGTTCTTTCTTACAAGAATTGTTGACTCTGACTATAAAAATAGCTTCATTTTTCACATGCCTTAAAACTTTACTTTTCACGCAACATCTGATACATTTTGTTTTTAAAACTGCTTAGGAGGGTGTGTAGCGTAAAAGCAAATGATCAGTTTAATGAGAAGTAAAAAGAAAATTTCACACTAAGAATAAAATACAAAGTGACTTTAACTAATTACCTAAAATCTTTCCGGCACACAGAATGAGAATCACTGGTGTAAACTAACATCAATTCTTACACAAATTGTTGACTTTGACTATGAGTATAGCCTCATTTTTCACATGCTTTAACTCTAGATTTACGGACTGAGTCAATTTGACTCATTAAAAATTTGATCACAATATATATATATATATATATATATATATATATATATATATATATAACTTTATTATCCCTTTTCAAAAACATACGTTGGTATTTAGTTAAGTAATAAAATATATGTAAACTTTCATTCCTCTTCCCCACAGACCCCTACATTTCGCATTATCAAATGGGGTATACCTATTTTCACGGTTGTGAGACTATTTGACTCATAGAATATATATGAAAATAAATAAATATAGTAACAAATATAGTATAAAGTATATAAAGCAAAGTATAAAGTAAATATAGAGAAGAAGTAGAGAACACTTCCATTCCAATGTCAGAAATCATGCTACTGATGCACGGAAGAATTGTTACGTTCAACAATCATGCAAAAGAAACATATGTACAAAACATTGTGCTAAACGTAATAAAAATGTGTTTCAAAAATAAATTTTATATGTAAAAAATGTTTTCCAAGAAATTTTTTGATAATAAACATTTCATTTAAATTAATTTGGAGCTATTTTCTTTGCAAAAAAAATTCTATTTTCTTGTATGAGTCAAATTGGATCACCTCAGTAAAAATAGGTATATGATCAACATTCGTAAATCTAGTGTTAAAACTTTCCTTTCCACGTAATAACTGAGCCATTTTATTTTTAAAGCTGCATCAGAGGGTATGTAGCATAAAAGCAAATGATCAGTATAATGAGAAGTATAAAGAAAATTTCACACTAAAAATAAAATTCAAAGTAACTTTAATTATTTACCGAAAATTTTCCCTAAACTAAACTAACTTACATTCTTACAAATTGTTGATTTTGACTATGAGTATAGCCTCATTTTTCACATGCTTTAACACTACATTTACGGACCGAGCCAATTTGACTCATTAAAAATTTGATCACTATATATAAAACTTTAATATCGCTTTTCAAAAATATACGTTGGTTTTTAGTTAAGTAATAAAATATATGTAAACTTTCATTCCTCTTCCCCACAGACCCCCTTCATTTCGCATTATTAAATGTGGTATACCTATTTTCACGGTTGTGAGACTATTTGATTCATAGAATATATATGAATATAAATAAATATAGTAATAAATATAGTATAAAGTATATAAAGCATAGTATAAAGTAAATATAGAGAAGAAGTCGAGAACACTTCCATTCCAATGACAGAAATCATGCTACTGATGCACGGAAGAATTGTCACGTTCAACAATCATGCAAAAGAAACAGATGTAGGAACCATTGTGCTAAATGTAATAAAAATATGTTTCAAAAACAGATTTTATATGTAAAAAATCTTTCCCAAGAATTTTTTTGATAATAAACATTTCATTTAAATTAATTTGGAACTATTTTCTTTGCAATAAAGATTCAATTTTCTTGTATGAGTCAAATTGGATCACTTCAGTAAAAATATGTATGTGATCAACATCCGTAAATCTAGTGTTAAAACTTTCCTTTTCATGTAACAACTGAGACATATTATTTTTAAAGCTTCGTAGGAAGGTTTGTAGTATAAAACCAAATTATCAGTTTAATAAGAAGTAAAAAGAACATTTCACACTAAAAATAAAATTCAAAGTGAGTTTAATTATTTACCAAAAATCCCCCCGACACACAGGTTGAGAATCCCTGGTCTAAAACAACGTCCATTCTTACACAAATTGTTGATTTTGAATTTATTTTGTAGCATGCTTTAACACTTCCCTCTTCACCCAACTACACAGTCATTTTGTTTAAAGCCCCTTGGGCGGCTGCACAGCATAAAACGAAACGTATAATATAGTATAAAGTAAATATAAAGTATAAAGTATATAAAGCATAGTATAAAGTAAATATAGAGAAGAAGTCGAGAACACTTCCATTAAAACGATCAATTTAAAAAGACAAACAAAATTAAAAAATATATATATTAAAAATGATATTACTGTAAAGTTCTAAGAAAAACTTAGCTTGAAAAAAAAAATTTTGTTCCTCAAAATTCCGGTAGTAATCAAATAATATATATCTGGTTTAGGAAATCAGTAAGCCAAGTGAATACAGTGTTCAAATGCTTTAAAAATTTCCTTTTCACTCAATAATTGAGGCATTTTATTTTTAAAACTGCGTAGGAAAGTGTGTAGCATAAAACAAAATGATGAGTATAATGAGAAGTAAAAAGAACATTTCGCGTTAAAAATAAAATTCAAAATGACTTTAATTATTTCCCTAAATTCCTCCAGGCACA
>CM063509.1:113214439-113229439 GCA_032207245.1 Pardosa pseudoannulata
GTATTCTCAGAGGCACAGCTTCTCTTGTTTGAAGATGACATTGCTTTTTCCTGACTTTATCCAAATAATTACTTCCTTTTTACAAAAATAAAAATTCTTAATTTTCTCGCCTAGCAAGTCTTTTATTTTCTATGTGTATCTTATGAGACCTGAATGATACAGTTGAACCTTAAATCCCAACAGATTAATTTTTAAGGAACATACAAGTATCTCAAAACTTTACAAACTGTTGATTTGTTTGGTTTGGTTCGCTACGGTCTACTTTTTGCAACACGAAGACTAATGAGACCGGGACCTACTGCTTAAAGCCGATTCCGAACGGCTACAAACATCCATGCCATAGTGGAATGCGAACCCACGAACTCCGGTTCCGAAGGCTAGCAAGCACCCTTATCATTCGGCCATTGTTCGGCTGCAAAAACTGTTGAACTAAGATTATTCTCGCGGGTACATCTCCTGTTGTTTGAAGAAGACATTGCTTTTTACTGAGTAGAACGCTGGTAGATCTGTTGGTGAGGAATGTATTTTTATTTCAAAGTTAAAATGCAATACAGAAATTTGGGTTAGGACTGACTCAAGCCCCCCATTGGGCCACGAGACTGACAGAATCTTGCAATGTGGGACTTGCTCTTTACTATGTTTAAAAAAATTACACACAGGTCGATAATTCTTAGAAACTTAGCCTAAAAACTATTCAAAATATATTTGGTGTTCATAACCAAGGTTTTATGATGAAATTAACATTAAAATAACCTGCATTAAACTATTTATGAACTGTTTTTCATCTCATATAATTAGAGGCATACATAGGAAAATATTTTAGGCGGGGTTTTCAAGTTGATGAATGCAGTTTTATTACACTGTTAAAATGCAGCATGTAAACTCAGAAATTTTGGTGGAAATTGACTCCAGCCCATTGAATTAAATCCCCATTTGACTACGAGCCTGACTGAGAGCCTTGTAATAAAGGACTTGCACTTTATCTTGTTTAAAAAAAAATTTTACTCTTAAGTTGATATTTCTTGGAAACTTAAGTTAAAAAATATTCAAAATATTTTTGCTATTTATAACCAAGTTTTAATGATAAAATTAGCATTAAAATAATATAGACGACTATTTATGCTCTGTTTTTATGCCAACTAAAATGAAGGAAAGAAATGGCACATCGGCTCATTGGACTGCAGTTGTTTCAAGTGCTTATATAACGAATAAAACTCTCCACGTCAAAAATTATTTTTCTATTTCCCCAAAAATTCACCTTCCATCATATCCTTAACACCCCTGTTGAAATGATAAAATTATTTTCATTTTCAGTTTTTCTTAATGGTAGTATACATATGTCTCAGATCAAAAAACTGAAATAGAAAAAAAATCACGTTAGTTGGTTGGACCCTTCAAATTGTTTTCAAGTATATGTATAAATTAATAATAGTCACCGTTTTAAAATTAATTTTTCCATCTCTGTAATAACTCAACTTCCATTGATTCCTGAATTAACCTGATGAAATGGCGAAATAATTTTCTGTGGCAGTTTGTTTTGATACAATATATGATAATTTTTCTTGATGATTCTTTAGATTTGCCTTATTGTTTAAAATCTAATTGGCTTATAAAAAAACTATTTAATCAGAATGTACAGTGTTTGCGAACAGATAGTTTTCGTTTGTAAGAGTAAACATGAATAAACTGCAATAAGTTGATCTAAAAATTCTTTGTTTTTTTCCCTTCTACTCAGCAATACTGCAGGGCGGAAATATCTTCTCGGAACTCCCTTCGAGATGAGGTAAACAGCCTTCATTTCATATATATATATATATATATATATATATATATATATATATATATGTATATATATATTTATATATATATACATACATATATATACATATATGTATATATATATATATATATATATATATATATATATATATATATATATATATATATATATATATATATATATATATATATATATATATATATATATATATATATATATATATATATATATATATATATATATATATATATATATATATATATATATATATATATATATATATAAACAAAACACATATTAAGTTTAGTTTTTCCACCTTTCCTAGAATTCAACTTCCATCAATTCAATAACAACCCTGAAGAAATAGTCAAATTATTTTCCGATGCAGTATTTATTGATATATAATAGATATGATTTTGGGCATAGGTGTTTTTGGTGGTAGTATAGATCTTTTCTTAGTTCTTATTTTTAGATATATAAAATCTAAAGTAAAAAAACGAAGAAATAATACATCAGATAATAAGACATTTCGAAGTAGTTTATAAATATGTATATAAATGAAAGAACTCACCATCTAAAAATAAATTTTTATATCTTTAAGAGAATTCAATTTTCATTGATTTTCGAACAATATCAAATAGAACAGTAAGAAATAAAAAGAATTTTCTATGCCAATTTTCCTCTATGTAACATATGATATTGGAGACAATATTTCTTGATGATTCTCTACATTTTTCTTTTAATTTAGTTTTAGGTCTAAAAAATCTAAAATGAAAAAAAAAATTGCTTATTAGTTGATCAGACCTTTTGAAATAATTTTCAAGTATATATACAAACAACAACGACAAAAAAAATCTCCATCCTAAATCAATTTTTCGATCTCTCTGATTATTTAACCACTAGCATATAGCCCGTCATATGACGGTATCAGTAAAATTTTTAATTTTCCAGAAATGTAAAGTGCTCTATGAGGCAGGTAAAAAATGGTTTGTTTTTGGCTGAGAATTATCTGGTGCATGATCAATAAATTGTTTATATTTAATGATCGCATGTTAGTTGCCAACTTTAATTTATCTTGTCATATTACGTGATAGGACGGACAACAGAGGTTTTAATATTCACAGTCATTATTTGGCGGTTAATATCAATGGTGTCCAAAATTGAGCGAATCTATTGCAAACCGAGTGGTTATGTATAAAAATCAAGCACACAAACGAAAAATTTCTTAATTTTCAAAGGTATATAACTTAAACGCTAGATATTTATTAGTCCGAGAGATACACTCCTAGACTTTTATGACAAGAATTTGATTTGAAGAATTTGATCATGTGATTATGTATAAAAAGCAAACACACAAATGAACAAACTTCTTAATCTTCAAAGATATATAAATTAAAAGCTAGATATTTATTAGTCTGTAAAATAGACTCTTAGACTTTTATGACAAGAATTTGATTTGAAGAATTTGATCATGTGATTATGTATAAAAAGCAAACACACAAATGAACAAACTTCTTAATCTTCAAAGATATATAAACTGGCGATAAAATTGTCATTGCAACAAAAAATAATCGATGATTAAGTTTAAAATTATCACATATGTACCTAACCTATATATTTAAGCCAAATATAAAAGAAAGTTATTTACTTAATATCTAAAGTCAGTGATAAAAAGTAGGAAAATAATGCAGACGTTATTTAAATAATTTAAAAATTATAAATGATTAAATGAGATGGTTAAAGGAATGACGTCATAATGCTGATAAAAAATGTTATTTTCATCAACTTATAATGTGGTAAATTGATAAATTTAATTGCCTGCTCTTAACCTTCGGTTGGGTTCCGTCGCATGTGAGTATTAAGGAGAGTAAAATGGCTGATAGTACTGCAAAATCTGCAACTTAGTATAAAATTTAGCAGAGCGGTTGTCGTGTGAATATTGATAACAAGCTGCGTAATATCAAGCCAAAAATTAAAAAGTGGCACCATCTATCGTCCAGAAAGCATGATGTCATCCTCACCCGCATCGGACACACGCGGTTCATCCTTCGTCACCTCTTACTCGGTAATCACGCACCTTTATGTAAAATTTGTAAAATCAACATGTCTGTTAAACACGCCCTGATCGACTGTCCCATCTTTAATGAACATTGTCTCCATTATTTTAAAACTGCTACTCCTGATATCAAATATCTTTTAAATGCGTCACCACATCCTGAACATTTTACCTTTTTAAAATCATTGGTTTTTATCCTTATATTTGATATTATAATCACACCTCATTCTCTTTTTTAATTCTACATTCATTTTTCTTCGTATTTCTTGTCAAATCATCGTTTTGTTGTTAAGTTTTAAACTTCGAAATTATTTTTTAAATATTTTTCTTACTATTGAGTGCTTGTGTTTGGCACAATATATCCCAGGAGGATGCAGTGCCATTAAGCTCTAACCAACCAACCAACCAACCAACCTTAACCGGGGAAAAGAGTACTTGAAATAACGGCATTTAACGCTCGAAAAGGGGGAAAGGGTGGTTTTCAAACATATAAAAGAAGGCAATATTTTTCGCTGTGATATGAAGCATATTTACACCGATTTATTTTAGAATCAAATCAATAGTTTAGAAAAAGATAAACTTTACTCGCTTTGAATTTTGCTATCACTAACTCATCAAGAATCCAATATGCATACCTGTATCCATTCCAGGTCCAACCGCTTCATAAATTCGAGAATAGATGGACAGATAACTTAGGTTATTATTATTATGGGGATTTCCGAACCCTGAAGAATGGCAAAATATTTGTCTATGGCAGTTTATCTGGATAAAATATAGGATTTCGATGATAATTTGCAATAGGATTTCGATTATATTAAACGTTTGTAATTTTTGTTAATATAGTGCTGATACAGTTTCAGTATCAGATTTCCATAGCGATTGTATAAATTTGCATTTCAGTTTTGATTTTAGATTTTTATAATATCCAAAATAAAAACAAGCCCATCAGCTGATTGGACACGTTGAGTTACTCTCCAAGTGAGCTTACAAACAAAAACAAACAAGCAAGCGAAAAGGAATAGGCTGAGCCACAAAATTAATTTTTCCACCTCTCCGAGCATCCCCTTCCATCGGTTCCCGAGCATCCCTCGCTCTTTTGCGGTCTCTCTGCCAGCACCTGTTTGTGTTGCACTTCGGGAATCCGGTTGCCTTGCAGGTGCCGGCGAGATCAGTTTGACCTTGAAATTTCGGAGGGTCCCCATGGGAACCGGGGTTGAGCGGCCTTGCCACCCGGAAACAATTAATCCCAGCTTAGTGGATAGATTTATTAGCGGAGATCAGTGACTGCCGGACTCTGCGCTATAGAGATGCTTGCAGAAAACGGAAGACTTTATTTAGATTGATCCATCCTTCTCCGATCTAAATAACACGATATTTCTGAGTCTCTTAAGGAACTCCGTGCATGGTAGTGAATAAAAGCTACATAAAATTTTGCTATTTGTATCTCTTAATGTAAATAGTTCAAAATGTTTGCTTTTTCTTGACTTAACACATTGTTTTTTAATATATAAATGTTTTGCATATATTAGAGCAGATCACGGATGCTACATGATAGAGATGCTTGCTGAACGCTCCGGTGAAAATAACACGATATTCCTGAGTTTTTTCAGGAACTCCGTGCATGGTAGTGAATAAAAGCTACATAAAATTTTGCTATTTGTATCTCGTAATGTTATAGTTCAAAATGTTTGCTTTTTCTTGACTTAATAACGCAGTTTTGTTTATAATATACTAGCTGCTTCGCACCCAGCCTTCGGTCTGGGTCTTAAAATATTTCGATGAAAGGTTTAGAACCACTATTAAAGATAATAAGACGTATTAATATAAATGCTGAACAAATTTCGTATATTTCAGATTGTTGATGATTATAACAGTTTATTTTCATAGCTGAATGTCCAGTAAGTGCATTGTGTAACCCGTGAACCGCTGCATAATAATTCTCAATTCCACGACTTTTTTTTTAATGTAGGAGTCAAATTTCAAAATACTGTGGAGAGTAATATATATGTACTGTTCTGAATGGCATAATTCATTTCCGAGATTGGATACCTTTTAGTACTAATGTTTTACATACATAAAAGTTAAATTTTAAACAACAAAACCTATGACGATAACTTTTTCTTTAAAAAATGGTAATTGTGAAATAAAAACAAATTTGATAGAACATGGCTAATTTGTAATTATTGAAAATAAAAATCATGCCAACATATAACAGAGAAATGCTAATTTCTTAAAAAAAAAATTTGAGAAAGTAAAATAAAAATTTACATATTTTGATGAAGAAAAAAATTTAGCTATTAAAAAAATAAAATGATTTTGATACTGGGATATTTCAAAGAGAAAAAGTTATTGCGGATGACAAATAGTTGTAACTATAAGTAATAAATGGCACCACTCAGTACATATATTAATTAATATACATTTAATTGATTGTTATTACGGTATTTTAATGGTGGAAAGAGTTTAAGCATTCAGCAGATTGGGCGAAGTAATGCATTCAAATGTATTTATGTTTATAAATGTATATATTTACACTCCAATTTTAATGGTAAGGTCTTGAAAAATTCTTCAAGAATATAATAAATCACTAACAAAAATACTAAAATGTGCCGCAGTTCAAATTTTACCAACAAACAACGGTTTGGCAGGATAGGCGATAGTTGTTTTGCATTAATGTCAATTCTATTACCAATTATCTGGCGAAAACGATGTCAACAACGAAAATATGGTCATTATTTGTCACGCCAACTCAACAGTTAAAATGACTGTACTACATAATTAAAACGGTGTTTTTGTTGGTTTTAAAATGTATTTCGAACTAATTAGAATATCTGAACTCGATTGACCGAAATCACTTCTTTAAGTAATTCTGCCAAGCCTAATAATAAATAGATGTTAGTGTGGTCTCAAAATTGGACAAATGAAAATGGCGCAATTGAATTGACAATGAAAGAAAAATACTAAATATTGATAAAATGAACTAAGCACATAAGATCAAAAGCCCAGAACAGTTATATTACTTGAAAGTGTTATCATAAGAATGAAATTACTTAAATGATTTCAATTTTTATAACACTTAATTAAAAGAAATATACCGAAAGTTGCCAAGGTTATTTAATAATAGATGAAGTACAGAGTGAAGTCTTAAAATTGGATAAATAAAAATGGCGCATTTGAATTCAGAATGAAAGAAATATACCAAACTAATATTGATAAAACGAAATAAGTATATAAGGCTAAAATACCGAGAACAATTATATTATTTGAAATCACATTTTAAACTTTATTCAAAAGTGGTTACAATATCTCAACATTTCATAGTTGCCATTTATAAAATGAAAACTTATTTGTTCTTTGTATATCATTTGCCAATTTTTTTTCTCTAGTGTAGTTGAGTTTTAGATAACAAAACCTATAACCATATGTTAGTTTTTATTTTATAAATGGCAACTGCGAAATAAAAACAAATTTGATAGAATATGGCAATTTTTAATTACTGAAAATAAAAATCTCGCCAAGCAAATAAAATAGAAAAAAGAAGTTATTTCCTAAACAAAAATGAGTTTATCTTTTATCATATAAAAAATAGTCTTATATACATATATGCCATCATATATTTATATACTTACACTGGAATTTAAATAGCGTAGAAACGTTTATGTGTTTCCCGAATACCAAATATCTGGCGATAATAAAGCCAACAATGAATAACACTGCCATATTTAGATGCCAACTCGACAATGGAAAGCTCGTGTCGCAAAATTAAACTGGCATTTTGTTCGGTTTTTCGTCAATATCTTTCGAACTAATCGAAATATCGGAAAGCGAACGGGCGAAATGACATCCTTGGATCGTTTCACGTCTTTTGGTACTTTTGGTGCCCGTCTGCGTCCAGCGGTTCGCAAGGAGATAGACGCAAATACAAACATACATACATATATAGTCACAGTCAGATTTTAATCTCGGAATTCAAAATGTATTAATACGGAATATGTTCATTTGGCAGTATCAAGTATTTCTTTCCAAAGTTAGTTACTCTATGACTTATCGGGTAGATTTGTATAAAAAAACATAAAAATGAAAACTGTTCTTAATATCAATAAATAAAAATAACAAAATATATGTTTACATGCTAACGATTAAATCTGCATCAAATTTGTGTCTTATATTAAAGTTGCTGAAACTTTTTTCTTATGGTAAAATATAAGTTTAACCCTAAATTACATTACTGTATTACTACTGTACGTTGATTAGCAACGTTAATATACCCTGCCATATTACGTGGTAGAATAGAAAGCAGAGGTTTTGACAGCAACAGTGCTAATTTTGTTGGTAGTAATAAATGTTTTCCAAAATTAAGGACATTTATGACAAACGACATAGTTTTGTATGAAACAGAAATCACATTCATATGAATATGAAGATAACTATATAAAATGATAGGTTTTTATTTATCCATGAGAGTCACTGAAATTTGTACTTTTTGTTGTTAAAATATTGTTGATAAACATTTCATTGTAATGTAAAAATTAACTAAGAATTAAAATAAGTTCTCATATAAAAATACTATAATTTGCGCCACATAGAAATGAAAGTTAATCACTTTATATCTCAATTTCCAGGTCAAATCGAATTGATACTAAGCAGACGATGTTTAAATAATATAAAATAATAAATGAATAAATCAGATATTTAAAGTAATGACGTCATAATGATAGAAAAATATCGACGTTTAAATAATATAAAATAAGAAATGAATAAATCAGATATTTAAATTAATGACGTCATAATGATAGAAAAATATCATTTTCACCTATCAATTATGTGATAAAGCATGATGTCATCCTCACCCGCATCGGACACACGCGGTTCATCCTTCGTCACCTCTTACTCGGTGATCACACACCTTCATGTAAAATTTGTAAGATCAACATGTCTGTTAAACACGCCCTGATAAACTGTCCCATCTTTAATGAACATCGTCTCCATTATTTTAAAACTGCTACTCCTGATATCAAATATCTTTTAAATGCGTCGCCACATCCTGAACTTTTTACCTTTTTAAAAGTCATTGGTTTTTATCCTCATATTTGATATTATAATCACACCTCATTCTCTTTTTTAATTTTACATACAATTTTCTTCGTATTTCTTGTCGAATCATCGTTTCGTTGTTAAGTTTTAAACGTTCAAATTATTTTTTAAATCTTTTTCTTACTATTGAGTGCTTGTGTTTGGCACAATATATCCCAGGAGGATGCAGTGCCATTAAGCTCTAACCAACCAACCAACCTTAACCGGGGAAAATATTGCTTGAAATAACTTCATTTAACGCTCGAGAAGGGGAAAAGGGGTGGTTTTCGAACATTTAAAAGAAGGCAATATTTTTCGTTGTGATATGAAGCATATTTATACCGATTTATTTTAGAATCAGATCGATAGTTTAGAAGAAGATAAACTTTATTCGCTTTGAATTTTGCTATCACTAACTCATCAAGAATCCAATATGCATACCTGTATCCATTCCAGGTCCAACCGCTTCATAAATTCGAGGATAGATGGACAGATAACTTAGGCTGTTATTATTATGGGGATTTCCGAACCCTGAAGAATGGCGAAATAATTATCTGTGGCAGTTTATCTGGATATAATATAGGATTTCGCTGATAATTTTTAATAGGATTTCGATTATATTAAACGTTTGCAATTTTCGTTAATATAGTACTGATATAGTTTCAGTATCAGATTTCCATAGCAATTGTATAAATTTGCATTTCAGTTTTGCTTTTAGATTTTTAAAATATCCAAAATAAAAACAAGCACAGCAGCTGATTGGACACTTTGAGTTAATCTCCAAGTGATTGTATAAACAAAAACAAACAAGCAAAAAAAAGTAGGCTGAGCCACAAAATTAACTTTTCCACCTCTCCGAGCATCCCCTTCCATCGGTTCCCGAGCATCCCTCGCTCTTTTGCGGTCTCTCTGCCAGCACCTGTTTGTGTTGCACTTCGGGAATCCGGTTGCCTTGCAGGTGCCGGCGAGATCAGTTTGACCTTGAAATTTCGGAGGGTCCCCATGGGAACCGGGGTTGAGCGGCCTTGCCACCCGGAAACAATTAATCCCAGCTTAGTGGATAGATTTATTAGCGGAGATCAGTGACTGCCGGACTCTGCGCTATAGAGATGCTTGCAGAAAACGGAAGACTTTATTTAGATTGATCCATCCCGCTCCGATCAAAATAACACGATATTCCAGGGTGATAATAACCTACAAAAAATCTTGCTTTTTGTATCTAGTAATATAGTAGTACAAAATGTTTGCTTTTTTTTTACTTAACGCAGTTTTTTTATAATATATAAATGTTTTGTATGTATTAGAGTGGATCACGGATAATACATGATAGAGATGCTTGCAGAAAACGGAAGACTTTATTTAGATTGATCCATCCCGCTCCGATCAAAATAACACGATATTCCAGGGTGATAATAACCTACAAAAAATCTTGCTTTTTGTATCTAGTAAGATAGTAGTACAAAATGTTTGCTTTTTTTTTACTTAACGCAGTTTTTTTATAGTATATAAATGTTTTGCATATATTAGCGTAGATTATGGTTTGGTTTGGTTTGGTTTGGTTTGGAGCGCTACGGTCTACTGTTTTGCACACGAGGGCTAATGAGACCGGGACCTACAGTTTAAAGCCGATTCCGAACGGCTACAAACATCCATGCCAGTAGCGGGATTCGAACCCGCGAACTCCGGTTCCGAAGAGCAGCACTCTACCATTCGGCCATCGTTCGGCTAGAGTAGATTATGGATAATGCATGATAGATGCTTGCAGAAAACGGAAGACTTTATTTAGATTGATCCATCCCGCTCCGGTCAAAATAACACGATATTCCTGGGTGATAAATAACCTACATAAAATTTTGCTTTTGTATCTATTAATATAATAATATAAAATGTTTGCTTTTCCTTCATTTAAAAACGCAGCTTTATTTTATAGTATATAAATGTATTGTATATGTTAGAGCAGGTTACGGATGCTGCATGATAGAGATACTTGCAGAAAACGGAAGACTTTATTTAGATTGATCCATCCCGCTCCGGTCAAAATAACACGATATTCCTAGGTGATAATAACCTACATAAAATTTTGCTTTTTGTATCTAGTAATATAGTAGTTCAAAATGTTTGCATTTTTTTTTACTTAAAAACGCAGTTTTTTTTATAATATGTAAATGTTTTGCGTATATTAGAGTAGATTATGGATAATGCATGATAGAGATGCTTGCAGAAAACGGAAGACTTTATTTAGATTGATCCATCCCGCTCCGGTCAAAATAACACGATATTCCTGGGTGATAATAACCTACATAAAATTTTGCTTTTTGTATCTAGTAATATAGTAGTTCAAAATGTTTGCATTTTTTTGACTTAAAAACGCAGTTTTTTTTATAATATGTAAATGTTTTGCGTATATTAGAGTAGATTATGGATAATGCATGATAGAGATGCTTGCAGAAAACGGAAGACTTTATTTAGATTGATCCATCCCGCTCCGATCAAAATAACACGATATTCCAGGGTGATAATAACCTACAAAAAATCTTGCTTTTTGTATCTAGTAAGATAGTAGTACAAAATGTTTGCTTTTTTTTTACTTAACGCAGTTTTTTTATAATATATAAATGTTTTGCATGTATTAGAGTAGATTATGGATAATGCATGATAGAGATGCTTGCAGAAAACGGAAGACTTTATTTAGATTGATCCATCCCGCTCCGATCAAAATAACACGATATTCCAGGGTGATAATAACCTACAAAAAATCTTGCTTTTTGTATCTAGTAAGATAGTAGTACAAAATGTTTGCTTTTTTTTTACTTAACGCAGTTTTTTTATAATATATAAATGTTTTGCGTATATTAGAGTAGATTATGGATAATGCATGATAGAGATGCTTGCAGAAAACGGAAGACTTTATTTAGATTGATCCATCCCGCTCCGATCAAAATAACACGATATTCCAGGGTGATAATAACCTACAAAAAATCTTGCTTTTTGTATCTAGTAAGATAGTAGTACAAAATGTTTGCTTTTTTTTTACTTAACGCAGTTTTTTTATAATATATAAATGTTTTGCATGTATTAGAGTGGATCACGGATAATACATGATAGAGATGATTGCTGAACACAGACTGTATTCAAGTTGATCCTTACCACTCTGATCAAAATAACACGGTTTCTTTGAGGATTCAATGTAAGGCAGTAAAAAACCTACATAAAATTTTACTTTTTGTATCTAGTAATGATATAGCTCAAAATGCTTGCTTTTCTTCTAAACTTAATAACTCAATTTTGATGTAATATAAAAATGTTTTTATATATTAGAGCTGATCACGGATGATGCATGATAGAGATGCTTGCTAAACACAAAGACTGTATTCAAGTTGATCTCTTCCACTCTGGTCAAAATAACACGATATTCTTAGATTTCTTTGAGAATTCAATGTAAAGCAGTGAAAATAACATACATAAAATTTTGGTTTCGTTTTGGTTCGATTTGGAGAGCTACGATCCACTGTTTTGCACACAAGGACTAATGAGACCGGGACCTACTGCTTAAAGCCGATTCCGAAAGGCTACGAACATCCCTGCATTACTGGGATTCAAACCCACGAACTCCGGTACCAACGATCCGCGCCCTAAACAATCGCCCAGAGCATAAAATTTTGCTTTTTGTATCTAGTAATGATATAGCTTAAAATGTTTGTTTTTCTTCTGGAATTAATAACTTAATTTTGTTGTAATATAAAAATGTTTTGTACATATTAGAGCAGATCACGTATGCTGCATGATAGAGATGCTTGCCGAACAGGAAGATTATTCAAGTTGATCCCTTCCACTCTGGTCAAAATAACACGATATTCCAAGGTTTCTTTGGGGATTCAATGAAAATAACCTACATAAAATTTTGCTTTTTTATCTAGTAATATCATAGTTCAAAATGTTTGCTTTTTATTTACTTAATAACTCAGTTTTTTTTTATAATATATAAATGTTTTGCTTATATTAGAGCAGAACACGGATGCTACATGACAGAGATGCTTGCTGAACGTAAAGACTGTATCCAAGTTGATCCCAATCTCTTTGGTCAAAATAACACGATATTCCTAGCTTTCTTTGGGGATTCAATGTAAGGCAGTGAAAATAACCTACATAAAATTTTGCTTTTGTATCTAGTAATGATATAGCTCAAAATGTTTCCTTTTCTTCTGGACTTAATAACTCAGTTTTTTTTTATAATATATAAATGTTTTGCTTATATTAGAGCAGAACACGGATGCTACATGACAGAGATGCTTGCTGAACGTAAAGACTGTATCCAAGTTTATTCCTACCATTCTGGTCAAATTAACACGATATTCCTGTGTTTCTTTAGGGATTCAATGTAAGGCAGTGAAAATAACCTACATAAAATTTTGCTTTTTGTATTTAGCAATATAATAGTTCAAAATGTTTACTTTCTTGGCTTATTAATAAAGCAGTTCTTTTTAATAATATATAAATATTTTGCATATTTTTGAGCAGGTCACGAATGCTGCATGAAAGAGATGCTTACTGAACAGGAAGACTGTATTCAAGTTGATCCCTACCACTCTGGTCAAAATAACACGATATTCTTAGATTTCTTTAGGGATTCAATGTTAGGCAGTGAAAAATAACTTATAAAGAATTTTGCTTTTTGTATCTAGTAATATAATAGTTCAAAATGTTTGCTTTTTCTTAACTTAATAACTCAGTTTTTTTCATAATATATACATGTTTTGCATGTATTAGAGCAGATCACGGATGCTTGCTGACCACAAAGACAATTCAAGTTGATCCTACCACTCTGGTCAAAATAAAACAATATTCTTAGGTTTCTTTGGGGATTCAAGATAAGTCAGAGAAAATAACGTACATAAACTTTTTTTTTTTGTATCTAGTAATAATAGCTCAAAATGTTTGCTTTTGCATGACTTAATAACACAGTTTTTTTATAATATATAAATGTTTTGTATATATTAGAGCACATCACTGATGCTACATGATAGAGATGCTTGAAAAACACAAAAACTATATTCAAGTTGATCCCTACCACTCTCTTATATTACAACAGATTTAAGTTATTAAGTCCAGAAGAAAAGGAAACATTTTGAGCTATATCATTACTAGATACAAAAACCAAAATTTTATGTAGGTTATTTTCACTACCTTACATTGAATCTCCAAAGAAACCTAGGAATATCGTGTTGTTTTTGACGAGAGTGGACAAAATAACACGATATTCCTAGGTTTCTTTGGAGATTCAATGTAAGGTAGTGAAAATAACCTACATAAAATTTTGGTTTTTGTATCTAGTAATGATATAGCTCAAAATGTTTCCTTTTCTTCTGGACTTAATAACTTAAATCTGTTGTAATATAAAAAAGGTTTTGTATATATTAGAGCACATCACTGATGCTACATGATAGAGATGCTTGAAAAACACAAAAACTATATTCAAGTTGATCCCTACCACTCTGGTCAAAATAACACGATATTCTTAGATTTCTTTCGGGATTCAATGTAAGGCAGTGAAAACAACCTACATAAAATTTTGCTATTTGTATCTAGTAATATAATAGTTCAAAATGTTTGCTTTTTTTTTACTTAATAACGTAGTTTTTTTTATAATATATAAATGTTTTTCTTATATTACAGCAGATCATGGATGCTGCATGATAGAGATGCTTTCAGAATGCAAAAACTGTATTCAAGTTGATCCCTAGCACTCTGGTCAAAATAACATGGTATATCTCATTTTCTTTGAGGACTGAAAATAAACTACATAAATATTTTTTTGTATCTAATAATGTAATTGGCCAAAATGGTTGCTTTTTCCTTAAAGAACTAAGCAAATACTCATATACGTAATTAACGTAAACAACTCATCGTATTATTATAATATATATATATATATATATATATATATATATATTTCGTATAGACATTAGCAAATATCATGGACGCTGTGGGATAGAGAGGCTTGCAGAACGGGGACTTTATTCAGGTTGATCCATCCCACAATTGTAAAATTAACACGATATTTTTAAGTTTCTTAAGGGAGTCAGTGTAAGCC
>CM063509.1:113236939-113276939 GCA_032207245.1 Pardosa pseudoannulata
TATAATTTTTTTTTAATTATATTTTTCCTTATTAATACTTCAAAATATTTTTGAACACTTAATGGGTATTATTTTGCTGATAAACTGAATAGTTTATTTGAAGGAATTATTTTTAATTTAGACGTTGAATTTTCCTAAAAAAATAGGCAAATTTCTAAATATAAATGTAGTTTTAATAACTTTAATAAATTCAAAATTTAAAGCGAATATCCGGAATTATATTAAGGAAAATTGGGAGTGTTTGGTAAACATTGGTAAGAATCTATAACAAGCTTAGTCTCTAGAAGAAGTTTAAAAACTAATAAAATTCATAAAAAATAATTTTTAAACACATTGGATTTTATTAAACAAGTTTTTTCCAACTTTTTCTTATTTCTACTTGGAGCAAATCGTCCTCTTTTGGACCCCATTTTCTTCATGGTGCACCGCCCTTAAGACTCAAGGTTCTGGAACCTGGCATTCCACTCGGCCTGTGATTGGCTGGTAAGTACATTGGCAGCGATTTCTAAAATTGGTAAAACATCTTGGCGATGCTTTCCACGATTGACTTCTTATCTATTGATTTAGATTGGTTTCTTATCTATTTATCAATTTTCTCTATCCATTATTTACTCCTTCATTTAGAAGAATTTGAAACGTACAAAGAATGGAGATTAAAAGTTTTAATTGTAAATATTGCAGCTCTGTGTTTCCTGTCTCTTTCGGATTGTTGAAATAATATACAAATTCACGGAAAGCGTTTCCAAAATACTTCGCCAATTTTAGAAATCTGCCAATGTACTTACCAACCAATCACAGGTCAAGCGGAATACCAGGTTCTAGGCGCCTGTCTTAAGACTGATGCGACCAAGGCTAATTCCACCTTTGCCATTCCCTAGTTACAGCCCCGTTGATATGGGAACCAGTTTAGGAACCGCCGTGGCACAAGACATGTCGCACTTTGAATTAAATACAATGACATTGCCCAGCGCGTTTTGGTAATAACCCTGGTTGGTTGGTTGGTTGGAGCTTAATGGCACTGAATCCTCCTGGGATATATTGTGCCAAACACAAGTACTCAGAAGTAAAAAATATATTTTAAAAACAATTTCACAGTTTAAAACTTAACAACGAAGCGATGTTTCGACAAGAAATACGAAAAGAAATATATGTAGAATTAAAATGGTGAATAAAGTGAGATAATATCAAATATGAGGATATAAACCAATGACTTTTAAAAAGGCAAAAAGTTCAGGATGAGGGGACGCATTTAAAAGATACTTGATATCAGGGGTGGCAGAATTAAAATAATGGAGACGATGTTGGTTATAGATGGGACAGTCTATAAGAGCCTGTTTAACAGACATATTGGTCTCACAAATTTTACATAAAGGTGCGTGATCACCGAGTAAGAGGTGACGATGGGTGAGCCGTGTGTATCCAATACGGAGACGGGTGAGGATGACATCCTGCTTTCTGGATGACAGATGGTTCCACTTTTCAATTATTGGCTTAACATTACGCAGCTTGTTATCAATAGTCAAATCCCAAGCACTCTGCCAGATTTTATAAAAGAGACCTTATATATATATATATATATATATATATATATATATATATATATATATATATATATATATATATATATATATATTTGCATCACTGCACGGGATAGGAACATCGAGGAACTCAGAAGCAGATTTTGCACGTAATAACCCTGGAGATAGAGAATATAATTTAAAATTTAATTATCTTTATGCCTTTTTTATTAGTTTCAGAATTTTTCTGGATTATTCTATCCTTGAAATACCCTTGAAATACTCTTCAGAATTTTTCTGGATTATTACCCTATTTCAGGTAATAACCCTGGAGATAGAGAATATAATTTAAAATTTATTTATCTTTATGCCTTCTTTATTAGTTTCAGATTTTTTCTGGATTATTCCACTCTTGTTATACGCCACGTAGTTGGAGAATCCCGGTTATACGCAACAGTGGTGCAGCATTAGAGAATATCCACTCTGGACGGCACTATGCTAGAAGCGACATAATCACTATGTTTGAATTAATATTAACCGTTTCCTTGATTAACCCTTTAATGCACAGTTTTTCTGGAAACGGCCGGACAAAAAAAAAATCAATTTTTTAATGTGAAAAACACAATTTAGAACGTTGTTTCTAAATTGTGTTCATCTTTGTAAACAGTGAGTTATTTCGTGATTACAGAAAGTAAACTTGAGTATATTGGATATTTATACAATTGGTATGATTTCTAATTTTTAGATTATTATTATTATTATTATTATTGTCGAAAGAGTATAGTGTTAAATTGGTAGGAAATCTACCAATTGATAGTATGATGTGTTATCCCTTGATACGTAGGTATCAAATATGAAATCCTTATGTTTCATATCTCAATAATAAAATATATAAAGTGACGCCTCGAGTCAAGGATGTCTTTACAGCCAGAGCTTAGTAATAAAATAGCTAACAATTATATTTTATTGTACATTATATTTTAGTAAAATATATATTGAAAAATGAGCGAATCAGAATATGAATATGAATACACTGTCGGAAAGCGGCGCACAAGGAAGAGGTAGGTCGTAAGTGATAAGTAGAAAAAATATGTATATTTTATACTTGAATTAAGTAAGTGTTATAGCTTACAATCCCATGTAAATAATATATATCAATAAAACGATTGTTTTTTTTTCACATTATTTTCAATTCTCGATAGCATTCGAGTGTGAAAAATTATAGTAACATAAAGTAGAACGCCGCTCGAATGATCTTGAGTGTACACAGTTTGGCCAGTTTAGCGAGCTCGAGTTAACTCGAGCGTGCACGCTAAGGGGCTAGCCTGTTTCCTCGAGTTCGTGTATATTGCCTTTAATTTTTATAACGAGAAAACTTGATCGTATCAGATGCTGTCATTAAAAGAAAAGATTCAAAATACCATATAAAATTCTCCTCCATTGATTGTATTTGGTTTTCTGGAATTCCTATAATTTGTACTGTAAATCCTGAGATTCACGATCACCAAAACAATTAAAAATGGAATTTGAGCAGTAAATCATTGTAACGAGATTTCTGTCTCACCAGGAAGGCTTAACATTAATTCTCCAATTCTTAGGCTGCCCTCAAAGTATCTCTCAGAAGTTGTTCCTGCTATTGAGAAAAAATCAACAACGTACTCTTCAAAGTGCTGTATGCTTATGTAAAATAAATTTTCGGAAGTTAGGTTTGGTTAGGTTTGGAGTGCTTTGGTCTACTGTTTTCCTATATGAGGGTTAATAAAACTGGAACTTATTCTTTACAGCCGATTCCGAATGGCTACGAACATCCTTGTCAACAGCGAGATTCGAATCCGCGAAATCCGGTAACGAACAGAAGTGGAGTATCCATTCATCCATATTTCGATTAAATTCTAGACGTATGCCTGTAAGAAAAAAGACCATATATCTGATGTAAGGTATCTGACGTAAGCATACTGATGTCAGGTATCCTTTTGTGTTGTTCTTATTTAAAAAAATATCATATAAAGACTAATATTTATCTTTTTGTATTTGCCCAAGACAAGAGTAAACTAATGATAATATTAGGTGCTGTCACACAAAATAAAAGTTTCTGCTTAAAACCTGTATACAATGCTTTATTCTAGTTTCTTGTATTTCATAACAAAATTAAAAAATTATGATTTTTTCCTATTTTTTTTTAATTGGAAAGTGAAGCTGTTAAACAGACTAAATAATATACAACTCTACAAAAAATAAGGCTGGAAACATCGTCAACAGGAATTAGCTTAGTAGTTATCTACTGGGCAAAGACGGGGACATCGGACTCTTGCTGTTGAGGAGCTACTGGAAAGGGAAAATATCACTCGAATGAATTGGCTAGCGTACTCCCCTGATTTAAATCCTCTCGAACATTTGGGGGATGCTTTGGGGAGACGCATTGCAGAACGCTTACATTCTCCGGAGAACACTCAACAACTCAAACAGATTCTGATTGTGGAATGGGCACTCTTACCGCAAGAAATGTTGGACCAGCTGGTTCTGAGTATGCGGAGACGGTGCGAAGCAACCATTGCAGTTAGGGGAAGGGCATATCCCATATTAAAGAACATCTGCTTGATGTTCTTCCTCTTGGATAGACTATCATGAGTCACGATACTATGCGTAAAAGTATTGCTTTTGTTTGATTCCATACCGTATGCATTGTATTCCTTTTTCAGCACCGAGGCTTTCGTCATCCTTTACGTACATAATACTCTCCCTCATTTCTGAATTTCATGTGCCTCAGATGATTTCTCGTGGAGTTATGGCAAAAAAACTCACCTGTTCCATAAGTTTTGCCCACCAGTGTATTTGATTATTTAATCATCGTTTACATCTTTCAAGTGAATATCCTGTTCGAATAAATTTTGCAGTGATTTTCAAGCAATTCGGGGATAAAAATTCAAGGAGATTTTAGTTTTATAACATCCACATCATTCTTATTAGAGAAACGAGGTATTATAATAATCTTTTAGTAAAAACATTGAAATAACCTGTTTATTGTAACACCCTGAGATCTAATTTAATGCATGGAAATTTTCATAAATCTGTTTTACTAAATTTTCGTTTAATGTAAAGTTTACTACATTTGGGAATGGTGTTAAAGAAATGCAATATTCTGTTTGACTCCTTAATCGTCTTGCTCGTCTCTCATACAGTTAGATAATTGAAAGAAATTTTGTAGCGCTTTTTTGCGACACAAGCTACAATTTTAATGTAAAATTTACTATAATATAAATGGTGTTAAAGTAATGCTATAAACTATTTGACTCCTTAATCGTCTTGCTCGTTTCTCATACAGGTAGTCAATTGAAAGAAATTTTGTAGCGCTTTTTTTCTGACACAAGCTACAATTTTATAATAAAATGGTATAGAAATTGCAATTTCTATTGCACCCGTGTAATATTTAGTAGAGAAATGAGATTCATAACAATCTTTCAACAAAAAAAAATATTGAAACAGAAGCTTTATTGTAAGACCAAGAGATCTAATCTAGTGCATGGATCTTTTCATAAATCCGTTTAACTAAATTTTCTGGGTCTTATAATGTAAAATTTAATGTAATATTAATGGTGTTAAAGTAATATTATTTTCCATTTGACACCTTAATCGTCGTACTCGTCTCTCATACAGGTGGCCAATTAAAAGAAATTTTGTAGTGTCTTTTCTGACACAGGCTTCAATTTTACAATAAAAAGGTATAGAAATTTCAGTTTCTATTGCACCCATATAATATTTATTAGAGAAACGAGGTATATAATAATATTTCAGTAGAAAAACATTGAAATAGCAGCTTTATAGTAAGACCAAGGGATCTAATCTAATGCATGGATCTTTTCATAAATCTATTGTACTAAATTTTCTAGGTCCTATAACATAAACTTTACTATTATATAAATGGTGTTAAAGTAATCCCATATTCTATTTGACTCCTTAATCGTCGTGCTCGTCTGTCATACAGGTAGCCATTTAAAAGAAATTTTGAAGTGCTTTTTTCTGACACAGGCTACAATTTTACAATAAAAGGTATTGGAATTGCAGTTTTTATTACAGCCGTATAATGTTTATTAGAGAAATGAGGTATGTAACAATCTTTCAAGAAAAAAATATTGAAATAGCAGCTTTATCGTTAAGACCATTGGCTGTATGGCTTATGCCGAGTCAGCTACGGAATTCCACTTATCGTAAGATCAAGGGATCTAATCTAATGCATGGATCTTTTCATAAATCTGTTTTACTAAATTTTCTGGGTCGTAAAATGTAAGCTTTCCTATTATATAAATGGTGTTAAAGTAGTGGAATTTCTATTTGACTCCTAAATCGTTCTCCTTTTCTCTCATACAGGTCACTAACTGAAAGAAATTTTGTAGCTCCCTTATCTGATACAGACTCAATTTTACAATTAAAAGTTATAGAAATTTTAGTTTCTATTGCACCCGTATAATTTTTATTAGAGAAACGAGGTATATAACAATATATTAATAGAAAAACATTGAAATAGGAGCTTTATCGTAAGACTAAGGGATCTAATCTAATGCATGGATCTTTTCATAAATCTGTTTAACTAAATTTTCAGGGTCTTATAATATAAAGTTTCCTATAATATAAATGGTGTTAAAGTAATGCTATATTCTATTTGACTCCTTAATGATCTTGATCGTCTCTCAAACAGATAGCCAACTAATATAAATTTTGTAACGCAATTATCAGACACAGGCTAAAATTTTACAATTAAAAAGGTATAGAAATAGCAGTTTCTATTGCACTCGTAGTGGAGAAATGAGGTGCATAAGAATCTTTCAATAAATAAAACACTGAAATAGCAGTTTTATCGTAAGACTAAGGGATCTAGTCTAATGTATGGAACTTTTCATAAATTCGTTTTACCAAATTTTCTAGGTCTTATAATGTAGATTTTACAATATTATTGATTGGCGTTAGAAGAGAAATGCAATGTTCAGTTTGACTCCTTGATCGTCATGTCCGTATCTCATATGGGTATCCATTTTGAATAAATTTTGTAGTGCCCGTATCTCACACAGGTTATACTTTTATAATAAAAAAAGGATAGAAATTTCAGTTTTTATCAAGCCCGTATCAGGGCCCATATAAATTACAGAAATGAGATGTACCATCTTTTAGTAAAAAAAAACATTGAAATTATGGTTTTATTGTAAGACCCTTGTTCAGTAAAAATAACAATTCTTAGGCAATTTACCAAATAGTATCTGTAGAATTTGGGGAATATGGGGATGAATTACCCGAAGATGAAACTAAATAATCGTTCATAGATATTTCAAATCCCCTATATAATAATAGCCTAAGTTATCTGTCCGTCTGTCCTCGAATTTAAGATGCGGTTGGACCTGGAATGGATACAGACATCCATATTGGATTCTTAATGAGTTAAGGTTAGCAACGTTCGAAATCTACCCCATACCCTCTTTTCTATCATTTAATGCCATTTTTCAAGCCCTATTTTCCCCGGTTAAGAACAGGTGATGAAATTTATCAATTTGTCACACAATAAAAAGGTAAAAATAACATTTTTTCCTAGCATTATGACGTATTCCTTTAACCATCTCATTTAATCATTTCTTATTTTAAATTATTTAAATATCGTCTGCATTATTTTCATACGTTTTATCACTGAACTTAGATATTACGTAAATAAATTTCTTTTATATTTGGCTTAAATAATAGATTAGGTTCGGATGTGATAATTTTAAATTTAATCATCGATTATTTTTTGTTGAAAAGAGAATTTTATCACTGGTATTAACAACAAATTGTATCTACCTCCAGGGTGCAGTGGGAATGATTGTTTCATTCTTTTACTTCCATTAATTACTGTCTCAAAAAAATTGGGAAGAACTTAACAATAATTTCGACGTAGCTCAGAAAACTTTGAATTATCTTTCTAAAGGAATTCAACTTGATTATAAACTGCATTCACAGTATCAGGAGACTTAAAAGGAGTATGACGATAAACAAATTATTGTGTGTGTACCAGATAATTCTCAGCCAAAAAACAAATCATTTTTTTATTTTCAAAATTATATTACAGTGTAAAAATATAAAGCAATCTGCTCATTAAAATTCTCCTTAAGAGTTGAGAATCATTGGAAAGATGTAATTATTTTTACTGTAATTCTGTTTGAAAATCCAGAATGAAAAAAAATTTCAATTAAACTTTAATTGAAATCAATGTTACCTTCAAAATTATATTACAGTGTGAAAATATAAAGTAATCTGCCCATTAAAATTCTACTTAAGAGGTGAGAATGATTGGAAAGAAGTAATTATTTTTATCGCATTTCAATTTTGAAATCCCAGAATGAAAAAAAATTCAATTAATCTTTAATTGAAGTCAATGTTAACATAAAAATTGTATTACAGTGTGAAAATATAAAGTAATCTGCCGAATAAAATTCTCCTTAAGAGTTAAGAATCATTGTAAAGGTGTAATTATTATTATCACATTTCAATTAGAAATCTCAGAATGAAGAAAAAATTCAATTAAACTTGTATTGAAATCAATGTTACCTTTAAATTTATATTACAGTGCAAAAATATAAAGTAATCTGCCCATTAAAATTCTCCTTAAGAATTGACAATCATTGGAAAGATGTAATTATTTTTATCGCATTTGAATTTGAAATCTCAGAATAGAAAAACTGTTCAATTAGACTTTTATGGAAATTAATGTTATCTTCAAAACTATTTTACAGTGTAAAAATATAAAATAATCTACCCATTAAAATTCTCCTTTAGAGTTGAGAATCATTGGAAAGAGGTAAAAATATAAAGTAATCTGCCCATGAAAATTCTGCTTAAGAGTTGAAAATCATTGGAAAGATGTAATTATTTTTATCAAATTCAATCTGAAATCTCAGAATGAAAATAAAATTCAATTAAACTTTAATTGAAATCAATGTTACCTCCAAAATTATGTTACAGTGTAAAAATATAAAGTAGTCTGCCCATTAAAATTGTTCTTAAGAGTTGAGAATCATTGGAAAGCTGTAAAAATATAAAGTAATCTGGCCATGAAAATTCTGCTTAAGAGTTGGGAATCATTGGAAAGATGTAATTATTTTTATCGCATTTCAATTTGAAATCTCAGAATGGAAAAATTGTTCAATTAGACTTTTATTGAAATTAATGTTATCTTCAAAACTATATTACAGTGTAAAAATATAAAGTAATCTGCCCATTAAAATTCTCATTAAGATCTGAGAATCATTGGAAAGATGTAAACATTTTTATCGCATTTTAATTTGAAATCCCAGAATAAAAACTAATTCAACTAAACTTTTATTGAAATCAAAGTTACCTTCAAAATTGTATTACAGTGTAGATATATGAGTAATCTGCCCATTAAAATTCTCCTTAAGAGTTAAGAATCACTGGAAAGATGTAATTATTTTTATGCATTTCAATTTGAAATCCCAGAATGAAAAAATAAATTCAATTAAACTTTAACTGAAATCGATGTTACCTTCAAAATTATAGTACAGTGTAAAATGTATAAAGTAATCTACCCATTAAAATTCTCCTTAAGAGTTGAGAATGATTGGAAAGATGTAATTTCACACATCTTTCCAATCATTCAATTTTTTTTATCACATATCAATTTGAAATCCCAGAATGAAAAATAAAATTCATCATCTAAACTTTAATTGAAATCAATGTTACCTTCAAAATTATATTACAGTGTGGATATATGAAGTAATCTGCCCATTAAAATTCTCCTAAAGAGTTGAGAATCATTGGAAAGATGTAATTATTTTTATCACATATCAATTTGAAATCCCAGGATGAAAAAAAATTCAATTACGCGTTATTTAAAATCAATGCTACCAATAAAATGATATTTCAGTGTGAAAATATAAAGTGTGAATTGCAGGTGTCAATCAATAAAACAAAGACAAGAGATTTTGAAAGTCAAATTAATTTAATTTTGTACAATAAGCGAAATCTGCATAACATTATAAAAACAATCGACAACGATAGGTTGATTTACATGGAAACAATACCATCTACTCTCTTTTACATCTACTGCAATATAGGCAAGGACAGTTTTGTGTTTATGTTTGCTTTTCCCAGCACCAACCGGTTTGTGTCACAACAGTGTACTACCTCAGCGCTTTCCCGAGCGCACCTCCGAAATAATGAAATGCACAAAACAGTTCATATTATCCAGTAAAATTCAATATTTACATACAACTCTTGCATTTCTTTCTATACGTGTGAAGGTTGCACTCTGCACTTTCACGGGTGAACAGCTTTAAAAGAAAATCACAGTGTACAGGTCGAAAAGAAGGTGAAGAAATCATAACTACTTTTCACTATTAAAAGAGCAACGTCAGGACATAACTTTTTCGCTTGTCCTGACTCAGTTTTTCTCGTGCATCTCAAATTTCGCAATTTATTTCCTAATTAGATCACTATTAAAAGAGCAACGTCAGGACATAACTTTTTTGCTTGTCCTGACTCAGTTTTACTCGTGCATCTCAAATTTCGCAATTTATTTCCTAATTAGATCACTATTAAAAGAGCAACGTCAGGACATAACTTTTTTGCTTGTCCTGACTCAGTTTTACTCGTGCATCTCAAATTTCGCAATCTATTTCCTAATTAGATCACTATTAAAAGAGCAACGTCAGGACATAACTTTTTCGTTTGTCCTGACTCAATTTTTCTCGTGCATCTCAAATTTCGCAATTTATTTCCTATTAGATTTTTCATTTAAGAATTATGAGCACAAAACATTTCGTAATTTTTAAAATGAGTAAAAAATTTCTTTCGTGCGTTATTGAAGTTAGTTTATATCAACTTAAGTGTATTTTGAATATTTGTTTCTAAAAAGTAATTTTAAAAATCATATTAATGAAATGTGAAATATTCTTTACTCTGATATTTATGAAAAAATGATAAAAAATTTATTCTATTCGTTTGGAGATCATGAATATTTCAGTTTTGCCATTTTCCCAGATAACAAATTTAGTTTTCAGAAATCTTGCAGAAATCTTCCTTTGCAAGCCTGCAAACTTGCAGCAAGTTCAACATGCAAGTCTGCAAGTTTGAAACAAGACTGAAGCAAGTCTAAGAATTTTCGCTTGCTTCAAGGTTGTCGTGAAAAGGTTGCCACAATTTTGCAGCAAAATTGCGTTGCAAAGGAGTGGTTGCTTTATGCTCCCTCTAATTTGCAGGAGTTTTGCTACAAGTTTGTCGCGTCAAATTTGTTATGACAAGATATTATCCAGAAAAAATCAAACTTGCTGCAAGTATATATGCTATCTGGGTTTATTTTTGTGACAAACATAGCTCTAAAAGAACTTTAGAGCTATTGTATTGGTATCAATAGGAGACAATTTAGGGTAAACACTTAATTTTAAATTACTCTAATTAAAAATTATCTTAATTAAATTTAAATTATTATAATTATTTTTTAAATATTCCTATCAAAAATATAACTAAATCAGTGTTATACTATTAAACCGAAAGATATAACTATGCATATTGGTAAAAAAAATCATTAAAAAACACGAATATATTGTCACTATAACTAGGAAAAAAGAATATCGTAAATCTTTTTTTAATTATACTTTTCAAAAATATTATTTATTTGGAATGCGACAAGCTTATTTGCATTTTAAAGGTCATTACACTTAAAACATTTAAAACATGGCAAGATTATAAGATCGTCAAGAAACTCCTGACAAATTTACGTTGAACAGGTTATTTATCAAATAACCTGTTCTATTATATAATTACAGTTAATTTTAAGCTTTTCTATAGATGCTATAATAATTATTAAAATATGGAACGTACTAACCATTAAAAGCACAGAGTTTCAATAATCTGGGATTTTTTTAATTATCCCGAATAATTATCCCATTTGACATTTGGTTAAATATGATGTTTTCAAAATTCGTTTAATGAAGAGCATGGATCATGATTTCCCCATAGAGGTAGATTAAATTAATTCTTACTTTAGTCAGACGAAATATACAATACTTAAAGTTTCCTCTTAGATAACCTTGTAAAATGGTAAAATGGAAGAACGTAATTGAGATTGCACCTTTGTTATCTAAAATAGATTGTAGTTTGGTTACTAAGTGAAGTTTCTGAACTTGTTGGCTGAAAAAGTATTCAAGATAGTGTTATTCATTTACTGAAATAACAAATTATCTGTTAATCATTAATTTACTATATTTATCTATTTATTACTTATTAAAACATTATTGAATCTTAATAAAGATATAGTTGTTTTAGTGAATTCTTTAAACGTCACAAACCTTTCAATTAAAGGTTGAAAGCAGCAAAGTTAATCCTCAACTTTTCAACTTGCAGGGATGAAATTCAAAATATCTTTTATAATTTTATGGGTCGTAATTATATTGTGCTAATTATAAACGGAACAGAAATTCAATAATTAAACTTTAGTTCATTTAACACTAGATTTACGGACCAAGCCAATTTGATTCATTAAAAATTTGAACACTATATATATATATATATATATATATATATATATATATATATATATATATATATATATATATGAAACTTTAATGTCACTTTTAAAAAACAAACGTTGGTTTTTAGTTAAGTAATAAAATATTTGTAAACTTCCCTTCCTCTTCCCCGCAGACCCCTTCCTTTCGCATTATCAAATGGGGTATACCTATTTTCACGGTTGTGAGCCGATTTGACTCATAGAATGTATATGAAAATAAATAAATATAGTAATAAATATAGTATAAAGTAAATATCAAGTATAAAGTATATAAAGTATAGTATAAAGTAAATATAGAGAAGAAGTCGAGAACACTTCCATTCCAATGACAGAAATTCATGCAACTGACGCACGGAAGAAGTTCAACAATCATGCAAAAGAAACAGATGTAGAAACCATTGTGCTATAATGTAATAGAAATGTGTTTAAAAAACAGATTTTATATGTAAAAAATATTTTCCATGAATTTTTTAGTAAAGTATGGGTTTTATATGTAAAAAATGTTTTCCATGAATTTTTTTATAATAAACATTTCATTTAAATTAATTTGGAACTATTTTCTTTGCAAAAACCTTCAATTTTCTTGTATAAGTCAAATTGGCTCACTTTAGTAAAAATAGGTATATGATGAACATCCGTAAATCTAGTGTTAAAAGTAATAGTAAGAGTCATATTTCGACGTAAAAGTATGGCATTCTTTTATAGAATGTTTATTTAAGGCACAGGTGAGATGTAAAAAAGCATTGCTTCGTGGATCAAAAAATTTCAAAAGTTTAAAAGTGTTATAGATTAAAATTCTACTTATTAAGCTCAGTTTTTGAGATCTACTATTTGAAAATAAATAAGAAGGAAGAGTGTAAAAACTTAAATTTTTTAATGAACGATAAACTATTAATAACAATCATTAATTAGTTATTACGAATTTTTATAACTAACTTTCAATGGAATTATTATTTATTTTTATTTTATTTCATTGCACAATATAGAAATTGAAATCAAATCAACAACTATGTTTTGTTAACAGGGAAATATAATAAGCAAGAAAATAAGATTTCTTGCTTAGTGCAAATATTATGAACGTTTACGAATGATGTTAAAGAGAAAAAAGTTCTGCCTATTATATAGATTCTTAAAACTTTTAGTCAATATATTCTAGTAAGTAGAGAGATTAAAAAAATCACCGTGTTAATATAAAAAACATTCATATCACTGGTTGTTACGATAAATTTCTTATTTTCTATCTCAGCTTTTGTATTTGATAATGTAGGAAATAAACTACGTTCTATGATATAACATTGCTCATAAAAATTACTTGTAGAAAAGTTTAAAATATCAAATGTTGAAAGACGGCATTAGTTTACGAATAGTGCAAGTATAAAGTACTTTACCCGACCTGACTCTATATATGGCTTCAAGAGAAAAATTGAAATGAATGTAGTATAGTATTAAAAATGTAAATGCGGTAGAAATTTGCACAACACTGGGAAAATCTACAATATTATTCCATTAAACATTTCCTCGAAGTATGTTATATACAAATAGATCTTCAAAAGTATATTCCATCTAAAATATAAAACACATGTTACGAATCATGTTTAGGGCTTTGTATAACTACTTCCAGAGCTTTATAAAAATATTTGCATCACGTATCATTAACCCAGCCTAAAAGGCACAGTTACTCTATGTACAAATATATGGGTAACATCCTTATAACCTCCTTATTGCAATAGAATCTCAGTTTTTTCTTCTACGTAATAGGAAATGTTTGTAACAAAGATCGCTAGGAATACTGGCACATACTGCCAGAATCCAGTTTGTAAGAATTGCATTTTACACACTGGGAATGTCGATGATCAAAAGAGTTCTTGATGTCAGTTTTTATGTTTTTCTTTTCTCTTCTCTCACACCTTTGAGTTTCTGGTGCAGGGTGATGAGGTAGCAACTGGGTTAGAATCTCAGGAACTGGGCCCATTCTATGCTTGTGACAATATGCCATACTTCATAACCTCCCTCTTCAAGAAGCTGCCTTTTTACAATTATGTTCATTCCTATAGAAACAGAAGAAAATATCAATTATTACTCTTTGTAATTAAAAAACTGTCCAAGTAGTAATAGCATTTGATAACTGAGTTACAAACTTACAATGCGTGACTGTTTTTGCTGATGTGGTGATTACGTAATTTGCCGAAGATTAACGTCATACGTATCAATTCTGATTAAGGCCGTTGACGTAATCTTCAGTCTTTGTAAATATGTCTTTGTAAAGTGTTTTGTACATAATTTAATGTAATGTATTTTCACATATTGTAACATGAATTCATTCATCTGTATTGATATTTGTAAAATTTTATATTTATCGTAGTTTTATTGGTGGTAACACATCATCTTTGTAAATATGCAAATATCTGTATATGTTGTCTGCCTACAAGAGTCAGTGTAGCAGTAGCACCAAGCTCGGTTGCATCGAGGGTGCTGATTTTTGTTTATGATGATGTTTATTTATTGTTTCCATTAGACTATCTTAAATAAATGCCTGTGTCTAGATCTAGTTGTTTTATTTTAACTGCGCCGTGTGAATTCCTTCTGAGCATAGTTTTATATATGGTGTGATCCCTGCGGATACTCCTTTAAGA
Source organism: Pardosa pseudoannulata (assembly GCA_032207245.1). Taxonomy (NCBI): domain Eukaryota; kingdom Metazoa; phylum Arthropoda; class Arachnida; order Araneae; family Lycosidae; genus Pardosa; species Pardosa pseudoannulata. Next base: position 113,251,636 of record CM063509.1, read on the forward strand.
ATCGTCGAGCCATAGCAGGGGTCTCCATACTGTAGTTAAGTGAAAATATTCTATTACACGTTTATTTTTACTAGACTGCAGTACGAAACAGATGCCAGAGTATTTTCGGTTCTGTGGTAAATCCTTTAGAGTAGCTTTGATATTAGTTCTTAATGTTCTCCTATGCTTGGAGAGAAATATCTTGATATCTCATAACGGCCCGACTACCCTAACAGCTGTAAAGCGTTTGGGATGTCACAATTTAGAATACCCTGAATTATATTTATCCTCAGAACGGGAATTTTTTCTCCTATCTCTGTATTTCTTTCCACCTGCTAACCTCTTAGAGAGAGAAGATATCAAGAACGATATATTCTTCACGTTCTATCGGTGTACAAGATGTTTAATGTGACTGCAGGCTTGAACCTGGCAACCTGAGATTCTAGTCCGGCATACTGACCACTATGTCATGACCGACCGTAAGAGTGTTTAAACATGCTCCATAACAAAAGAAAATAAGTTTCATACAAAAATAAACTTTACTATGGAACTAAAAAGTTCCTTACAAAACAAACTGTATTAATACTTACATTTTTAACAGTCCGAGCTCGGCCTGCTGTGAGGGGACGGACTACTGCTTGGTCTGACTAGACAGGGCCTTGTTCCTGCTGGATTGCTACTGCCATACACTTCCTGATGATTTTCGACAGCTGGATTGTGATGATTATCAGATGAAATTCTGAGCATATCGTCCCTCCTGGGGAGATCATAACCGAAGAATCGTGCTCTGAAATTCTGTTCTTGACCCAGGTCTTGATACATTGGACCAGTCTCTAGGTATGAACTCTTCGTGCAACTTCCGTCACTGAAGGGGAAACATTCACCCTGTATAGGCATAAGATGATGGGTCTCTGAATTACCCCAAAATCCTTCTCGAATGTCTTTATCCCATTTTGAAAATCTTCTTCTATGATCAAGATCAACCAAAGGGTAGGGATTGCTGTAACGCATGTATGATAAATCTAAACGATTTGCTGCTGATCGAGGAGAGGAACAAAATAAATGACCTCTGGAACTAACATCATCTTGCCTTCGAACTAAGTCCTCTGTGCAGTTGTCTGATAAAACTCGATTGCTTTCGGATAACACTGAGGCAATAGGTAGATAGGAAGTAGGCCTGTTAGCCAAAGAGATCATGGCAGATACTTCTTCGGTGTTATTTGGTGTGAGAGATTGTTCAACGGATTCTTCATCAGCTTGCTTTTGACCACGCAGAGATACCAAATGAGAATAAGACACTGCAGCAAACATTTGTGTGCTTCCATAGTAGGCAGAAGGTGGAACTACGACCTCTGCAGTAGCTGTAGGATATCCCCCAGAAGTCCGACTTAATGAAGTTGATGTATTTGAAGTTATTCTTGTTGGCGATTTACTTGGACTGCTGGATGTGGGGGAGGCTGGTCTCTTAACAGCAGATGGCCAACGGGCCTGTTCGGTTTCTGATGGAAGACTGGTATAAGGCACTCCACCGTATTGTAGGACACTAGGTGGAGCAGTTGGTTGTGGCTGAATGGAAGATCCATTGAGTGGTGGAGGAGGTGGGTGAAGATGATACGGGGAATGGGGTACAGCGGCCTCTGTTGGTGATGGGTGATAAGGCATCATGGCAGAATAATATGTTGGAAGTCGAGATGGATGTGCTTCATATGCAAGACCATAGTGCATTTTAGAGTGCAGTGAATAATACTGATATAACCAGGTATTTGCTCTCATAACTGCAGCTTCTTTCTCACTGAAATTTATAAAAAGAGAATATAAATGTTAAAATATATATAGCTTAAACAAAACTAATTTATCAGATGACAATTATTATCTCAAAATTAAAAAAAAATATGTCTTATGATTAATCTCAAAACACAAACTAAACATTTAACATTGCCAATACGTCTCAGCAAAACCCTAAATAAGGTATTTAAAATAATAATAATAATAAAATATTTGGTTTGGCTTTTCTTGGAGTGCTACGGTTTGCTATTTTGCCCCACGAGGGCTAATTAGACTGAGACCTACTACTTAAAGCTGATTCCGAACCGCTACGAACGTCCGTGCCAGCAACAGGATTCCGAAAAGTCCGGTATCGAAGACCAGTCCTCAATCATTTGGTCATCGTTCGGTTTGCAAGTTACAGAGATAAACTAACTTCCAAATATAGTATAGTATACAAATATAGTATTAAAGTATTTTCAACATAACGCTATTAAATAAGTTACTTTATTGATGAGAGCATACATCACAGTAGAACTTTCTGTTCTCTGGAATAGTTTGTTGTACGTAATAGGTTAATACTTTATGTTAATAATTTTAAGACATAATGCATAGCACGGGAGGCTTATTCTTCTGAACTATATATTCATATTAAAATAGTGAATATTTCCTCATATCTAAGAATGTTTGGATTAGTTTCAGAAAATATATAATTAAAAGAAATTTTAAATCCTGATTTTAAAAAATGATGTCAATAATTTATTTTATTAAAACTTTCTATTAATAATATATGTATTAAAGTTAATACAACTAAGTGGCCAGATATGAAACCAGAGAAGTTACAAATAACAATCAAACTACAGAGAACTTATTTACCCAAAATTATCCAATTTGTAAATTATTAATTTTAGTACGGACTATTATAGTAATAAACCGTAATCAGGAACAAGTTTTATAGATACTGAACATTCTTTACGTAAAGGCAATTTCAGAGTCCAACTTGAAATAACTGTTCCCCTTTTTTTTATACGCGGCATTTCTACAAATTTCTTTCCAGCGCGTTTATTATACTCTGTTTTCGATTCTCGAAGGGGAAAAACATCTCTCTAGTACTAATAATTATATAATCGCCGGCGATATCGCTAGTGGAACAAAAGCCCTGTCTGTACAACAGTGCCATGTAAGTACAATTTATGGCAAACTTAAATGATTTAACGACATCCTCCGCCGGCAGTCGGAATCCTTTGTTGGGTAAATGGACGTCTTGCTTTGGAATTAATAAAACCACTCAACGACCTGTTTGTCTTTCTTATATTTTTTTTCAGGACGAGACGAAGGCAAAACTTCATTAAGAGGGAAACAAAAGGATGGCATTCGTATTTGCTACTCACCTGAGTATTTGGTTGGTGCAAACTATGACAGACTGCTGGGATGTCTCGGTGCCGTCTTTAATCTGCAAGACAACGTGGAGCCACAGCCAGCGTCCAGAACTATCCTGTAGCCGCAAGAGGATGATGCAAGACCGCTCTTGTTCGGACTGCGTGACTGTAGATGATATAAAATAAGGCATGTTAAAGAATATCTAAGGAATACCAAGAATAAATGAAGTACAATGAAATAATTACAATGAATACATATGCAATTAATTTAAATGCATTTCATGTAAGCCTATCCCTTTATTTTGTCAAATGAATACGGGGGAGGGATTCAATATTTTTTTTAACTTATCTCGTAAAAGGCGATATTTTTTTTAAGTTATGGTGTAAACTGAATGTCGGGATTACAATTTTGATCTTCCAGAGGCACTACTGATTAAAAGAATTTGGCGACTTTTTGCATGGCTTTTAAGCAGAAATTTTCCGATTATAATGTACTATGAATATCAAACAAACCATAGTAACCCTTCCAAGTTTTTAGCGGTAACACGAGAAAAAGACATTTTCTCGATGTAATAGATGTCTCGATGATGAAGAAACACACTGTAAATAACAAAACTAAACGATCCTAAATTCCTAAACTATCGTGGTTGAATCTGAAATCAAGGACTAAAAAATTTGAAAATGTGACAAAATTTCATTCGCAGGTTCGTTTTCTTGATAGTAATTCTCTTAAAAGAGAAAATAAAAGGTTTTGACACAGAAGAAAATCAAGATTATTCTAGTACAGAAATGACCAACCTGCGGCTCTTTGAAGGATTATTTGAGGCTCTCGATAAATGTACCCGAGTTCCCTTTTCATTTTTGTGTGATTATATTTTAAAAAAATATTAGATGGAGCACAAAAAAAAATGGTCTTATTGGTGTTTTAAGAGATGATTCTCAAATTCCACAATTTATACCGATTCACTGCATAATTCACTGAGAACATCTCGTTACAAAATATTTAAAATATCCTGATTTATGAAAACAATGTAACACATTGTAAATTACATTCGGACCAATGCAAAAAAATCCTCGATAATTAAAAAAATTCCTTGAAAAATTAGAATGCAAAAATTTCAAATTTTGAAAAATGGCTCGGACTATTAAGGATCTGGGCCATTCCTGTTCTAGTATATTAGAACTAAGTTCAATTGGTCAAACAGTGTTATTTCATGGGCAAATTTTAGCTAATCTATTCATTCCAAGTCGATACTTACTTAATCTGTGCTTCGACTGTGCTTCCCTGAGATGCTCCCAGTGTATAAGTTCGTACCACGATACTCCTTGCAGACTCGATTTGGTGTAGCCTAAGTGAAACTCGCCTCTATAAGTAATAAAAAAGAAGATATTAAGTTTAAAAAAATATACAAGAGTAAGTATTTATTAAAAAAAATTGAAGTATATTCTGTATTTTATTTATTTTTTTCCGTAAAACAACAAAAACTCCGTAGATATTTGAACTTCAAATCACATCATTTTTGGATTTATCAAACTCATCTTACAAATGTACTTTACCTAAATTCTTTAAAACTTTTTGATAATATTCATGATAATAACTTTGAAACACCAAACTAAAGACAGTAATAAACATTTCTGCTTTACACTAAACGAATTTAATGTATCTTAGTAATTATCTTTTACAAATAACCATTATGTGAATTCAGTTATTGTGCCTTAACTTTTCAAACTCATCTTACAAATGTACTTTACCTAAATTGTTTAAAACTTTTTGATAACATTCATAATAATAACTCTCAAACTTCAATTTAAAAGATAATAATAAACATTCCTGCTTTACACTAAACGAATTTAATGTATCTTGGTAATTATCTTTTACAAATAACCATTATGCGAATTCAGTTATTTCATCTTAACTTTTCAAAATTTATTATCTTAAGCATTTTAAGTTATAATTCTTGCTTCAAACCCTATATAATACGATTAAAATATCACCAAAACATTTTTAAATGGAAGCAAAAGTTTAACAAAATTGACAGTGATATTTATAGTTCGGATATTCATTTTATGGAAAACATAATATTTCTTCTATATAATTTGATGATTACGAGATTTGATGAAAGTTTAATAATACTGATATTCATATTTCCTAGTTTAGAATTATGGACTGCAAAATGTGTTTCCTATATTTCCTTATATATATATGTAATTCGAAGATCCAAGCAAAAATTTAAGAAAGTCCTATTTTCTACTGTATACTCCTTTTAACACATTGTTGACCGGAAATTGTTACTGGAAATTTATCTCATGTCACCTGCTATTAGCACAATTTGATTCATAGTCACTCAGACATTCAGGTAAAGCATCCTTGTAAAATTCATTGAAAGATTCTTCATTACGTTCCGTCATCGTTTTTTAAATTTTTTTAATTATTAAATACTTTTTACAACAAAAGATTTGGCGGGCCATATAAGCGAAAGAAACAGCTTGTGTTATACTGACCAACATTTGCACTGTATGGTCGCCAACAGAAAAAGCAACAGCGATGAGAAGAAAAAACGCATCACGAGTTTACTCGTGGCCGGTCAGCAACATTCAGCCATAAAAACACGGGTTAACTCGTGACCGGTCAACAATGTGTTAAGATAGGCTGTAGCTCAGTCGGCAAAGGCAGAGATATCGTAACTGAAAGATTGCGGGTTCGGGATTCAAGCCGGCCTAAGATCCGTGTTAAGAGTGACTGGGGCACGTAAAATAGTTTGTAGTCTGTACTCGTGTCCATGGTGTTTCTTAAGCTACGCGTACTTCCCAGGTGGTGTGCTAAATGAGTAACACCAATGTTTGGCATAAGGATGGATGTTTGTATTGCCAGCTGCATTCAGAAAAAAATATTCATTTTATGGAATGCAGAATTTGTTCCCTATACGCATAATTCGGTGATTCACCTATGAAAACATGAATTGCAACCCCCATCATTTTTTGAAAGCGTTGCTTTACCAGTACTAATTAAAAAATAAGATAATATTGAATCGAAAGTCAATCATCCGTTTCTGAAATGCGGTGAATAATAACTGTTAAAGGTTGTGATAACGCTACAAATTATCGTAATTTCACGCGGTTCAACACGAAATTCATATTAAGCACCTGACATGAGAAGGAGGGGAGGTTTCGATTTCTTGGCTTACTCTCACTAGTCGGCGAGGATCTCTTTGCGGTCCATAACTCTCTACCACCCCCGTCCCGCAAACTCCGCCTCCGCCCCAATAAATAAAACTCCACGTCACGACCACTGAGGCTGCAATAATTTCCCAATGAGACATGGAGAGATTTTTTGAGAGCAGGTGTATTGATGGATGGACCGTGGGAACGCCGTCGGGCTGCCTTGACCTGTGGTCAGCCCTGGCAGGTGCAGCAGGTGGTCACTTCTGTTTCGGTGACTGCTGCTGGTCACGATCATACTGGCTACCGAAGGCTGCATCGGTTGTTTCTATTGGTGGCAGACAGAAAACTGTTTTTTGGGGGTGGTTGAATGCTGGAGAACTTTGATTGATGCAGGGGAAGGATCTTCAACTGAGCAACAACTTTTTGTATTCCCAGACATTTCAGGGTATTTCTGTAATTGTCATGCGTGGCTTCTCTGCCACTGGCTAACTGTTGACCCTTCCCATCCTTCAGAATGAGGAAGAGGAATTAACAATGCCCACGCCAGCAGCATCGTTGTTAATCATGCATCTGACAAAAAGAAATGCGTAATAGTAAACGGGGTTGCTTTAGCAACGCTTTTCGATTAACAAAATTTATTTTCGTTTTTATTTTTCAACATTGAGTTTAACGATCTTGATACAGGAAAGAATGAAATTAAAATTGCGTGACGCTTTTCTTAAAAATAAGTAGAAGCACCATAACAAGCCTTATGTCTTTAGTACCTTTTCATATTTATACTTATTAGCTCCTGCTCAGTTGAATTCTCTGTAAGAGGGGTTCCTAAACTTTTAAACATTGAGACCCGTTTTACAAAATGCTAATCTATAGCAACCTACTTCATCCTCAGTGCGCTAAAGTTTTTTTCTTTATTTTTCCTTTTCCAACACCAGTTGCTGGTTTGCTTCTTGCAGTATTTTGTGCTTTGTCACTTGATGAAGACTTTAAGAAACCAACATCAAACTTGTGCCAATTAGCAGTAAATAACTTTTCGAAATTCAGCAAAATGTGAGTTGGGTCACGATTGAAGTTCAAAAAACGCTGTTGTAGAAGATTCTTTTGAATTTCTTAGTTCCAAGTTTAATATCGGATACCATCCCATATTTAGTTTAGTGCTTATTTTCTAATGAAATAACCTCCAAAGGTGTAGTATATGAATAAACTAACACCCCTCAGCTTAAGAAGGTTCTCTGTACAAGCATTTAAACCAATAAATGAATATACCAGAAGAACTTTTAGGTCATTATTTCATCGAATTCTAGCAATAATTTCCTTTTGTGCCTCAATTATTCATTTATAAAGGACTGTCTACACAAATTCTTCAGTCACTTCTACAGCTAAGAATTCTTTAGATCACTTAATGTAACTCAAAAATTTGAAATTCATATGTTATTCGATTTATATTTCAATTTTTACGGAGTTGGCCATTTTTTAAATAATTACCTAGACAATGGATTAAGAAATCTACGTTAAAAATACATCCCACACATTGTTGAATGTAAAATCTCCACTGCATGATATTTGAAATATCTTGAATAGCATATTTGTGTTATTATTCCCGTTTTTGAAAGGTACCAGAAAGTATGCAGATTACATCATGATTACTTACATCCTGTCTATGTGTAGGAACTTCATATCCATGGAATGTATAGATGTGAACACGCTGGTACTTCCTTGAACGACGCTTTCTCTGGTTTCTGGCATTGCAAGAGGGGTACACTTAGCAAGGAACACAGGTTCGTTTCGACTGCACAGGGGAAGGAAGCTTACAAAATGACCCTCCACTAGAACAACCTGAAAGAAAATTAATCAAATATTTAATATAAAGGTTTACGAATGACTTTTTTAGTTAGTGTGATATATACATTTATTTTCTAATATTTCACAATTTGATAAATCATCAAAAAAAATTTTTTTTTTCAAAAATTTTATAAAACTTTGTACATAGTTTCCCATTTATGTAACTATTGTGGTTAAACTTGTGCTTTAATTTTAATATTAAACTAACATTTAAAGAGACTTAACGTTGATTTTTACCAGTAAAGTTAACACCTTATTGTGCATGCTCGAGTTAACTCGTGTGCGCTAAACTGGCCAAACTGTGCACTATCGAGATAATTCGAGCGGCGTTGTACTCTATGTTGCTACAATTTTTCACACTCGAATGCAATCGGGAATTGAAATTAACAATGTGAAAGCAAAAAAAAATTGTTTTGTTGATATTTATCATTTATATGGGATTGCAAGCTATAACACTTACTTATTCAAGTATAATATATTTTTTTCTAAATTCAAAGTTCTAAATTGTGTTTTTTACATTAATAAATTGATTTTTTTGGCCGGCCTTTTTAAAAAAACTGTGCATTAAGGGGTTAAAAATCCCATTTCTAAAGGCTGTGGCAGTCATCTGCTACGTAAAGAAAATACTGTATTTTAATAACAGTTCTTTCTTTTTTATTTTGGCGAGGTAAAGATGATATTAAATAGTGTACTAACAGTTGTTCGTAATTACTATAAAAGTAAAACATTAGTATTTTTGAAATGTACAATTTAAAAGACATTAAGCTTTTTAAATATTTTGTACCGATTTAATAAATTCAAAATGATTATACACTTCATAACTTTGAAATGTTCTTTGCACATTTTTAATTACTATATTCCTTTCAAACGTATGACATATATCATATGTACAATATTGTTCAAACGATGTCAAAATAAATGCTTTGAAAAAATTGTGTCTATAAATTAATATTTTCAATTGGGAGATTACAAGTATTTTCAAAAAAAAAAAAAAAAAAAAAAAAAGAAAAGAAAACCTTCTTAACAAAATAATCAAAGCTTTTATAACCTCAATTTTTCTACCATTACATAAAATATTGAAATTAAAACTAAACTGAAAGCTACAACACTACAAACTGTTGAATTTAAGATGATTGATTAACAGTGTAAGTTTATTTGAACCAATATTAACAAATGGTAAAAGAAGAAAACATTAACTAAAATAATGGAATCGAAAGAAATATTAAAAAAAATAATTCAATGTAAGTGTTGTGGAGATCAATATTGATCAATGAATCAATATCAATCAATGAATGAGTGACCACCACCAGCTCTGTAAATGCTAATCTCGGAATATAATGAAGAACGAATTTCGAAGCCAAGTTCTGTACTGATTTTTAATGGATTTCATTGTAGAAAAACTAAGGAGCTACAATTTTTATTTTCAAAAAGCTTCCGCTGGCCACCAATAAGAAACTTCAGTTTTAAAATAGCTCCTAGATGTGATAAAATACTATTTCCTTTTACACACAACCCTTTTTAGTGTCTCCAATTTTACGCTATTAAGTTTCTTTTATAGCGTTTACATATTATCTGAAAAAACTCCCATTGTTTTAAGCAGCGTTTAAAGAATTTTTTCTCGTACACAGAAGACATTTCTCGTACTGACAAGCAGACATAACAGTTCTTTCACCTCCTGCCCGGAATTCTTTCTGTCTACAAGAAAAACTGTAGTTTTCTTTCTCGTTTCATTTATAAGTTAAGGAAGGGGGGGAGGTCTCAAATAAATTGTACAATTTGCGATTTCCCCGAAGAATTCTTCTTTGAACAACGGGAGCATCACTGTGTCGGCAGACATCACACGACTGGTGTAATAGCTACAGTGATGGGTACAGCTAAGGTGCACGCAACAACGCTTCGTCTGTTTTAGGATTTCATAGCCGGGAGAAAATTACCATTCTTGTATACTTTCTTTTTTATCGTGGTGGGCTAATTAGTTTGAAGATTTACGCATAAGTAACAATGTAGGAAGGTGGAGGATTTAGTTACTTTAGATTGACCATTTAATTATATTTGGGAAAATGATAAGATTATTATTTTGCTACTTCTTAGTTTAATAGCATTCTCCTGGTTTTATATCTTCTGGTTCTGGAGAACAGAAAAATATACGAGTATGCTTTTTAAGCTTCTTTACGAGATTAGAGAAATTATTATTTCTGTATTTAATTTTTTGGAGATTTTATTTTGTCCTTTCATTTTCTTTAGCATTTATTTCCTTTTTACAAGTTTTAAGTCTTAAATTTTTTGTAATAGTATTTACATAAAAAATCAAGCTGTTCGTATACTTTCTTTTTATCGTGGTGGGCTAATTAGTTTGGAGATTTATGCATAAGTAACAATGTAGGAAGGTGGGGGATTTGGTTACTTTAGATGGATCATTTAATTATATTTGGGAAAATGATAAGATTATTATTTTGCTGTTTTATAGCATTCTCCTAGTTTTATATCTTCTGGTTCTGGAAAACAGAAAAATATACGAGTTTGCTTTTTAAGCTTCTTTACGAGATTCGAGAAATTATTATTATTTCTGTATTTAAGTTTTTGGAGATTTTATTTTGTCCTTTCATTTTCTTTTGCATTTTCTTCCTTTCTACATCTTTTAAGTCTTAAATTTATTGTAATAGTATTCACTTAAAAAATCAAGCTGTTAGAAAAAACATTTATGGTCACCGTGCATAACTATAAAGATTATTATTTAACTAATTCTTGGTTCAATTGCATTCTCCGTTTTATATATAATTTACTTTGGGAGAAGAATATAAAATTATGCGAGTTTACTATTTATGCTTCTTTACGAGATTTGGGGAATCATCTTTAGGCATTGGTATTACTTGAAATTTCATCTTCTACATTGGTTTCTAAATCATTTTTGTTCTTTCTTCTGCTTATTCTTAGTTTAATCGCATACATGTTTTATTCATTTATTTATGTTTTGATTCTGGAATAAAAGAGGAAAAATATAAGGGTTTGTTCTTTAAGCTCCTTATATATGAGAAATTATTATTATTATTATATAATTATTTGAATTATTGGATAATTTATTTTGTTCAGGCATTTTCTTGTATTTTGCCTTCTATAAATCTTATGGTTAAATTTCTTGTAATAGTATTTAAATAAAAAATCAGGCTATTAGAAAAAATTCATGATTAACTCATGGTCTTCCATAACTAATAAGAATATTATTTAGTTAATTCTTGGTTTAATTGCATTCTCTACTTTTTTTACGAATTTCTCCAGGAAATGAATTGAAAAATATGCAAGCTAACTCTTCATGTTTTTTTACGAGATTTATGGAATCATTTTTATTCAGTGACATAAGTGGGATATTTTATTTTGTTCATATCATTTTTTTTTTTTTTTTTTTTTTTTTTTTTTTTACCATTTTTTTAGTACGATGTTTTTTTTTTTTTTAGGACAACCTTTTCTTTTTTTATTTCATTTTTGTTAAATTATTAATTTTTTTTAAAAAAACAACTAGAAAATATTAATCGTCTTAGAGAATAATTTAATTTATTATAGTTAAATATTCTTGGGCAGAATTGATTCTTTAAGTCTTTTAATTTTTTTGTAATAGCATTCATGCAAAATATATAACCATTAGAAAAAGTTGATCGTCATTGTACATAAGTAATTAATTTATTAGTTAAATATCTCTTGGGTGAATTGCCTTCTCCACTTTTTATGTAATTTACGTTCGAATGATTGAAAAAAAATTGCAAGTTTGCTTTTTATGTTTTTTTAGGAGATTTGTGGAATTATTTTGAGGTATTGGTATTACTTTTATTTTTTGCAATCATTTTTTTCTTTTTCTTTGCGTAAAATCAGTCCTACTTTTAAAATTTTGCAGAATTATTGAAAAAAACTATATTATAAAAAATTTACCATCTTCGTACATAATTGTTTAATAATCAAAAATTTCTAAATTACCACATCCTTATGCCTTATAAATTATTATTGTAACAACCACTTTTTTTATAATTGTATTTAAACCAATATAAATGTATTGAATTATATACAACAGTCCAAATGTCATGAATAAAACGACAACAACTCCGAAGAAGAGAGTACACCTGTCTTAGTGATTCTTTATAATTAATTATTGAATTAATTATTTCCCAGTTGCTTATGGATCATAACTTATAGTATAGCTATATAGATATTAGGTGATACTGTCTAAATTTATTTGTAAAGATAATACAGGCATAGTATTCCTAGGAAATTAAACTGAATGCATTTAACCATATTACCATTAATATATCTCCCTTGATTTTCATGTGGTTTGTGGTGCAGCTTGCAACTGCAATAATGCGTAAACTGGCAATATTGTGCAACTGGATACATTGCAGCATTTTACGATTGGATAAACTGCAGTAGTGTGCGATATAGCAACTCGATATCGACTATTGTTGCATAAGTTACTTCTCCTGCAAGAAAACCTCTCTTGGTAATATAATATCTATTTAGCCTACCGATAAATCATAGGTATTATTTAAAATACTAAGGATCAAATTATACTGCCTAAATTTATTGATAAAGATAATACGGGGAAATATTATCTGAACAAGTTGATTAAATAAAGTTGACCATATTTCTTCATCGATTTTCATGCGAAATATGATGCATCTTGCTCTTGAACAATGTGCAAACTGGTAATAATTTGCAATTTGAAAAAATTCAATATTGTATTATTGGATAAACTGCAATATTGTATGAATAAATTATAAAGCTGTGCAATCTGCCAGATAAATATCTGCAGCTTTTGCAGTAAATTACTTCTCTTGTTAGAGGATCTCTCTTAGAAATATAATTTTTATTTAGCTTACTGATAAATCAAAGGTATTATTTAAAATACTATGGATCAGATGATACAGCCTACATTTATTGATAAGGATAATACAGGGGAATATTATATGAACAAGTTGATTAAATAAAGTTAACCATATTTCTTCATTGATTTTCATGTGAAATATGATGCATTTTACTCCTGAACAATGTGCAAACTGGTAATAGTTTTGTATTATTGGATAAACTGCAACATTGTATGACTGAATAAATTATAAATCTGTGCAATATGCCAACTAAATATCGACAGTTTTTGCAGCAAATTACCTCTCTTGCAAGCGGTTCTCACTTAGCAATTTAATCTTCACTTAGCCTATCTATAAATCCAAGATATTCTTTAAAACACTATGGATTAGATGATAATGTCTACATTTATTGATAAAGATAATACAGGAAAATATTATCAGAACAAGTTGATTAAATAAAGTTAACCATATTTCTTCATCGATTTTCCTGTGAAATATGATGCATCTTGCTCTTAAACAATGTGCAAACTGGTAATAATTTGCAATTGGAAAAAAAATCAATGTTGTATTGGATAAAGTGCAAAATTGTATGATTGAATAAATTATAAAACTGTGCAATTTTTCAGCTAGATATCGAAAGTTTTTGCAGCAAATTACCTCTCTTTCAAGCGGATCTCTCTTAGCAATTTCATCTTCACTTAGCCTACCTATAAATCCAAGATATTGTTTAAAATACTATGGATTAGATGATAATGTCTAAATTTATTTATAAAGGCAATGCAAGGAACATTATTTCTGGCAAGTCAATTCAATGAATTTAACTATATTTCTTCCACGAATTTCATGGAATTTATGATGTATCTTGCAACTTCAATAATGTGCAAACTGGAAATAATAAGCAACTGGATAACTTGCATCAGTGCATAATTGGATAAGTTGTGATAACGTGCAATCTAAAGCTTGATATCAACGATTCCTGCAGCAAATTATCTTTCCAGCAAGTATACCGCCCTTAGCAGTTCATTCTTTACTTAGCCTATCCATAAATCAAAGATGATATTTAAAATAACAAATAATTTTCAACAGGACATACAAGGCTGCAAATCTTCCTCTGTAAAACAAAACCCCCCGAAATTAACTTCATGTTCAACAGCTTGCTCCGAGACCCTGGAGAAAGAAAATTTTCCCTAACAAAATTATCCTCCTCCAATACTACCACATTCGCCCCTGGAAGGCGGAAAAACCACAAGAGAGGGGGGTGACTGTTTTGATATCAAAATTTGCGGCAATGCCACACCCACCTATCGTAAGGTTCCCGAGGTTGGGAGATGCGCTCGTAAATCAATAGAATGATGAGGAATCCCCGTGTTAGAGGTCAGGCCGAAAGGTCACTCCCACGCCACCTTGACCTGCACCATTTGCTGCACTGCGTTTCTTCGGGCGGGTGCCGATGGTGCGATATCGAGAAGTTGAAGGTCAGGTAATAGTCACCTTACGATTGTGTAGTGGTGGATGGGGTTCCCTTTAGTTACATCAATAAAGATTCACTTTTCGGAAGGGTGGACGAGATCTGGTGGGAGAATGCGCTGTAGATCTCCTTCTATCATCAGTCTTGCATTGAATTTGAATCCTGTTTTGATAAGTGTTCAAATCATCGGTAGTTCAAAATATATATGCTGACCTAACCGTCAAATTATACCTCTATGGCTGTATTAGAATTTCATCAATACTGCGTTGGTTATTTTGTAGATCAAGTTTTTATTCTACTGTGCGGAAATGTAACGTTATATGTGTACAATGTACTAGATGATCAATGCATTGTTCACCGATTTTACACTCCACATTATCATCTCTTCAGCACGATGCTCGAAAAAAAGACTACATTTTTAAGCACAGATTTTAGTATAACATTCTGCACTCTTCACATAGTATATTATGCTTTATAGAAGAAAAATTATACCTGTATGAGAATTTCATGAAATATTAAGAACTAAATTCTACTTCTGAATGTAATCAGGTTTTATTTTATAGACAAAAATCATCATTCTACTGTCGGAAGCACTGTGATGTACAATGTGTGTACAATGTGGTCTTCTTTGCAACCGATTGTCACCTTACATAACATCTCTCACACAACATAAGATCTCTTTTGGCAACATTTTAAAACACAACTAAGCATCATTTATAAGATCATCCATTGCATTATAGTTTAACACTAGATTAACCGAGCTCAGATTTGATCTTTTAATTTATTTTATATTTAAAAATATTTAAAAAGATCTAATTATTTTTATTATCTTGATTCTTTTAAATAAATTTCCTTACTTTAAATTTGAATTGTATAATATACATTTTATAAAAAACTTATATAATTTCCAAAAAATCATTAAAACTTAACAATATATAATTTCCAAATATAAACATTATATTCTTATAAAACTTTATACATATATATATTTTCATATATTTTTGTATATATATACATTATATCTCATTTATATATATATATATATTTATTATATATATATATATATATATATATATATATATATATATATATATATAAATAAAACTTTAATATCACATTTCAAAAACATACGTTAGTTTTTAGTTATGTAATAAAATATATGTAAACTTTCATTCCTCTTCCCCGCATACCCCTTCATTTCACATTATCAAATGTGTTATACCTATTTTCACGGTTGTGAGCCAATTTGACTCATAGAATGTATATGAAAATAAATAAATATAGTATAAAGTAAATATAAAGTATAGTATAAAGTAAATATAGATAAGAAGTCGAGAACACTTCCATTCCAATGACAGAAATTCATGTTACTGACTCACGGAAGAATTGTCAAGTTCAACATTCATGCAAAAGAAACAGATGTAGAAACCATTGTGCTAAATGTAATAGAAATGTTTGCGAAAAATGTGTTTCAAAAACAGATTTTATATCTAAAAAATGTTTTCCATGAATTTTTCAATAATAAACATTTTATTTAAATTAATTTGGAACTATTTTCTTTGCAAAAACTTCAATTTTCTTGTATGAGTCAAATTGGCTCACTTCAGAAAAAATAGGTATATGATCAACATCCGTAAATCTAGTGTTAATGATTATAAAATGTCAACATTTCTAAAGATTTTTTAAGTTCAAAGTTGTATCTTGTTCGCCAATTTCTACTGCCATTGATATCACCAAAAGGAGTTCGTAGCACTTTTCTTTCAAAGATTACCAACATTTTCTCTTCTCTTGCTATTAGTGACCATGTTTCAGACGTATGTGTGAATACTGGTCTTATGAGAGATTAGTTCAGTAAAATTTTAGTTCTGCTTTTAATCAGATAGGATTTTAATTGGTTTCTAAGACCAAATAGGAAGCAATTCGCATCAATAATTCTCTTCCGGATTTCGGGGCAGATTTTACTTTTGTATTCTATCTCAGATCCCAAGTAAATAAACTTTTAACTCTCTCAAAATAGACAAAAATACCATGTGTTTATTAAATTTTATATTTATTTTTACTACAGTAAAAATATGACTATAAGTTTTGTGTGTTTGCAACACACAATCATATGAGAGTAAATGTTGTACCGAAAATGAAAATTTAGCTTTAAGTAATGTAATTTATTATAATACTATATTTGTCACATCCTTTTGAACCTGAGTCAGTATATCATAAATCAATTAAAACAATGATATTGTAGAAGAAAATTTCGAATCTTCAGTTACAGCAAAATTAATCGTAAAATGCTAGCTATTTATAAACATAGGTGCAAAGAGTGTAAATGAAACTTAAAATAAGCAAAATGAAACAAAGAAACCTTATAGACATTTTAATGTCTTTTAAATGTTCTAAAATATAATTTCAGATATAATATAAGACAATTTTGACGATATTAATAAATATAACTTATGCTCAAAATTAATGAAAAGATAACTGCCGTTCATAAGATTTCGAAAATCATAAAATTTAATAAAAAACAAAGCAAAATCCATCATGATGAACTAGTTTCACTAAGTTTTACAATGAGATTTTAAGCTCCCATTTTCTTTACGATGATAAATGCTGTATTTTCAGATTTTATAAGACTTCATGCTTGCTTTAATATCCTTAAATATTAAGCATTATCTGCATAAAAACGTGATGCAGCGTGCGGCCGTTAACCCGAATTACATAGTAATACAATGTTTCGTGTTGTTATAACTTTCTAAATTAGAGTCATTTAACTTTATAACTGGTTTAATCTAAAGGACGTTCCAAGGTTCAACTAACCTACATCTACTGCCCTTAATTTTACATATTATTGCCTTTTGTAATATTATGTAGCTAACACTTTCCAATCAAGCTCCAATCAGGAAATCTAAGAATATGGTTAAAATATAAGGCAATTGTCTGCGACGAATCTGACATTGTTATAATCCCCTTTCGCGGTTTTTAAACTGGTTGCCGTACCATGTGTAATGCCACGAGTATATGCCAGGACAATAGCCGAAATGATGGCCAAATGATTTGAGGATAAAAATTAACTAAAATTCCCATAAATATTAAGGAAATAATGAAAATTACATCCAAATAAATTTATTCATTGAGTAAAGACAAATGAGTATTAAATTTGCACAATTTTTTCTTTTCCTTCTTACTCAAAGCACCTTAAAAGTAGTTGTGCCACATCTTCTTCTTTCAAACCGGCAATGTTGACATTGCGAAAAGAAGTTTGAGAACCTTTACTATAGAGTAACGATCCCCAACCTTTTCTGGACCACCGGCCCTTTACAAGAAAAAATAATATTCAAACGCCCCCTCATCCATAACTACAGCAGCAAACTCATCCTTTTGTATAATTCCATAAATTTTTATAAAGGCAGATTATAAAAAGAAAGAGAAAACTAGAATATTACAGATGCTTATAGCTTACTTTTTGGTCTCCAAATCTCATCTGTCGTCTAGCATTTCTGGAAACATTCATTCGACACAGGAAAATTCGACTGTCACTCATGAGGTTGAGAGGATTTGAGCTGCGCATTAACTCTGTCTGGATAGCCTGGTGATCTTGTTTCTCGATAATGTCATACACGCTGTCTCCGTGTATCAGAAGGTCTTCCTACAATAAAAAATATAAAAAAATGCAACATCTTTTTTGTTGTAGTAACATCTCGTCCGTGACAGTGTTTTTACTTTTATCGGAATTCTTTGGGATTTAAAACGAACAAAAATGCAAATATCTATGTTAAAAAGAAATATCAAGACAATCTTTTGTCAAATGAAAATGAGATTAAACTAGAAATAGCTTATTTATTAAGGCCTAACCACAAGTCAAATTGTACGGGTTGAAAAAACAGGGAATTCAGTTTCCTCCCCCCCCCTTTTTTGTAGATTTTTGATTAATTAAGCAATTTTTTAAGGATGTGTCTCAAGCAATCGTCCTCTAAATGCAAATAGAGTTTTTTTTATCTGTGTCTGAAAGTAATATAATTTTAAGGTAATTAAAACTGCAAATACTTCTGTTTCATTAGATTTGATAATAAAAATTCAGGGTTTTCGTTTTTTCATTTGTGGATTGTTTTTCATAGATTTCTGATTATATAGGAATTTTTTCTAAGGGTTTGACCGAAGCAACTTTCCTTGAAATACAAATGCTTTTTTTTCTGTGCCTGAAGGAACATAACTTTATTGTAAGTACAACTATTTCATTAGTTTCTTTGAAAATAGGAGGAAAAATCTGATGTGTTTCTAAAAATGTAATAAAAAATTTCTTCTTTGTTTTTTGTACACTTCTGATTAATTGGGGGCTTTTTCAAAGGAATACAACTGAAACGACATTTTACTAATTAAAAAAACAGTTTTCTAGTCTGTGTTCAAAAACAGTTAACTTTAGGTTAACTTTTTTTCAATGCAGCAGACGATACAGACATTATCCTAATGCCTTAACAAGGCTGGGAACCTGTTACTCATTTACCAACGACCGGGGAGCACATGTAGCTTAAGGTATGCTACAGACTCGGGTAACATTATCCCAGCTGGGTTCTCATTTAGAAATAGGGACCTAGAAGAAGACCCCCGGTTTGGCCTGCCACCCCCAGAGATATAGTTCGAGAATTCAGTGGGCTTTGGGACCACGAACATATTTTACATGCCCCAGTCACCTTTAGCGAACACGGCAATTTAAGTTAACTTAAATTTTATATAATCCTGTTTCTTTAGTTTTTATTATCAAAACTAAAATCTAAAAAAGTCTGTTTTAATTTTCTAAATGTCATTTTCACATTAGGAGAAGTTTTGTTAAGTAATACCCTTTAACTATAAATAGCTTAAAATCTCAAATTCTCAAACCTCTTCTTTTTAATTCCTCAATTTACCAATTATATTTCTGATACCTCAGCACATTATTCTAACTCAAAATTATGCCTTACAAGATATCCATTAAATCTTTTTAATTATACTTATACCAATAGGATATATATATCCAATTTTCTTTATTTTAACCAATAAAAATTATCTATTAGACAAAAGTCGATATATGGCCTAATATTATCCCAAACAACAATTAAAAAACTCATTATAAAATGCAAATATTTTAACTACATAGCAATTGTACTTTTTTAACCTATACTTAGCTCATAAATTTATTCTAAAGGCGACCTTAAACCCCGATTTCTTTTGAAATAGTTAATGCAGTATCAAACATTCAAAAAGTATCGTTCACGAACTCTCTATCATTTAGTTCGCTCCACATTCAATTGCAGTTGAAATGAAAGGTGTTATTAAACTCGATAGCCGATAGCAAACGGAGAAGCTGAAATGACCCAATTGAGAAATTGAAACCAAAAGTCGTGAAGGGAATTATATTCTTATTGGCAACAATGGAATTATCGTTGTGGTAAAAGGGTAAACGTGGCTGGTTGGTTGGAAGGAACCCGTACTGAAAAGCGATCGTTTCTTGGCTGAAAACCCGTGGGAAGTTACTTAGAGGGTCTGGTACTTTTTCAACAGTTGGAAAGGTTGACCTCATTTTCAATCTTCTATGACAAAAATGTATTTGAATTTTGTATTCCAATAAGGATTAAAATCTATAAAAAGCACAGTTGATCAAAAATAGAGCCTTTTTGTGTCCGCAATTACGTTGGAAAACCCTTAACTATTTGGTTACAAGGAAAAAGATTATGGACAACATATAAAATTTCTTTTAACTATAATGCATTAAATATTAAGAGATATTAACTTTGAAAATTTGTGTGAAAACAAAATGAAAAACGTATAGACTTATACCTATCCGAAAAGCATAACTTGTACGTGTTATAACAAATAATCTCTAAAGCAGGGCCTGATTAAAGCACGGGCCGACTGGGTCTAGGCCCTGGGCCTCCTAATTTTAGGGGCTCCTAAAATTTGGTACTTAATTATTAATTTTTAAATAATTTAATTAACAAAATTTGAAAATGTTTTTTGTTAATTCTTCAAGTAATATTTTATAAAACCTTATTCAGAAATTAAAAACAGTTAAAATGTTGACAATTTTTGTCTTATCAATTTTGTCTTAAAATCTACGAATAGCAATTATTTTTTAATCTTACCTATGCTATTTTATTTTATTTTTTATATAAAAACTTAATGGCAAATGTTACAGTTTACATCCTTGAGGATATACAAATTATTGGCATTCGATTGTACTACAAAGGTATGTAAACATAAAAAATTAAACTTTCCTTCAAAAATATTCGCCTATATCCTCTTTTATAAACTTTTTTTTGCCTCGAAAGGAGGGTAGGGGAGGCCGAAAGACTACCAGGTCCTGGGCTTAACTTTGCCTTGATTGGGCCCTCTGCAAAGGCATTAACACGTCAACATCTACTTGTTGAAAAGTATCAAATTCATGTTGGGATTTCTTTTCCCGTTGAAGAATACGCTGATTCCTCGTATGGTAGTGAAAAATTTACAACAGATTAAAGTCACTATAATAAATTAACGTAAACTGAAATAAATTGGCTGAAAAGTTTTCGCTGTAACACAAGAAATTCTTTGTTAGTAAAAGAAACCATAAAAGAAAGCGGTCACGTTCAAGTGGGAACAAAAGTAACACAGAAATGTTTTAATTTATAATGAGAAAATTATTTTACTTCTTTTGAAATTATTCTGAAAATATGGTAAGAAAAGCCAACCATTAGGAAGTTGGAAATCTTTGCTGTTTTGATATTTCCATATTCTTAGAATTTGACATTGTTATTAGATCATATCATATCAACACCGATCCTGTATCTTTGCTTTCTTACCTTTATATTTTTTGATAGGAAGCAAACAGTCAAAAATTATAAATTTCTTATTTATGATTCTCCACCAGTTTATAAACAGCAAAAATAAATAATAAGAGAAAGTCATTTTCTATCTTATATTTGATTCCTCAAATTCTTTGTATGTGCATACCTCTTTTACCAAATTTTTATAAATTCCCTAAGTTATACGATCATTTCGTTTAAGTTATGTATCCTAAATGTTTGCTTTTTTTTTGTATTTAAATCTTTGTTGTTATACAATTATTTTGTTTAAGTTATGGATCCTAAATATTTGCTTTTTTGAAGTTATATATTTGTTGTTGAATGATCATTTTGTATACGTTATGAATCCTAAATGTTTGCATTTTGGCTCTTATATATTTGCTGTCATACGATTATTTTGTTTAAGTTATGGAAACTAAATATTTACTTTTTTGAAGTTATATATTTGCTGTTATGTGATCATTTCGTGTAACTTTATGGATCCTAAATGTTTACTTTTTTGCAGTTATATCTTTGTTGATTTACGATAATTTTATTTACGTTTTGGATCTTAAACCTTTTCTTTTTTTCTGTTATTTCTTTGTTGTTATACGACCATTTCATATAAGTCATGGATCTTAAATGTTTGCTTTTTTACTGTTATATGTTTGTTTTTGTTGTTATACGACCATTTCGTATAAGTTATGCCACCTAAATGTTTGCTTTTTTGCAATTATATCTTTGTTATACGATAATTTCATTTAAGTTATGGATCCTAAATGTTTGCTTTTTTGCTGTTATATCTTTGGTGCTGAGAAGCAAACAATAAAAAAATAATACACTTCACATTTATAATTTCCGATCAATTTATAAATTGCGCAAATAAATCGATAAAGGAAATTTATGTTTCTATCTTATTTGAATTTTACATGTTCTTTATATTATTAAACTTTTATAATGGCTTTGAAAACATGCTAGAAACAGAGACTGCTAGAGAGGTTTAAACCTCTATAAATCATCGCTACTTTGATAATGTAAAATATTATGAATTTTCTAAGCTATGCAATTATTTTTTATCAGAAACAGATCCTAAATGTTTGCTATTTACCATAATATGTTTATTGCTGGGTAGCAAACATTCAAAAATCATAAATTTCATGTTTATAATTTTCGTTTTATTTATAAACTATACATAAAATAATGAAAACACATAAAACACATAAAATAATGAAATAATTTTATGTGAATTATAACACATAAAATAATGAAATAAAGCTGGCTTCAGCTTATATTTGAGATTTACACGTTTTATAAACGTGCATATCTCTGGAATTGTTTTGAAGATATACAATTCCAGATAGGATTACAAATTAGGATACCAAATAGGACATTCAAAAAACAAAAATTTCATGTTTATAATTTTCGATCAATGTATAAATTCACACATAAAATAATGAAATAAAGCTGGCTTCAGTTTATAATTGAAATTTACAAGTTTATTAAACGTGCATACCTCTGGAATTGCTTTGAAGATATATTCCAGAAGATATATTCCAGATATGATTACGAACTAGGATACCAAATAGGAATACGAACTTATAGAGTTTGAACCTTTATAAATTATCACTGTATTAATAATACCAAATATATGAATTTATCAAGCTTATTTCTAAAGTTTTAAATTTTATATTTAAGATTTTTATACAATTTATATTTTATACTAAAGTTTTCAATATAACAGACTATTTTAGTTTCGATATAAAATAAAATTTGTGCTCCGTTTATAAAAAAAAACTCTTTCTAGATCATTATTAAGTTTCTAACTTTATAAAAATTATTTAGTTTTGCCGAATCGGAATACAGCTCACGATTAATTTCTTCATAACAGATGACACTCCAGGAATATCAGCTTAATCATATCAGCTTAATATCAGCGTAATCTTACCTTTTGAACACAAACGTCGTACATTACAGCATGTAAAATAAAACTTGTAAAATGTGTCTTATTTCTAAATTTTTAAATTTTATATTTAAAATTTTAAACAACTTATATTTGGTACTATAGTTTTCAATATAACAGCCTATTTTAGTTTCAGTATAAAATAAAGTTTCTGCCCCGTTTATAATAAAACTCTTTCTAGATCATTATTAAGGTTCTAACTTTATAAAAATTATTTAGTTTTGCTGAATTGGAATTACAGCTCACTATTAATTTTTCCATAATAGACGACAATACAGGAATATTAGCCTCGTAATCTTACTTTTTGAACACAAACGTCGTACATTACAGCATGTAAAATAAAACTTATAAAATGTGTCTTATTTCTAAATTTTATATTTAAAATTTTTAAACAACTTATATTTTATGCTAAAGTTTTCAATATAACAGTCTATTTTAGTTTCAGTATAAAATAAAGTTTCTGCCCCGTTTATAATAAAACTCTTTCTAGATCATTATTAAGGTTATAACTTTATAAAAATTATTTAGTTTTCCGAATTGAAATTACAGCTCACTACTAATTCCTCTATAACAGACGAACTCCAGGAATATTAGCTTTGTAGTCTTACTTTTTGAACACTACCGTCGTATGTTACAGCATGTAAAGTAAAATAAAACTTTAAAAATGTGTCAAAGAAATTAGAAGGGAATTCTTCAAAACTTACCATAGAATGACCCAAATATTCAGCAGCATTATCTGATATATACAGTAATTTGCCATTTTGAGTCATCATCATGAGAAAGCCACTCAGAGCCTAAAAGCGAAAGAAAAAATTATTAACGGTTTTATAAATTTAAAACCGCATATTTATTAAACATTTTTGTATATACACTGTTTGAAACTTCCTCATTAAATTTTCTCTATTTATTAGAGAAAAATCTTTAAGAGTAGAAAATCACATTATTCGGGGCACTTTTCAAAGAGGGAAAATTGATAGAAATTTTCAGATTACTTATTCCTAGTAATCTTAAAAGGAGATGGTTAAAGGAATGACGTCCTAATCCTAGAAAAAACTGTTATTTTTACCTATTTATTATATGATAAATTGATAAATTTAATCGCATGCTCTTAATCGGGAAAATAGGGATTGGAATAATGGCATTAAACGCTCGAAAAGGGCGGAAGGGGTGGATTTCGAAAGTTTTAAAGGGGATAGAATTTTTGGCTTTGATATGAAGCATATTTATAGCAATTTATTTCAGAATCGGATAGATAGTTTAGGAGAAGATAAACTTTACTCGCTTTGAATTTTGCTAACCCTAACTCATCAAGAATCCAACATGGATGCCTCTATCCATTCCAGATCCAACCGCTTCATAAATTTGAGGACAGACGGACAGATAACTTAGGCTATTATTATATAGGGGATATACATGTGTGTATGTATGTATATACATATATATCAACATACATGTATGTTATATATATATATGTATGTGTATATATAAATATAAATATAAATATATATATATATATATATATATATATATATATATATATATATATATATATATATATATATATATATCATGGTCCAGAATTAAGGGGAATGAATAACAGTCTTTCTTGATAATAATAAGTTTATTAAATCATCGTTCTATTTCACAGCAACTTGAGCCATTTTCATTTTTTCGTCGAAGACTCACGTAGAGTGTGTGTTCACAGTTCCATGTCCAAGTGCCAATTGACTGTTATCTGTTTGCAAGCTCATCAAATTGTTCCAAAATGCTTCCGCCTGACCGGATGATCCCAAAAGCTTACGCGAGCGTGGGTCTTTTTCATTTATATTATTATTATAAGAGAGTTCCCTTTTAAAAAATTTTTTAACTCACGTAATTTCTAACTACCCCTTTTTTAGACCTGACATATATATATATATATATATATATATATATATATATATATATATATATATATATATATATATATATATATATATATATATATATATATATATATATATATATATATATATATATATATATATATATATATATATATATACATATACTCATACACATACATATATACTGGCCGACTTTCTTGGCAAGGCAAGTAGTCTGGCGTTCTAGTATTAA
>CM063509.1:113281939-113294439 GCA_032207245.1 Pardosa pseudoannulata
TACTTCAGTACTCGTTCTAAGCTTTTTATTTATTCATTATACCATTTTTTAATCTTTTTGCCATTTTAAAACAACGTTGTGTTATGGAACTCATTAGGTGTATACACGCATAAGAAAACTTGTAGTTTTACTGAAGTATCATTCACAAAGAACAATATCTTTCCCCTTGGTCCCCCTCCGAACATAATTTCTAGCTACGGCCCTGATTTCCCATAAAATATATCTTGTTAATTATATTCTTATATTCTTAACGAAATCACATATTTTTATTCGTAATTTGATAGCACATCAAAAAGTCTTGTCAACACATGTATATCTATTATAGTTTACATTAGTCTATCATGCATAAATACATATTCATTAGAGTCTGTAAAACTCCGCATTATATGCTGTATATATGCTGTGTAAACTCATAAACATCTGCTTATTAAAGAACATCTGTTTTGTTAATAAAATCGTAAAAAAAAGCATTCTTGGGGAAAGTAAAAACTTTCAGTTGTCCTATATTACTGTTTTTTTTATACATGCTGATTTGTAGCATAATGTAAATACTTGTGCTTGAGGGTATGCATTTAGATATTAAGTAATTGAATGTTACGGAGTTTGAAACCACTTAAATCAAAAATATTTATAATTCGACGGAAGTAATTTAGTGCTAAGTTTTTATTAACCAATAATCTGTTTTAAGTATGTATTACTGAAGTCCTTTTTTTTATTGGATATAATTAAATGACAGTTGTGTTTTAAGCGATTTTTTTAGAAAATCATGAATAACATTTGCATTTACAGAGGAAAATTCTTTGTGCTAGAAGAATATCAAAGAAGAATGAACGTTATTAACACATTGTATGCGGGACACGTAGTACTACGTTTTCTGACGATTTATACTTGAGCGCGGGACACGTACTAGTACGGGTTAGTGTAACAACAAGGTTTGTTTGTGGGTACAAAAATAACGGTATATACAGGAAAACGAAGCCGAATGTTCTTGTCTACTACATGGATTCTGGAAAAATTTAGACAAATAAAAACTAGTTTTTATATTATTAGTTTTATGATTGCTGTTTTCATTTTTTTATAATGTAAAAATGTTTATATATAACATAATTCGAAAATATTTAAAACTATATACTACTATTTCTATTTGATTTTTCATGTTTAAGATACTATTATAAATTTATCCACTAAAAAATATATTTTTTGTTTACAAAAATCTTATGATTGTTATTTATATATTTCTATTTATATATTTGTTTATATATTTCAGTATAAAATAGAAAAAGTTGGTTAAAAAATTAAATAATTTCCGATCTACTGAGATTTAACTGAATAACCCAATTTACTCTCAAAATGCCCGCTCCCGGTAAAATTCTGTTGCGAAATGTACCCGCACACTTGACACTATAGCACTTGGTATAAATGTTTTACTCAAAATTTTATACGCAATACTGAATTCCTGTTTTACGTTTATTTTTTGAGTACCGTAAAGCACTATTTTAATTTTTTTTAGTGGGGAGATAGATATTTTATATTGTTTAAACTTATCTAACTCATTTAACCGGAAAAAAATATAGTACCTTATTTAAATGTGCCTTTGACTATCTCCACCTATTCATTTCGTACTATTCTTTTCATTTCTTTGAATTTATTTTTGGTGCAGACTTACCATAACTATGTCATACTAAATTCAAAGCCACACGTTTGTGAATTAAAATAAGTAAGTCTAGATCAAGTTTTATAATTACCATCCCATTCCCAGATAAGAAAATAAAAGAGATTTATTGCGGATCTACGTGGTATAATTTTACAATGTATATTCAATGAAAGACCCCTCTTATCGGACGGCACGTGGCATATCGTTTCCTACTGCTACCTACATCTTTATCTGGAAATAACAATAATGAAAAAAATAGCAGTAACTGACAATGTAATACGCGACGAAGAACGGAGGGGGGATAAAACTGCTCACAGGATCATATTTTATTTATGAGTTGATATTAATGACGCCGTAATCGGAGTTCTACTTTCTCTTTAACGCCTACTTAACGATGGAAGGCAAAAAGCATTAAACCGTAACACTTCTGTGTCATAAATATCGCAGGATCATAAGTTTTTTTCTTTAACTCATAAACCGGCCACCAGATGACGCTGTTTTCGTTCCATGTTGACCATTCTCCGAAACCTGAAATCTGGTGCTTTACTTCCACCCACGCTCGGTAGCAAAAAGGTATCCAGAGGTGTGTTATCGCTTGCAGGAGAAGGCTGTTCGTTAGACCTCTCTACATATAAACAAGATAAGTGAAATTCCATTGGAGTGTGATCATTCTTTTCATTATAGAAGGGTTTGAGTAATTAACTAGGGTTTAAACTCATTAAAAACCTTATTTGTTTTTCCCTTGGTAAGATGTTTTGATATACAGTCATTACCGGCTATATGGTCACCCGCTTATAAGGGCACCCTGCTTATATGGTCAGTTTTCTGATGTCACGTTTAACTTAATAGGGAACATGTGTTAAAGTGCACCACTTATACAGTGATTTTCTTTTTCTTGTTTCTGGTTATATGGTCAGTTTTATGTTTTCATCGAGTTTCCGTTTTTTTTCTTTTCTTTAAGAAGTCAGTGCAAAATCGGAGAGGACTTGAATTCAAGCCTTTATTTTCCTGCCTTTAACCATTTCCTTGCTTGTGTAGACTCACCGTCTGAGTTTTCCACCTCTCTCAGTTCTCGTCCCCCCTGATAACAAGTGGACATCTGTCTGTTTATTGGTTGAAGTTATCTCTCGTATACATGAACTCAGGTGTTATTTTACTAATTCCGAAGCATCAAATGAGCATTTAAAAGCTATTAGGGATTTAGAAAAATTGTGTTAATAACCAACAAAAGGAAGCAAACTTATATCCTCTTCACTACCAGTCGAGGTCCACATATGTGGACCTCGGCTCTTTCGTCTGAAAAATAATACTGTTGAAAAAAAGGGTAGTTAACAACTTAGGTACACATGCGGGGATGTCTAAGCTTCTGACTGATACCAATAAATTGCAGCAGTAATCAGAAGTTCTTCTGGAATATTTGTTATTCTGAAGCAATTCGTAAGAAATTGCGTCGAAACAGCGTGCTCGTAAAAATAATTAAATTTCATTTGTTTTTAATGGTTTTTAAGTCCTATAATTAATGTGTTCTAATTAAAAATTGTTTAAAATTTGTGTTAAAATAGTTTTTTAGATTTAAACATGCATTTTGTGCATTTGAGAGGGATACTTATATAGGTCCACGTAGGAAAAAAATTCTATTTATGCAATTTTTTATAGCTGGTAGTGAAGAGGTTATACCTGATTATTTATAAATACATTGAACATGAATGTACGTATGTACAAGTGCTGTACTTTGATTAGTAAGATAAGCGAATAAATAGTAAGAACGCTTAAAATTTGAAATCATTTCTTCTGCCATAGCCTCGGAGACGAATTTTAAAGGAAGAAACAGAGCGGCCTATATTTCTCTGTTCGAGAACCCAGCTATGTAAATCGTCTTCTAATGCAGGCCTTTGTATTTTTTCACGGCGATTGGATTACTTTCTTCCCATATTTTTAATGTTTTCTATAGCTTTTTTGCTTGCTCCAATTTCTTACAGCTTTCTCGTCGAATTTCTTGAACCCATCCACTCGGTGTTGTCAATCGGAGCTGTAAATAGTGACTATCGATATTTTGCATACTCCAGAACACAATTTAAGATTGCGCTACGTGCTACTACTGATTCGTTCTGCTCTATGGGTTATATTTTTTTATGGTTTATTACCTATATGATTCGATGTTTCCTTTGCTTCTCGTGAGTCGTACTTTAGTTTACATTTGATCATTGGCTGTTGGCGTGGCGTGCTTTCCCCCCCCCCATCTTCCGATTTTGATGATTTGAGCAATGGACAACCAGCAAATAGTCCGCGGCTGAAGAAATTTGCTTGTGTGAAATTACAGTAATTTAATTGTGACGATCATACTAATTTAGATTTACAGAAAAGCGTTTGTTTGAAAAACGTACTTTTATAGCTCTTAAATTTTGCCACCGTAGACTGTTGATTACCTTGCTGAACATCAGCAGTGAATAGAAAGGGATTGCGGTTATAGCTTCATTAAACCCTTTAATTTTTCCCCGTTACATCAAAACTGGTTTGTGTGAGACCGCTGCATTTCAGATTTCTATAATTGGAAAATCACATAGAATTATTTTTATGGGATCCACCTATCATCTATTAACCTATGCTTTTGAAATACGCTAATAAATAGATCTTCCTGCTATAGATAATTATATTAGAGTTGAGGAAGAAAGTGCTTTTCCTTCAAGTTCTTCCTAAATGACACGACGGACCACATTTAATTTTTGAATTTTCAACAAAAGAACCAGTTCATTATGTTTCGCACATAAAATATCTAAACAGTATCACTGCGAAAAGGTTGTTGACCATTAAATGTAACTCAAGATTATCTTTTCTTTTACAAATTGAACTTTGATTTATATACTGTGTGTCTTTATTCAGGATGTTTAAATGCTTCAGTTAATGATGCAAAAAGCTAAATCAGGGATGGAGAAACTTTTTCGGCAGCGGGCCAAAAATCAAAAGAAAATAAATTTGGCGGGCCAAGATAAATTTTTCTAAAATTTTAAAAACAATATACAAGTACCTAACGGTTTAAATACGTTAATGAGATGAATGAAATTGCGATTTCATTTTTAAAAGTTCCTTATACTGAGGTTCGAAGTGAGATGTACTGATTTTAAGGAACGATGCTAAATGCTCATCTGTCAGTCTACTTCTGAAATTATTCTTTCTAAGGTTCAAAGTTGAAAACACTTGTTCACATATAAGAAGCAAATATACCGCTGATCTTCTGGGCATGAGATAATAAATTTGGGATATAATATTTAAGCAAAGTAGAAAAGGAGATGGATATATAATGTATAAATATATATTTCTTTTAATTTGCCTCGGGCCGGCAACTTAAAATTCTATCCGCGAGCCGGATAAAACCTTCCGGCGGGCCGTAGCTTGCCCCTTCCTGAGCTAAAGGATCTCATAAATATAACGTAAATTTTCTTTCAATCCCCTTCATCATGCTGGTGATGCATTATCCTCGACTAGCCTTACTACGATTATATAGTATTTAAAAAAGGTTTCCGCGTCTAAGTAAGTTGGTTGATTGGTTGGTTGGGAGCACTACGGTCTACTTTTTGGCAACACGAGGGCTAATGAGATCGTGACCTACTGCTTAAAGCTGATTCCGATTGGCTACGAACATCCATGCCACAGTCGGACTCGAACCCACGAACTCCGGATCCGAAGGTCAGTGCCCTAACCATCGTTCGGCTGTAAGAGGAAACGGTACAGTTTTCTGCAAGGAAAGAGGTTGCAACAGTAACCAAAATACTTTTATAGCCATATAAAATTAGTCACTAATTAACAGAGTAATCACTGTCAAAGGTATGTCATTTGCTTAACACTGAAATTATAAAGGCAGTAGAGAATACCAAGTTTTTAGAAATACCCTAAGCATATTGAAAAAAAGGATATTGAACTAAGTAAATTTTAGAAATAGTTTTCTTAATGTGAGAAATTTTCTTAAATCTTTAGTTGAATCAAAGCAAATTATATAAAGGATAAATAAATTAAAGACCACACAAAAATTTATAAAAATAACAGAAAGACTAATAATTTTGTAATGTGTTCGGGACGTACCAACTAAATTATTTTTTAGAAATACCAAACTGAAAGATTAAAATACTCTTAAATATATGCCGACATAAATTTTTATAAAATGAAACTATTATTGCATACGGTGACTTATGCATTTCTTGGGAAGAACAAAGAATGGGTTATTATAATTCAGTGTTATCACTGACACAAATTGTGAATTACGATTGGGTGTGGCAAGAATATTTCTTACAGTTGAATTTGACTTCATAACTACCATTCTACTATGTTATTAATAAAATTATATATTCTAAACGAATGCTTTTCTATGGTCATTTACATATATAACAGTTCAACAGTTTTCTGGATTATTCTAAGTTTTGTAATGGATCTAAATCTACATAATAAAATTTCACTAATATGTTACGATAATTTTACGGACGCTGGAAAGTTAAATGCCGATTAAAAACTTGTATATTTCAAACCAGGTACGTTTTTGAATATAGAAAACTTAATGGAACCTTATGTTTAATTTCATGTTTCCAAAATATTTTGTAAACAATAGTTTTTTAAATGAATTGTTTTATAGCACTTTCGGCTAGTACCAAAAATGCTTTAGAAGATATGAAACTCCTTTAGGGTACATGCATAATACCTAATAATATTTTTACAGAAAAGAAATACCGCCAAACATGGTGCCTCAAAAGCATGTCTCAGCTAACAAACATCCCTCTCTTTTTCTTCTGTTCTGGTATTTAATCAATCAATTCTGTCAATAATCCTTCTTGGTGATTTATGAATTCTTTGATCAAATGCTAACTTCAAATCGAGAACTCATCACTTTCTTATCCAAATGTACTAAAGTTGAAATATATGGACATTTGTAGCAGTTTGAAAGTGGCTTTATCTTAGTTTAATTATCACGTCGAGTAAATATATTGATTGTAAAATTCTCAATCGTTCAACTACGTGTATTAGAATAGCCTAACATAATTTATTGTAGTAAAGAAATACCTCCGAATTTCCTCTTCACAGGACATTGGTATGTTAGGTTCTCCTAACTATTGCCCTTGTTTGTATGAGGGCAAAATGAATTTTAACTATTTCTGGAGGGGCACCTATATAAAGAACCATACTTATACCTTTGACAACTGGAAAAAACAGAACTATTGTATGCTAGGCCGCTGGGAGAGAGCTATGAACCCTTGTCTACCATTTCTACTCATAGGAAATAAAAGCAAAGAAACACCGACAAATACGGTACCTCAATTGCATGTCCCAGCATACAAAGAGGGCTCTTTATTTCTACTGTTCTGGTATTCAATCTATTTATTCCATCAACATTCCTGCTTGGTGATTCATGAATTCTTGGATCAAACGCTGCCCACAAATCGTCAACCCATTGCTCTCTCATCAAAACGACAACAGGAAAAGGAATGAAAGAAAAGCCGCTCTTGAGGGCACATTGTCTTTGGGCGTCGGAGCAGAAAGAGTGGTAGATTCGCACACCTTACCACTGCTCAATGATTAAGCCGCATCTTGGATAAAACCGGACAGCTGTGAGCGAAAGCAATGAAAAGGTCACTGCCCAACCTGCTATCAGTGTCTGCCGTTGATTAGGTAATGTATAAAAAGCAGTGATAAAAAAGGATGTCCATTGTTTCACGAGTAATCCATTTTTAGAGGTCGTCAAGAAAAGTCAAAAATCAATTTAGCAGCTTGAAGAGCGACAATTGAATTAAGCAAGATATCGACTTTGTAACGCTCTCTGAGCTTTATTTAATATACACCCACGAAGAACGTTTTTAATCATCTTAGCAGTCTTATTTTGTTGATGTTATTCGTTTGTTTATCACTTCCACGAAAAGAAAGATAAAAATCGTATATGAGGACAAATCATAAGTACCAAATGAATATAAAGAAAACAAAACAATCTTCCGGGTCTATAATTTAAATATGAAAAACAATCAGCGAACCTATCATATGTATATCTATATTCACACACACACACACACACACACACACACACACATATATATATATATATATATATATATATATATATATATATATATATATATATATATGTGTGTGTGTATATACATACGCTTGTATATGTTTATATATAGGTGTATATGTTCAAGTATATATATATATATATATATATATATATTATTTATATATATATATATAATATATATATAATAGTATATATATATATTATATGTGTGTGTGTGTGTGTGTGTGTGTGTGTGTGTGTGTGTGTGTGTGTATATATACATACACTTGTATGTATATGTTTATATATAGGTGTATATGTTCAAGTATATATATATATATATATATATATATATATATATATATATATAGGTGTATATGTGTATATATATACACAGGTTAAAGGACTAGAAAGTATGCAGAGTATGTATTCTCCCAGGGAGCCAAATTTTTAGGGCGTCCGATTGAATAAATAGCATTAAAATATCCTAATTGAGGCTTAATTTTAGAAAAAGACTATTTTACTGAAAATATTGAGAAAATCTATTTTTTTTTCTTTCTTACCGTCTCTGCGAATAATTGTTATCATAATTGTTTGTGTGAATAATTGTTTCCAATAAACAATGGTGTCCTCCAAAAGGCACAGAAAATAAATAGTAATCAACAAGATATAAGAATTAATAAACTTAGACAAATGGTCAAATAGACTCATGGTCATGGGCAAAAAATATTATTTTTCAAGGAGCATAAAACATTCAGTCACTTAAACATTTACAACCTTTTATTTGTTTTTTAAGCATTTAAAACTCACGTTAAAAAATTAACTTTAGTTTCAAATGTTTTTAATAAATTTTTGCTTTAATTGTCAGATTTTTGTTCCAATTCTTAAAAAAATAGCAGTAATTTGTAACATCTCAAAGCCCCTATGGTTAAGTTTTCAAAAAATTAATTTTTAAAACCCTAATCTGATTTTTAGACTTTATAAATAACAGGCATGCCTTTAAGTTCAGAAAAATAAAATAAAATTGGAATTCCAGAACAGCATACCAGTCGAAGAAAAGAGAATAAAAAAAAGGAGTCCTCACTGCTCGGTCGTTATGAATTCAGATTCTAATTCAGATCCTAATCTGTTTTTTAGGCCTTAATTTATAAATAACAAGTATGACTTTAAGTTGAGAAAAAGAAATAAAATTAAAATTCCAGAACTGCATACCAGTCGAAGAAAGGAGAATGATAATAATAAAAAAAAACAGTCATCACTGCTCAGTTGTCATAAATTCAGATTTCAAAATTCAGGTAGGAGATTTACCGATTTCAAATCACGAGAGACTTTAAGGCCCTATATTGGGCTGGTATTTGAAGCACTGTCAGGCTTTTGGTCTGATATTTAAAAAATTATTTTTTGCAAGTAGATCTGTAACACCTCAAGAAACCAGCAGTGAAATTTAAATAAAAATAGTTTTTTTTCAGTAACGTGATTTGTAACCCTTCATAAATACTGGAACTTGCATTAAAGAAATGACAAAGAAAAGGGCAGTTCCAGAACATCATACTAATGTAAAAATAGATGAAAATATAGTCATTTCTCTTTTTCATTATTATATCATACTACTAACTTCAAATAGAGTATTTAAAGAGTTCAAATCATGTGGGACATCAAGGTTCTATACTAAACTAAACTCCTCGGAGCAACAGCCCCTAGGGGGCCAGGGCCTACGGTACCAATCTCCGTTTACGAGACCTAGGGCCCTGGTATGTTCCGGTTAGGTGGTCAATCTTACGCGTAACCCCCAGTGTTTAGTTCCCAAACCCGCTTGGTCCTCAGTTCATCTACCCACTGAAGGGGTGAAAGGCTGAAAGGTTCTATACTGGACACGTATATTTTCGTTTTAGACCACACAATTGCACTGTCAGGGTTTTGATCCAATGTTTAAATTTATTTTGCAATAAATTGTAATAGCTCAAGGTATCAAGAGAGTAATTTAAAAAATATATATATTTCCTTTTATATAATCCTAAAGCGATTTTTAGCCTTGATTCACAAATAACAAAACATAATTTTAACTATTAAAAAGAGCTGAAAAGGGCAGTTGCAGATCAGCATATCAATCGAAGAATAAATGAGAAGAAAAGAAATCCCCTCTATTTGTTTGTTATTAAATGATTCTATAAATATAAGATTCAGATATCAGATTTACCGAGATCAAATCACGTGAGATATTAAGGTCTTACATTGGACCCGTATATTCCATTTTAAACCACCGAACTTCACTGTCAGATTTTTGCAAAATATTCAAAAAGTTCTTTCTGCAGTAGATATATATCACCCAAACTTACCAATGGTCAAATAATTTAAAAAAAAATTTAATTCAGTGTAGTTCCTAGCCCTTGATTCATAAACAACGGAGTATGCATTAAAGAAAGAAAACAGAAAAGCACAGAATAGCATACTAATCAAAAAATAGATGAAGAGAAAAACACTTGTATTCTGTAATTATTAAATCATAATACAAATTTCCCATAGCAGATTAACCGAGTTCAAATCACGTGAGGCTTTAAGGTCCTATATTAGGCTAGAATTAACTCCGTTTCAAACCACCCAATAGCATTGTCATACTTTTGTTCCCTTTAATAAAAAAAATATTATTGCAGTAGATTTGCAACACTTAAAAGTACCAAGGTAAAATAATTTTTAAAAGTCTTTTTTAAATCCGCGACATAATTTCCAGCTCTTAACTCATAAAGGAATATGCATTAAAGAAATGAAGAAGAAAAGTGCAGTCCTAGAACAGCAAAACAACTGAAAAATAGAGGAAAAGAAGAACAGTCACCTGTATTCTGTCATTATTTACTCATACTATAAACTTCAGACAGCATATTAACCGAGTTCAAATCACGTGAGGCATTAAGGTCCTATATTGGGCTAGAATTAACTGCATTTCAAACCACCCAATTGCACTGTCATACTTTTGTTCCATTTAATAAAAAAAAATTATTATTGCAGTAGATTTACAACACTTAAAAGTACCATGATAAAATTATTTTATAAAAGTGCTTTTTAAATCCGCAATAAAATCTCCAGCTTTTAACTCATAAATAGCGGAATATGCATTAAAGAAATGAAGGAGAAAAGTGCAGTTCCAGAACAGCATAGCAACTGAAAAATAGATAAAAAGATAAACAGTCACCCGTATTCTGTCATTATACATTGAAGTTTATAGTATTCATACTATAAACTTCAGATAGCAGATTAACCGAGTTCAAATCACGTGAGACATTAAGGTCCTATATTGGGCTAGAATTAACTCCGTTTCAAACCACTCAACTGCACTGTCATACTTTTATTCCCTTCATTAAAAAAATTGTTATTGCAGTAGATTTACAACAGTTAAAAGTACCATGGTGAAATAATTTCATAAAATCGTGTTTTTTTAAATTCACAATATAATCTACAGCTCTTAACTCATAAATAACGGAATATGCATTAAATAAATGAAGAAGAAAAGTGCAGTTCCAGAACAGCATAGAGACTGAAAAATAGATGAAAAGAAAAACAGTCACCCGTATTCTGTCATTATTAATTCATACTATAAACTTCAGATAGCAGATTAACCGAGTTCAAATCACGTGAGACATTAAGGCCCTATATTGGTCCGGAATTAAACTCCGTTTCGAGGCAGACAATAACCAAGGGCGTGCTATCAGTCGAGCCATCGATCGATATCCAAACTGCAACAAAATCCCATAACAACTCGGACTCCCACTCAGGGTCAAAGCAGGAGGATATCGCATTTTTGGTGCGTACCCCTTTTCTTTTCCCGAAACAATCGCAGCGCTAAGAAGCACAAAACTATCCGATTGTCTCGGAACAACCGTATTAAGCGGTTGCCGACAGTGACCTTGGACCGTGGGGATTAACGGTAAGGGATTCAGAGATCGTTCGAGGGTGACCAGGAGGCACGCAAAGACAGCACCTTCATCGCGATGAGGAGACCTTTTATACGGACGGATGATGATGATCTCTACAGAAGGTAATTGGGGGTTAAAAGACAGGACACGGTGGTGGGAGCAACTAGTGCAGTTACGATTTGAGGACATTGCAATCAACGGGTTGCATTGTTTCACTCTTTCTTATCCGTTCTTAGCTGTAGGGGGATTTTATTTTTATCGCTCTCTTTGCTTTTTTATTCAACATCAAGAGAAGGATTTAGTATTATGCAATTACCACATTTTAACATTTTATCTATTATAGTATTTTATAAACGAAAATTAAATCTTTGATTTTTTTAATCATGATTATGTTAGTAATGCTTGTCAAAATTACTAAACTGCTGTGTATAAGCTATGTCACCACTTGAACACACTATACATATACAAATATATATATACATGTGTGTGTAGCTACTATACGTGTACCGCTCTGCCTGCATTTTTGCTTTCCGAGTTTTCTAATTATGATAATAAACATCATTTGTAGATAGTAACTGCTGTCTGCATTCAGTCTCTATTTTTCCCTTATACCAACTTTGCTTTTATTTATCAATAAAAGCAAAATAATTCTTCAACACTTTAATTCTTCACTTAATTTGTTTTTAGTCTATTTTGTAAAAGTGTAAAGCAGTAAAATGAGTTTTCTTTAAGACCAAGAATATACGAGACTAAATGAAAATACCTGTCAAAAGAAGAAAAATTAAGAGAAAGAAGGAAGACAAAAAAGAAAGACTATTAACAAATCTTTTTTAATCATGATTATGTTAGTAATACTTGTCAAAATTACTAAACTGCTGTGTATAAGTTGTGTCACCACTTGAACCCA
>CM063509.1:113299439-113309439 GCA_032207245.1 Pardosa pseudoannulata
TTAAGCGTGTAACTTGGTAGTTTCGGGGAGGATTTCGGGTACTCTTTGGCCAGAAAGTTGTGGTAACGTAGGAAGCGTCTAGTACCGTGTCTGCAGACACGGTGTCTCGAATTTGTTTTTCTTTCAATGCCATAAATAGTCACAAATATGGTAATGAAGGACATGTTTTTGCTTAATGATGCAGTCAAGTTAATGATGAACTTTATCAACCATGGACCTTCTTAAACTCGATGAGAAAGAACATCGTTGATGGTCTAAGACAGATTTATCATCATGCTGGTGATAAATGATGATGGTATTATTACCCTATATTGGTGTTAATACAGTTTCATAATGATGCTATATATAATTTCAAGTTGGTCCAAAATAAAACACTAATGAATAACTGTTAAAGGAGGGTTTTGAATTAAATATTTGACAGCGTAGCAAGTAGTTTAGTTAAGTAAGTGTAAACAATAAAAGATTACTCCTAATTAGAGGATTGTGCCTTTAAAGACTTTTTAGTAAAAGCAAAATAACGCTTATCAATTTGTAAATATTTTAAGCGTTTGATCATGTATCATATGTTATTTGTAACCTAAAATCATGGAATTATACCATTATACTTCATTAATAATAAGATTTATTAAAGAAAGTTATT
Organism: Pardosa pseudoannulata; assembly: GCA_032207245.1. Lineage (NCBI taxonomy): Eukaryota > Metazoa > Arthropoda > Arachnida > Araneae > Lycosidae > Pardosa > Pardosa pseudoannulata. The sequence continues at coordinate 113,300,080 of CM063509.1, forward strand.
TCTTAATTAATTATTGGAGATAATTGTTGCATAAAACTTACTGCTCCCGTAGTGATTCACTCACGCTAATAGTTTGGTTTGGTTTTTTAGCGTACGGTCTATTTTTTGCAACACGAGAGCTAATGAGACTGGGACCTACTGCTTAAAGCCGATTCCGAACGGCTACGAACATCCATGTCATAGCGGGATACGAACCCCCGAACTCTGATACGGAAGACCAGCATACTAACCATTCAGACATCGTTCGGCACCTTACGCTAATAGATGACCCAATTGTACAATTTGTTTGACCCAGTAAGAAATGCACTTGAAATTGTGAATAACCTCAAAGGGATAAACAACTATGTCTGCTACTTTTTCGTTCAATGCACCAAAAGAAATTCAGATATACGTATCTGAATGTAACATTTTTCGAAAATAGTAACAAAAAGTGTGTAAAAAATTACTCACCTTAGAAAACCCAAAATGAGGAATGATGTTTTCTTGAGGTAATTCATGTTTCCGAAAAACTGAAAATAAAAAACAGGAATTGTTAAACAAATTACACTTTTATGAATGTATTTTTAATACATGAGATTACTGGGTAAAAAAAACATTTTATTCTTCATAAAAATCTTTCAAAACAATCAAATACTGTAATTACAGTTAGTTGTATATATTCTCGAACATATGTGTATTATGTATGCTTTCTCTCTTACACACACATATATATACAGATATGTGTGTGTAGTCGGCGGGAACTTCTTTTATACTCTGTTTATAAAAAAAGAAGATTTTTAATCGGGTAACAAAGAGTTAAATTAATAGGTGATCTAGCTTTAATCAGAGGACTACCGACGGAGAGGCTAAGAGTTTCCAGTTTCCTATATTATACCACCCTGGCTGGACAGGTCAGGTTTGCAATCTCCCCTCCCCCTTATGTCCGAGTTTGTCTGTACTAGCTTCTCAATATAGAATATACTCCCGTATGCACATACTCATATGTGTTATTAGTGTTACTACATTTAGTAGTTTTTCGCTATTTTGGTTAATGTAGGAAATAATCATCAATTGAAATAAGTATGTACAATTTGCTCTCTCTCTGCCTTGGGATGCGACGATAACTTAAAATATAGGATAGGCTCCCAAATATCAATCAGACATAGGATTTATTTAGACTTTGATTTATTATCGCGTAATGTATGTTCGTAATATTATTTTAATCTTTCAATGTACACAATGTAAAAAGCATAATTTAATGCAGTTAAATCTCAGTCTTTGATATATATATATGTATATATATATATATATATGTATGTATGTATGTATGTATGTATGTATATATATATTGTCGCGTAGATGAAATGAACTGAACTTGGTGAAATGACTGATAAACGCTCAAGACCAGTTCAAGATTTTATTACCACGCAACTGAAGGAAATCCTGCTTATATACACTTTTAGAACCTTCCAGACTTGGAAGGCCCGCAGAAAATTAGGAACTAAATTTACATAAATTTGCATACTGAAATTAAATTAACATAAATTAAATCCAAGTTAAAATCAATTTTTAAAGGCAGCTTGCCTCGCTTGTTTTCGAACCCGGAACCTCCCGTTCACGAGTCCGCCGCTTTACCGACTGCGCCACGGCGTCCTTGCTGAAAGGAACGATTTTCGCTACAATATATATATATATATATATATATATATATATATATATATGTATATATATATGTATGTACATATATATATATATATATATATATATATATATATATATATATATATATATATATATATATATATATATATATATATATACAGTATTACAAAAAAATAAATAAAAAATAAGTTTCATGTTATAATTAGTAATTTTCTTTTCTTAAAAGACTTTGTTCGCTTTTCTTTTAAAATAAATAAATGTACGAAAAAAAACAGTTTATGTACTAGAGACGGGGACTTTACTATGCAATATACATATATTTGTATAGGAGCATATTATCTAAGCATAATTATACTGACATATTTAAAGAGGTTTTTGAAGATGGTATAAACTCTAGAAATACATTTTACAAAAGCTTAGGTAAAATAAGTTAAAATAGAATACCTCTTATAAATTTCAATTTTAATAGAAAACCGCGTTACATGGGCTCTTCACAATATACCCTATATAATAATAGCCTAAGTTATCTGTCTGTCTGTCCTCGAAATTATGAAGCTGTTGGACCTGGAATGGATAGATGCATCCATATTGGATCATTGATGAGTTAAGATTAGCAAAATTCAAAGCGAGTCTTTAAAGCGTTCAAAATCCACCCTCCCCCCTTTTTCGAGTGTTTATCAATCTATCGATCCGATTCTAAAATAAATTGGTATAAATATGCTTCATATCACAGCGCAAAATACTGTCGTCTTTAAAACGTTCGAAATCCACCCCTTCTATTCGAGTGTTTAATGCCATTATTTCGAGCCTTTTTTCCCCGATTAAGAGCAGGCGATTAAATTTATCAATTTATCACATAATAAATAGGTAAATATAACTTTTCTAGCATTATAACGTTATTCCTTTAACTATCTCATTTAATCATTTTTTATTTTAAATTATTTAAATGTCGTCTTTATTATTTTCATACTTTTTATTACTGAACTTATATATTACTTAAATAATTTTCTTTTATATTTGGCTTAAATAATAGATTACGTACATATGTGATAATTTTAAATTTAATCATGGATTATTTTTTGTGGAAACGAAAATTTTATCACCGGTATTAACAACAAATTCTTATCATAAAAGTCTAGGAGTTTATTTCACGGAGTAATAAATATCTAGCTTTTAAGTTATATATCTTTGAATATTAAGAAGTTTGTTCATTGGTTTGTTTGTTTTTTATACATAACCACACGGTTTGACTAAATGTTTCTAAACTGCATTCACAGTAGCCTTTAGAGGAGCCTTTAGAGGAGTATGGAGATAAAGAAATTATTGAGCATGTAACAAATTATTCTCATCCAAAAAACAAACCATTTTTTTTTACTTGCCTCATAGGGTACTTTACAATTATGGAAAATTGAAAAGTTTACTAATCCCGTCATATGACGGGCTATATGCTAGTAAGTACATAATTCTGATCAAATTACAGCAGGAGGTATTTGCTGAATAGCGTATGCCATTGTAAATATCAGTTTCGTTGCGAATTGCAATCAATCATCATTTATTTCAGTCCACAATCACAATCGTATTCCCAAAATAAAAATGCTGAAACTACTGACTGGCTGCTCACTCAAGCGGGTAGTTAGTAGTTCAACACATCGATAAAACGTCTCCTTTCGATTAGGCAGAAATCGAACTTCAATACCTCTGCGTGTCCGATTGAAGAGATACGATACGTGCGTGACTTAACAACCTGTTAAACGTGGTCTGGACTTTTCGTGAGGTAGATATGTGTTGTAGTATTAAGTAACGTAAAGGAATTTTTGAAATTTTCATTAAAAATTTCTTACGGAAAAAAATTTTATGAGTGTAATTTCGGATGCACGATACTGTCTATTATTGTAACGTGTTCTTAATGTGCTATTGTTTCACCTCAGCTTTAAGGTAACTAGTGTTTAAACAACAGAAACAAATATTACTGATTTTTCTATGATAATGAATTTATTCTGTTTCACCAAACAGTTAGGTTCATTTAAAAGAACAAGTCATGATTTAAAGTATGTAATTGTTAACTCATTTGCCGTAGTAACATGATGTTGTTGGTTCAGTTTTAAATCTTATCAGCTAAATTTTTATTGGAGAAAAAGAGAGGTAAATCCGATAAATGGCTATAGAATTACTTTTTATATAAGGCTTAACAGGAAACTAGTAATTTGGCAAACGTTTCTTTTTGCAGAAGACAGATGAATGCAATGATTATTGCATGGTATTTTTTAAAGGATTAAGTAGAAATTAGTAATCTGACATATGTTTGGTAACATGGTCACCTTCTTGATTTTTTTATAACGTCCTGAGGACTATTATGTTTGGGAGAGAATCTTTTGATAATTCTTAGGAAGTAATTGGCCCCTTTATGTTGGTATTGATATAAAATCCTCCATTTTCTAAGCTAAAAATTTAGGAAAAGTTAATAATTATTACTGATGATGTTGGTTCAATTTTAAATCTTATCAGCTAAATTTTTATTGGAGAAAAAGAGAGGTAAATCAGATAAATGGTTGTAGAATTACTTTTTATGTAAGCTTAACAGGATAACTAGTAATTTGGCAAACGTTTGTTTTTGTAGAAGACAGATGAATGTAATAATTATTGCATGGTATTTTTTAAAGGATTAAGTAGAAATTAGTAATCTGTCATATGTTTGGTAACATGGTCACCTTCTTGATTTTTTTATAATGTCACAAGAACTATTATGTTTGGGAGAGAATCATTTGACAATTCTTAGGAGGTAATTGGAGCCTTTATGTTGGTATTGATATCAAATCCTTCATTTTCTAAGATAAAATTTGGGAAAAGTTAATAATTATTGCTGATGGTGTTGGTTTAATTTTAAATCTTATCAGCTAAATTTTTATTAGATAAAAAGAGAGATAAATCCGATGAATAGCTGCAGTATTACTCTTTATATAAGGCTTAACAGGAAACTAGTAATTTGGCAAACATTTGTTTTTGGAGAAAACAGATGAATGTAATAATTATTGCACGGTATTTTTGCAAGGATTAAGTAGAAATTAGTAATCTGGCATATGTAACATTGTCACCTTCTTGATTTTTTTATAACGTCAATATGTTTGTGAAAGAATCTTTTGACAAAGATTAGGAAGTAATTGGCACCTTTATATTGGCATTAATGTCAAACCCTCCATTTCCTGTGCTAGAAAAGGCAATTGCTATTACTGACAAAATTCAAGATAAAATTAGTAATTTTAGAAAGGTTTATATCTTTGGTCTTTAAAGTCAATATAGAATGCAGTGGTTACTATCAAATATTGGGACAAGTTTTAGATGAAATATATAATGTTGTAGATTACCTTTTTTTTTTAGTATTTTCTTTTTTTAGTCTTAAAGAGAGATAAATATGATTATTATTACTAAATATTTTGAGTTAAACAGAGAGTAATAAAATGGTAATCATCCCAAGTAAAATTTTGTAATTTAACAATTATCAAATCATGGTTATTTGAAAAGAAAGTTTTGTGAATTTTTCCGTAAGTTCCGTAAGTATTTCCAGGTATGTGACTTCGTATTTTACCTAGAAATTCGGTTTATAATGCAGTTATGTTACGAAGCAACATACCTTGACTAATAAATTTTAAATTAAATAAAAACTGCTAACGTTTGAAATATCTGAGAAGAAAAGGTCATTGTACTTTATTTTCAATTAATAGTTGTATTTGTAGTAATTGATATTCTCATTTTTGAGGAATTTAAAGGAAGTTTTAAAGTTTATTTTTCTTTTGACTAAAACCAAAGTCTATATATTCTGCTCTGATATACAGTTCACTTAAAAGCATAGTTCAATTTCACACAATGACACCTAACAACAAACAAATCATATTGAAGTAGTCATATTGAAAACGTTCTTATTAATATTCCAAACAAAATGCCGAACAGCACTTGAAGACAGAACCGTTAGCTTTAGTGACCTCAGAATTGCTATCACTTCCTTATACACGATCTGCTTTAAAAACTGATTTATCCTCATTCAAATTTATTGCTAGTTTTTAAGTCTTAAAATATCATCAGTGTAAATGCATTATATATGTAGAATATTTAATGTATTTATGAATGCATAACACGTTATTTTTTTTTCAAAATTTTAGAGCAAAAATTTCAGACCCTTGTTATAAAAGAAATAATTTTACTGCTTCAGGTAATTGCATGATTTGCTTATGAATCAAGGCAGATTAATTGATTTGAACGCTACACTCTTTTATTTTGTTACGAGGTTTAAGAGATTATTTGATTTAAGAAAAGCAATTTTTTAATTTCTGAAAATTGATATGTGATCTATCCTAATATGTAAAACATATCTGTAAACAAGCAATTTTGTAAGCAAACAAAACGAGTACTGTTATGTCATACACGTGATATCCCCATTTACATATATCCAGTTTTCCTTCAAATGAACTGAACATTTAAATTAACACTTGGCATGTGGGTATACTTCACCGCCAAACTTACACGTGCAGCTGGCGTTTTTCCGTGAATCGCTCGAAAATTTAGTTATTCAGACAAATCTCAGTAAATCGAAAACTTTGTTTTTATGAACAAAACTTTTTTTTTATTTTACACTTTAATATATACTGTAAAAAAATATTTTTACGAAATCACAAAAATAAATGATTTTTAAAATTAAAGTCCGATAATCTGTCAGTGCATATTTCTTCATCACTATCTTTGTCACAACGGCTCATTTTATCAATTTTGTATTCAACAATAAAAAACCAAGCTTCAAATTGACAAAACACGACTTGTACGTTCTGGAGCTAGAAATTCGATTGAAGACGAAATAACGCTGCAAAAGACCGAGTAACTCAACAATCATAACTTGTCTAAAGTAAAAATGCAAACCGTCGCATAGTAACGCAAACAACACGGATATAATTTCATACACACAAATAATTATACGTATTTAGAAGATTTGTGGTGGTTAGAGGGTATCCACCACAATTCTACTAAATACCTATTTTTATGTAACTCGCGCTCCAGTGACAGACTACAAAAAAAGTAAAAGTACGTTGCCCGTAAGCGAAGTGTTAAAAGTACTATCTGATACTATACTTAACAAATCTATTGCGTTGAGGTATTTAAGATAAATATCTTTAGGAGAAGAATCGTTAAAAATACATAAAACGGTTTTACAACCTTATACAGAAAACAGTTTTGCAACGTTTCTTGTCATGAGAGCTTAAAAACTCTTAAATCATATTATGCTAATTTTTTTTTGCTATCTCTATCAAAGACAAAAATCATGATTATGAATATCGAAAATATATTGAATAGTTTCTTTAGAATAAATTCTAACAGCTACCCTCATATAAATAAAAACATCCTACTTTTAATCTAGTATCTAGTATCTACACTTATCTTTGAAAATACAGAAAACTATTGCAAAATTTAAAGGAACATGTCAATTTTAACGATATAGTTTTATTTCTAGTGGTATGTGACGACTTCACTGTTCTTGAGTGAAGAAGTAGAGTGAAGAAGGATCACAGTCGTAACAGAATTAGAAATCACTTTTTTTTTTTCTGGAGTAAATACTGGTTATATACAAAGAGATTCTAATCTCCCCAAACAAGTCGAAATGTAGAGGATTGTTGCTTGCATAAAATTAGCATGACGATCACAGTCGGAAAAAAGATTAAATAATCTCACAAATGTGGAGGATTTTCCAGGGTGCAATGCAAACCCAATCTATCCTCCGTTCGGTTTAAGAGACCCTGTCGTTCCTTACATGAGCGGACTTTGCTAGTCTCCCGAACGTAATCACTAAAAGGCGGGCTCCGGTTAAAAGTCACGGAAGCGTCTACGAGGTCAAAGCACCTACATAAAAAAAATGTCGAAAATTCCCGAGTCGCAAAATTCTAGACTTTTTATACCTGGGGATCAGTTACGGTCCCTCAACATTTTTTTTTTTTTTTTTTTTTCTTTTTTTTTTATCTTTTTTTTCTTTTTTTTTTTTTATTTTTTTTTTTTTTTTTTTTTTTTTTTTTTTTCTTTTTTTTCCTTTTTTTGTTTTTTTTTTTTTTATCTTTTTCGACTTTTCCGTCATTTCAGTTGCCTGAGAACTCCAGCTTAGGTTACAGCTACTTTTTTTAGTTGATCATTACCGCGAAGTATCAGGGGCGTGATGCCTATTCAACTGAACTGTCAACATCTCAGACACTGCGGTACCGCACTATTGTAGTCGGGTCGAAACAGGAGGAATTCAGATCAGCTGATTTCGGTCTTTAGTGTTCTGAACAAAGGAGGGTCTTCACAACATACGACGCCGATTAAGAAGGGTTTAAACTGATTCCGAACGTTTACGAATACCTATAAGTAGTGGTATTTGAACTCATGAACTCCGGTACTGAAAAAGCAGTGTCCAACTCATTCGGTTGTCATTCAACCAAATCAAGTAGGGGTAAAACATGTAAAATATAACTTAATAGAACTGTTCACGTATTTATAATTCAACCAATTTACATTAATTTTCAATAACAGTGCTAATAATACACTTTTTTTCGTAATTATATAGCATTGCGTTCTCTAATTTCATTTATATTTTTAAAATAAAGTATAAATTTTAAAACTCATATCTGCACAAGCGTTTTAGAGTCTTATTTTATTACATTTCAATATTATTTACGTCATAAAATGTTATAAAATACTTATACTTCGACTAACATAAAAACAGAACATAAAAAATAAAGCAAACCCATTAAAATTCACGAGGTTTTTTTTTATCAATACAGATTTTTTTTCACATTGTTACAATTGACTTAATTTATAAATTTCAGGCAAATAATTAGAAATAATCGAAAAACATTACAACATAAATTAAAATCTTTCCAATACTTCAAAATTTATCAATTTTCTGGTCACGGTTTAATACGTAAACTAGCAGAATCATGCGAGTATTTACCCAGTTTGATAGTTAATATGCATAGCTGCATTCAGGAAAGAAAAATAAAGACAATATTATTAGATTAAAGCTGAGAGCAAGTAGAATTTAAATCACTTTTGCTTACCATTTATTATTCTCAGTTTTGATAGAAACCTTTTGAACTTTAAAACAATATTTCATTCTTCAATCCCACACTTATTGTTAGACGTGTTTCAGTTTATTTTAGGACTGTTGAATTATTAAATGGGTACAGCCGACGGATTTGCTCGCATTAAATCATTAATAATATAATTAATCACATTATATTAAGAAACTTTTATTGATTGTGTAAGATTTCTATTTTGTGTGTTGACCTGATATGATTTTACAAGAAATAAAGTATGTAGCTTATTTAAAATGCATTACAATCGTATGTAATTATGTAGCAGCTCAAAAACAAAAGTAAAAAAATATTACACTGCTATTTTTAAATAGATATGAAGTTAAACCGATTGGTAAAAAAACAAAATCTGACGAAAGTGCATTGAGTGTAAAGCTTATTAGCTGAAATCATTCTGGACTTAGTGATTTTGTTTTAAAACAAATCTTTAAATAATGATTTAAAATTATAAAGAATGAATAGTGCATAAATAAATAAATGATTATAATGAGTCTATCAATAAATTAAATCATTATAATGAATTATTTAGAAAAATAAAGTATCAAGAAATATAATTAAAATTTTTACTATTGTCGTATTTTTAATATTGTGCTAGTTTATTCAACTATTGTTT
>CM063509.1:113314439-113326939 GCA_032207245.1 Pardosa pseudoannulata
TGTTCAACTCAAATCCTTCGATTGCAAGAGAAGTAAGAAAAAAAAGTATAGGCGGGGCTAACATGAGTTTGCTCTCCGACAAACTCCTACTTTGAAGCCCTAAAGATTTTTTTTATATTTAATATTCCTGATTATAAGTAGATATGTGTATTTTCAAATGATTAATAGTTTCTCGATCTCAGGATACCTAATAAGGATAACCAAATTAATAAATAAAACAGTTCATGCAAAATTTAATAAAAAATATTAGCTATCATTTTTAATCAAAAATATTAATAGCTTTATACTTTCGCTTTATCAATTATAGTTCCCGTAATATCTTTCTTCATTTTAAATATATGATTAAAATATACTATTTTATTCTATCATCAGTATCTATTTTCGGAATAATTACATCTCATCACATAGTAAGATTATAAATAACTTTGTATCTCAATTCCTATTACTGAATCCAAATATATCGCCTACATCTTTTCAAAATAAACACGTTGTTTTATCCATGTAGAATCAGGGCCCGACTTACAGAAATGAGGGCCCAGGGAAAACCCATTTATCTGCGGCCCCCCAAACTCTGCGGTACTCTGGTGGCTACGGGGAGATTATTATATATACTATACTGATTGTTATATGGACTGTTATATGAACTATGGCCCGCAAAGCCTTTAAAGTTGACTCAACAATGTAGTTAGTAAAATAAGATTAGTTTAAAATAAAATGAACATTTATGAAATAAGTAAAATTATAAAAAAAAAAAAAGTTACAAAAAAATTCCTGGAAGGTGAAGCATATATTAGGATTTTGCAAGTCCTAACCAGAGGAATTTTCCTGTCTAAAACAGAATGTAGCTGCGTGTTCTACATTTTTTGCCAGCACTTACATTTGTGAACAAGCTCTCTAATGATACTGAATAAGTCAAAAACTAAAAGAAATTGTCGATAATTTAAATTTTATTTTAGACACATGCATCATATTTTTAACTTGAACTGGCAGCTAATTTGGGGGCCCCCTTTTGACTGGGGGCCCGGGAACTTGCCCCCTTTGCCCTGTCGGAAATCAGTCCCTGTGTAGAATATATTTAACCCTTTGACAATTTCATTTTTTTTTCCAGAATTCGGTCAAAAAATGTCACATTTTTTTGTTCATTTTACATTTTTAAGTAAAGATATGTTATTTAAATTAACATTTCTATTATTTTTAAACATTTATTACAACTTTTTTTCTTTCTATGAAAGCATCATAGAACTGAAGTTTACCTTTAGTCTCATCGATATCCAAGTTAATTTTTGGAATTCCAGTGAAAGCAAATCAAGGAGGCTGATCCAAAGGATTATCACAAGTAATTTCAAAAAATTGTCTTGCTTGACTGATTCCATCTGTACTACTATCAGAGTCACTACTATCCAGGTCATCTAGTAAATTTTCGTTACTATCATTTACAGATAATTCAGTTTCTGATTCCGAGTCACAGTTCGAATCACAAGAAATTAGCTCCATACGCTCTGAATTATTCATTATTGAAAAGTAAAAATATATTATTCAACTTTTACATCAATAAAACTATCAGGAGGTTAGTAAAATATAACCAGAAAGCTATACATTGAAAGATAACAATTGGTCTTCTGATACAAAACATGCGAAAAAACCCGCGCTTTTGAACCAATCAGAGTAGAAAATACAAGAAAATACAATAAACTGCAAACTATCATTTACTGGACAACTATCGCCATCAATACGAATAATTTATTACTAAAATTGGAAAAAATACGGCCGAAACAGTGCAAGCGAAATAGAAATCAGATTGCCCGTACATCGTACGGGCAAATCAGTAAAGGCCCGAAAACTGTGCCCGTACGGCGTACGGGCAAAACAAGGAAGGGGTTAAAGATAATCATCATTCGTGAAATACTATACAGTCTTGTAATTTAATTTTATAATACTTTCTTACCGTTTATCATATTTCAATAAAAAGTAAATAAATAAAAAACATTCTTCACCCAAGTTATGTTTCCAGTTTTTTATTTAACATAATTACCTCTCACCCCCATACGAAAATGATAGAAATTATTTCTCCTACGCTAACGTCTGTATTTTTCTCCACGCAATCCAACCCCATTCATTCATCATAATCTGACAAAAAAAAATGTCTTCTTTTCACCATACTTCACATGCAGGAAGAATCCCGAACAAGAGAAGCCAAACTGTCATCGCCCTCCATTGTTGTTCGCGAGAAGACGTAACGCGATTACCTGCCACGGCATCACTCAACCGTCAGTCCCGACCCAAATCCGAGCAGAACTAGTTTCCGGCACTTTTTCCTCTTCCCGACATACTCCTCCCTCGCCATCGGAACACCTTCCACTTATAAAAATACTCCATCCCAATCACGACATTCCAATAATCTCGCTCCAAAATCTGTTACCTCCGCCAAAAAAAGGCAATAAATAAAAGCAAAAATAAACAGCTCGGAGGTAGGTAAAAGTGGCCCGGGAATTTCTGTTGTCGTGGTCAAAAACACAAACGCCGTCCGTTCGGAAGATAATAAACGTCCCGCGTTTGTCGCGGCGGCTTCGACGGTAACAGCTATCAACCTGTGATAGTCGAGATTTACGGTCGTGGGAACATTCCAGGCGGGTACTTCTCCCTTGGAAAAGAAGCCGAGTGCTCTTTTGCTCAACAACCCTTTTCTGGAGAGGGATGAAACAATCGGAACGGCCGGGAAAAAAAGTGCAAGAGTGACGAAATTGGATCTTGCTGTTTCAAGCTGTTTTTGCCACTTCCTCCTTGTCCTTTTTTTTTTATTGTACATAAATAAACAGCAAATGGGGAGAAAGGGTAAATCACGACTAGCGAGGCACAACAATTTTTTTAATAGTATTTTTGGCCTTTTTAATACATTCTTTTAGCAAACATATTTTGCTATTATAGTGATAAACTGGTTATAATTAATAATAACTGAATTGAGGAAACATATTACCTTTCAAGCTGAATTTGTAACAGCTTAATTTAATTTCAGTGAAAAAAATTCTGATTTATTCAGAATAACTTTTCACGGATAATTAATAAAAGTCTAACTTTATTTAAAAAATTATTTAATTTTTTTTATATGAAATGGAGACTAATTATCTTTTTTATTCCATGAACTTCAATTATATTAATAAGAGCGCTATATTTTATTTTATAGGATGACAAAATAATGTTTACAAGGGCCTAACTTCATAAAAAAAATTTGGTTTTGATATATATACATATATATATATGTGTGTGTGTGTGTGTGTGTGTGTGTAATGTCGTGATCCAGAGTTAAGGCGAATGGAAAACAGTCTTCTTGATAATAATAATTTTATTAAATCATCGTTTCTTCTGAAAGCAAAACCTGTGCTATTTTCATTGTTCGTGGCGGTGCTAAGCGTGGAATAGGTGTTCACAGATCCATGTTTACGTGCTGACTGAAACTTATCTGTTTGCAAGCTCATCAAATAGCTCAAAAATGCTTCCGCCTGACCGGATGATCCCAAAAGCTTACGCGAGAGTGGGTCTTTTTCATTTATTTTATTATTATAAAAGAGTTCCCTTTTTAAAATCGTTTTTAACTCACGTAATTTCCAACTACCCCTTTTTTAGACCTGAAATATATATATATATATATATATATATATATATATATATATATATATACATATATATATATATATATATATATATATATATATATATATATATATATATATATATATATATATATATATATATATATACATATAAAGAATTCTAAGGAAGTCCAGGATTTATAGGTAAACTACTTAATTTCCAGGATCATTCAAAATCAAGAAACGTTTTCTCTTGATTGATCTAATAGCATGTTGAATGATTATTGATGAATGTTGAATGATTATGTTAATATTGTCATCGCTTTACTTTTGTTTTCTTTGTTTTCAATTTAGGGTTTTTATCCTTTTGTTATTATTGTAATTACTCTACCTTTTTATAATTGATGTAGTCTACTACGGTACTACTACTGTACTTACTGCATTTACTCTGACCAGAAATGGGATTGTAGACTTTTCTCATTGAAGACACTTACTATCTTAAAATCTAGAGTAATTTTTTGTTGGCTGTGTTCAAATTGGATGTTCCAAATATATATGAATATCTGTGTGTGTGTGTGTGTGTGTGTGTGTGTGTGTGTAAATAACATTTAAGTTGATGCAACTCAAATAAACAATTCAAGAGAAAAGGTCCAATTGTTGTACAGTCTACTGCTGTACTTACTGTATTTACTCTGACCAGAAATGGGATTGTAGACTTTTCTCATTGAAGACACTTACTGCCTTAAACCCTAGAGAAATCTTTTTGTTGGCTGTGTTCAAATTGGATGTTCCAAATACATATGTTTATGTGTGTGTGTGTGTGGATAAATAACATTTTACTCTGCACAACAGAAATAAACAATTCAACAGAAAACGTCTAATCCAAAGGAATAGTTAAATCAATATTTTAAGAGAACTTAAATAAAGAATATTATTATTTTTAAAAATTATGTACATATTTATGCATATTTTGTTATTATTTGTAAAATTCCATGTTACACTACGAATTTTACATGTAATACCAAATTAATTTTTCATGAAGTTTTTCCATTTTCATAAATGGCATCCTATAATGTTTAAAGCGATAGTTGATCACTAAGGGAACATGCTGTAGTATTCAGAGATGTTTAAACTTTATATTTATTTTATTCTGTGCAATCCACAATATCTTAAGGCCCCTCCACACTATGGTCCACTGCAAGCCATTACCACCATCATGGATTATCGTGATTGATGGTGACCGACGATAAAATGACCTTGGCGGAAGATGGCTTCGGAAGCGGTTTATCTCCAAAGCTCAAAGACAACCAGCATGCGCTATCAAAATGCGCAGTAGATTCTAGGGATGCATACATACTCATTTAGTGACTCAGTGTGTGGATGCAACCCGTGAACCATCGCTCAAGGTTGCCAGCAGGACCAGTACTGGAATGGTGAACAATTGTCCATACTGTAGAGGCTACATTAAATTTAAGGTATGCATCGATATGTACTCGTCAGAATTGGGTCCTACATTAGAGGGTTAAATTCACATGAGATGGAATCCATTGTAAATGGAGGACACTAGAACTGGACAAATTCTTGAGTTTTGAGATAACTGTTAAATAAATATTTTCTAATAATTTTGTTTTCACTTTTGAGCAAAGGACATGTTTTACATTAATTTCTCTTTAGGGCTTTCAAAAAAAAAAAATTGTTCGCGAATTTTTCGATATCTATTACTGTTCTCATAAAAGAAAAAATATTATTCACGCAATCAAGGTATTAGAAAATAAGTTGTATTTATTTTTCTACGTATCTTCTTCACGATATTAACACTTAGCATGCGGGTAGACTTCACTGCCAATTTACGCGTGCAGCGGGCGTTTTTTCGTGAATCGCGCGAAAGTTTAGTTATTCAGAAAAATTGCAGTAAATCGAAAACTACTTTGTTTTTATGAACGAAACTTTTTTTTTATTTTACACTTTAATATATACTGTATGATTATTTAACAAAAAAAAAAAAAAAAAAAAAAAAACAATATTTTTACGAAATCACAAAAATAAACGATTTTTAAAATTAAAGTCCGATAATCTGTCAGCGCATATTTCTTCATCACTATCTTTGTCACAACGGCTCATTTTATTAATTTTGTATTCAACAATAAAAAAACCAAGCTTCAAATTGTCAAAATACAACTGGTACGTTCTGGAACTAGGAATTCCACTGAAGACGAAATAAATCAACAAAAGACCGAGTAACTCGACAATTATAACTTGTGGAAAGGTTTGATTTGGTTTTGGGAGTTCTACGGTCTACTTATTGCAACACGAGGGCTAATGAGACCGGGACCTACAGCTTAAAGCCGATTCCGAACGGCTACGAACATCCATGCCCCAGTGGGATTTGAACCCACGAACTCCGGTTCCGAAGGCCAGCACCCTAACCATTCGACCATCGTTCGGCTAACTTGTGGAAAGAAAAATGCAAAGCGTTGCATAGCAAAGCAAACAACACGCATATAATGTCACACATACATATAATTATACGTATTTAGTAGATTTGTGGTGGTTAGGGGTTATCCACCACAAATCTACTAAATACGTATTTTTACGTGATCCGCGCTCCAGTGACAACCTGCAAAAGACGTAAAAATACGTTGCCCGCACTCGAAGTGTTAACATAGTCATGGAATGTTTCGGAAATTATTAATTTCAGTTAAAACCTTTTTCAAAAAAGCTTTATTTCCTTGCACCTTTCTCATTGTGTTAATCTGAATAACAGAATGTAAAATACTTATAAAAAGTGAAAAAAAAATTAAAATATTCATAGAAACACGTGATAAATAGAAAAAGTTATAGAAGTTCTAAAACTCAAAGCTGAATCATTCCGGAACAATACCAATTTCACCTCAGCCGAGAAAACGATTATTATGCAGAAAATGAAGTTCTTCGCCAATGGAAAAAATAAAAACAAAATGAATAAAAAGAAACCGGAATTTTCTGCAAGTCAATAAAATTACAATTAAAACTGGAAGGGTTACAATAGAAACAGCTTTACTACTGTATCCTCCCACGCAGCTATCGTGAAAACAAGGAGGAGAAAAAAAAAAGTGAAATAATTCTTGAAAACACAGTAAATAAATAAATAAATAAATATACAGACTTGCTGAGTTTTTGTGAACGGGTTCTGGCTTATTTTAAAGAGAGTTGTAGCCAGTGCAATTTGGTGCCTGGTACGGAGTCGAAATGAGAATGTTCTATTTATTGGTATGACTCAAATGAGTTATGAAAATTCTGTATGGTTACACAATAATTAAACCGTGGCGAAATCTGTGATGTGTTTATTTGTGAGAGTGTTATACGGTATACTTAAGGTCTTTCTTTATGAGCTGTTTTAATATGAAAGCGAAAGAGGAAGTAAAGCTGTCATATAAATTATTATATGAGGAGAATCATAGTGGAATTGGAAACAATAGGAAAAATTGTAAGGAAATTGTATAAATAAAAAGTTAAAGGAATATAAAATTTAACTTTAAATAAACTTACATATGGATGTAATTGATTGATTACATATAAATGAATTGATTCAATATAGAATTTGACATATTTATTTCAAAGTTTTTCTTTTTTGTTTTTAATTTAACTACATTAATTAATAATTAATTTTTTGTCTGCCATGTACATCACATATGATATATACCTCTAATGCTTTATACGGTTTTATATTACATTAATGCGCAATGACTAAAATATAAAATCATATATATAAAATATATTTCATTGGGTATCACTTATGTTATGCAAACTTATAAAAAATTAATTGTGTATATCAAATGTAATGTAAAGGACAGACAAAGAGTTAATAGAACGCAAATCGATTAATAATTTATCCTTTGTCAAATTAAAGTTTGCCTTATGAAGCCTGGAATGGGAAGCTGTTACCTTTCAGAACAAAAAATCGAGTACTCAAATCTAAGTTCCTGACATAGGTACTTGTAAATAGCTCCAAGTTTAATTCACTTTCATGTTAACTCTTGCTTAATTAGACTTATGTAGACTGTAGAGCACGAATTATTTCAATTAATTCCACTTCGTGTTGGAAAAAGAGTCTCAATTCAGAGAGTACAAAAGCCTTCCGATACATGAAGCCAGGTGTTCAAATCTCAATTCCTGTCATATGTATATGTAATTAGCTCCAGGTTTAATTCGCTTTTATGTTGATTCATGTCTAATTAGACATGTAGTCTGTAGAGTGAAAATGCAAGCGAAAATAAAGATTTAACTTTATTCCATTTCTTGTTGGAAAAGAGCCTCAATTCAAAGAGAGCAAAAGTTTCCGTTTCACATGGACTATTCACTTGCAATTCCCTCGCATATTTCGCCTTGGTTCTCACCAGACTTGGTGACTCATGTCCAACTTTCAAACCGTATGACCACTTATTTCCTACTAAATAGCATTTTCTGACCATGAGGTTGTGTGTTCAAATCTCAATTACTGGTGTGGATGTTTGTAATTGGATCCAGGTTTAATTCGCTTTATGTTGTCTCACATCTAATTAGACTTATTTTAGATGTAAAGCACAAATGCAAACAAAACAAAGATTTAAATTAATTCCACTTTGTGTTAGAAAAAGAACCTCAATTCAGAGAGTGCTAAAGTTTTTGTTTCCCAGGGACAAAATAATTAACTTTGCAGCTCTTTTCATATTCTACCGTGGATCTCGCGATAGTTTAGTAAGTTCTGACAGGCTTATAACACAAAGTGAGTTTAATTATTAATTTTGGCTTTTTGTAAATAATAATTAGTAGTTATAACTCTACACTTATTTAAATTTTAAAAAATACGAAAAATATCACACCAGTAGATTAAATTTTCAAAAAAGTTAAAATGATAATTAAAATTTCCTCTTCAAATATTATTATAATCACTAAATGAAATAAATAACTGCAAAAAAAGTTTCGTTTCAAGTGTATGATGCATTTACTGTGAAAATTTAAAATGAATATGTGCAATATTTTTTTTATTTATAAATAAAAAATACACCATTTGAAAATACACCATTGAAAATACACCATTGAAAATACGCCATTTGAAAATACACCATTTTCAGTAAAATTCATTTAAAGTTTTTACAGTTTCCTTACAAGATATGATATTAAATGCAAAAAATTATGTAGTTTTACAAGTTATAATTCGAATGTTTTATTGGGATTTGTTTTAAATTATTCAGAAATCTCCACAGATTTTAAAATTGTAAGAAATTGTATAAGAAATAATTAAAATTGTATGAGAAATTGATTTTTTGAAGGTTTAAGTCTTAAGTGCCCTGTTTGTCTTTTGGCAACTTACCCAATTTAGTCTTCTAAAATACTATTAGAATAATATTAAAGCTCTAACCTATAAAATTAAGCAATTTTTAATATGCAGATGGCACCTCTACTGCTTTTAAGAATATAGATGGACTTATCCGTTCATTTGTTTGATACACATGCTTGAAAAAATAATAAATAAATAAATAAATTTTAAAAAAGATGATGTGTGTTCTTAAAACTATCCAACAATAAAATTCAACTAGTTCAAAGGAATAATTTTTCATGAAACAAGCGTTCTCTATTTCAATTTAAGCACATCGACGGTCCAAACTCGCCAGCCAATTAAGGACATTAGCAAGTCTTCAGACCACTCACTTTACGGCTTTTTTGCTAAATGCTAAATCCATCTTTATACCTGTCTCCGCGAACGTGTTTTTGCCCCGTGCTCCGCTTTGCGCAACGGAATTTTTCCGAGCATAATTATTCGCTCTTTTTTCATTTCTCTGCTTTTTTTTTTAAGCTTCTCAAACCTTAAGCCAGCTTTTTATTCCGGATCTTGCGGAGACCTTGGCCGACAGCATGCGTGGGCGGATACCTAGTGCAAGTTCTTCTTTGTCTTGCGCACCGCATTAACCCATTAACCGATAGATATAAAGTATATATACAACGGTCCGTACCTCAGACGCCGGGGGTAACTTTCTCTTAGTAGACGGAAATATAGTTGAGATTGATACGTGGAGAAACGAAACGGAGATATGAAGTGTGCTTGTAAATTTAAACTCGTTATCACTGACGTACATCCGGCTTTAATCCGAGTTAGAGATGACCGTTAACAGTGGGTACGCAGAAATTAATTTTTTACGGGGGGATGCTTCTCGTCATTTCCAATGCATTCACAAAAATTCAAAGGGTCTGAGCTACCTGACCTAAACTCTTTAGTTAAGATATATCTGGGAATTTGCACACAAAAATAATTGAAAATGATATTTATTTAAATTAAATACAAGTGTTTAATTAAAAAGCAGAAATTAATTTTTTTCGGGAGATGCCTATCGTCATTTCCAATGCATTCACAAAAATTCAAAGTGTCTGAACTTCTTGGGGTAAACCCTCTAGTTCAGATATATCTGGGAATTTGCACACAAAAATGATTGAAAATGATATTTATTTAAATTAAATACAAGTGTTTAATTAAAAAGCAGAAATTAATTTTTTTCGGGAGATGCCTATCGTCATTTCCAATGCATTCACAAAAATTCAAAGTGTCTGAACTTCCTGACCTAAACTCTCTAGTTCAGATATATCTGGGAATTTGCACACAAAAATAATTGAAAATTAAATTTATTTAAATTAAATACAAGTGTTTAATTAAAAAGCAGAAATTAATTTTTTGAGGGAGATGACTATCATCATTCCCAATGCTTTCACAAACATTCAAAGTGTCTGATCTTCCTGGGGTTAACCCTCTAGTTCAGATATATCTGGGAATTTGCACACAAAAGTAATTGAAAATGATATTTATTTAAATTAAATACAAGTGTTTAATTAAAAAGCAGAAATTAACTTTTTTCAGGAGATGCCTATCGTCATTTCCAATGCATTCACAAAAATTCAAAGTGTCTGAACTTCTTGGAGTAAACCCTCTAGTTCAGATATATCTGGGAATTTGCACACAAAAATAATTGAAAATAATATTTATTTAAATTAAATACAAGAGTTTAATTAAAAAGGAATTTAAAAGTTAAATAATTATATTGTGTAAGTTTGGAGAGGGCAAAAACGTAATAAAAGAAGAAAAATATAAAAATTTAAATGAAAATCATGATACAAATAATTTGGAACAAAATGCAGATATTTAGTTGACAGAAAATACATGATACAGCAAAAATATTTTCAGTATTGTGTTTAGTTATAAGCACTAGTTTTAAATTTTTTTATAAATTTTATGTAATATTTTATGATTTTTTATAGCACTGAATGAGAAATAAGACAAAGTTAGATCAGACGGTTCAGGAATTAATAAAGTGAGATGTAAAACGACCTCTGAGAGGAAAAATATTAAGTAAAGACATAAATCGATTCTTGACCAATCAGAATTAAGTGGCTACCCAAAGGCAATCTTAGAATTCGATGCTTCAAAATTGAAATGCAGTAGGCGATGCTTCGTTTCGGAGACGTTACAGGGGGAAAGAATTTTCGAGAGAATGTGTACATCATTTCCAAGGAAAAGTTTCTTTCTTAAGTTTGGTATTACTACTTGGTATAAACTAAAAAATATGCTGTATCAATCCTATATCTCCTATAAAAACTGTTCAAAGATTGGTTTTTGTGCCAAAACACAGCATAAAATGCAAAACCAGTATAAATAAGTCACAAATAATCAGAGAAAGTACGCAAATAGCTGTTTTGCTACTTCGGGTAAACAGCATTCATATTGTGAGATAACTCAGTGACTTAGAAAATGAGACTAAGTCTGCCATTTTGCTCACCCGAAGAAACATCTGTCCGCATACTTTCTCTACTATTTGTACATCACTTAAGATAGCTCTCTATTGTATGCTATATACCAGAATAAAAGTTTTATTTTCGATACAATAGACCA
Source organism: Pardosa pseudoannulata (assembly GCA_032207245.1). NCBI lineage: Eukaryota > Metazoa > Arthropoda > Arachnida > Araneae > Lycosidae > Pardosa > Pardosa pseudoannulata. The sequence goes on from CM063509.1 coordinate 113,325,924, forward strand.
TAGGGCGCAGTGCTGGTGCTCTTGTGAACCGCAACAACCTAAATCATAATCATATGGTTTTATATTTTGAAATAATTACTTATTAATATCATCCTTTGAATATTGTTTTATCTGCTAATTATAGATTATTGCGTCATAAGACTGTTTAGATGTTAGGGCTGTTAGAGACGTAAGGATGTAACACTACTCAGATAGCAAATTTAGTTTGCATCAAACTTGCAGCAGTCTTGCTTTGCAAGCCTGCAAACTTGCAGCAAGTTCAGCATGACAAGTCTGCAAGTTTGAAACAAGACTGCAGCAAGTCTAAGAATTTTCACTTGCTTCAAGGTTGTCATGACAAGGTTGCCACAGTTTTGCAGCAAAATAGCGTTGCAAAGGAGTGGTCGCTTTATGTTCCGTCTAACTTGCAGGAGTTTTGCTGCAAGTTTGTCGCGTCAAATTTGTTATGACAAGATATTATCCAGAAAAAATCCAACTTGCTGCAAGTATGCATGCTATCTGGGTATATACATGTCTAATCTAACACGAACAAATGGTCAGCGAAAGTACGTGGACATCTGTTTTGCTGCTTTGAACGAGTACTTCTGAAGAGCTGTCTGCTTTTATACGCCACTGATATCTCTCACATTGAGACCGCTGATCGCTCGAAGCAGCGAAACAACTTTCTGCGTATTTTTTCCGATTATTTTCGCCTTACTTACGTTGTTTTTGCATTTAATGTAATAAGGTATTATTTGGTTAGGCGCAGTTAAAAGCTTCAAATTAGTCATCCTTGCTTATTTTTTTTAATGCCTGAGGCATTTACTTCAAAAAGGTTTTTAAAAGAATTTAGTTTGGCTTCAGAAATGACTATTGGGATTTTTTATACCCTATTTAATACTCTGCAAGTATACTGCTTTAGATGATTTTGAAAGAAAAAAAATTTGAGCTGTGTAATTCACAATAAATGGCTTTCAAATTTAAAGTGTGTGGAGTTTAACATTTTCTTTTAGCCTTTGAAAGGTTAAAATATTTAA
>CM063509.1:113331939-113351939 GCA_032207245.1 Pardosa pseudoannulata
GATGTGTTCAATAATTTTATCTAAGTTTCTTTTACACTAGCTATTGATAAGTTTATCAGAGCAATGGCATTTTATTATCTTAAGATGTGCATATCTTGTTTAACAAATGTTTGTCTCCCCGCAGAGAGGGTACCTAAGGTAAATAATGGTAAGGTACCTAAAGTTTTACCTAAGGTAAATATTTGGGTTTTGAAAGAAAACTGTTTCCAGTAGTCACAAGCTGTTCACTTTCAATTCTGATTCTTTTTTTCATTGTACTCTAGATCTATTCTTGACTTTAAACAAAAGATAAGTTTTACTTATTTTACTTTTTAATTACTTTACATAGAAATCTTACCTTTACTTTTTCGACATACTTGAAGAAAAATTTACCACCGTAAAGTATTTTATGATTCACGTGTTTTAAATTCAGTACAATGAATATACTTTTTAGAATACATTTTTGGTCAGTTATAAACAAGATTTAATTTTTCAAAGGTGTAATGAAATTATGGGGCTCCTATAATTTTTTTTCTGGCTATGTCCCTTTACACATATATCTTACAAGTAACAGTTATTTCAACAGAAATTACAAATTTTGGCCTCAATTGGGGATTTTTCAGTCATATTTGTTAACACGTTGACGGACACTTTCGTCTATAGCCGTCAAAGCGAAGTTCAGTATGTGGCATGACGGCAATAGTCGTCCAAAACGAAACGGTCATTTTTGACACTACGGCTATAGTGGTACAAATATGCATTTGCCGGTGTACAAGTAGAAGCCTAGTGTCCTGTTTGGGAAATAATCAAAATAATTTTGAATTAATCAAAATTATGTTTATTTAAGCAGAAAGAGTAAAACTATACTTCTAATATTTTAAAAATTACAAAAAAAAAATGTAGTTTTAATTTTGGAACTTCACTTGTTCTTACTGTCCGTCAATGTGTTAAGTAAAAGTTGCCAAATAAAAGGGTTAGTAGCTATAACACAGTGGAAAATTAACCAACTCAAGAATGAAGGTATGAAGAAATAACCAAAACAAAAGGAACATATTTTTATTTGGTCAGCTTTACTTGTGTGCCGGTAATAGTTAACCTCTGAAGCTTTTCTCCTAATGGAAATTGTTTCATTTTACTCCAATAACTAGTGAAAATAATAATACCCCACTTAAACCTCTGGACTTTCCAAAGTTACAAAATCCAACTTAAAACATGTTTTACTCTAATTAGCCCCCAATTGGCGAACAAAGAAAAAAGAAGTAAAAGTTTCAGCGCGAAAACAAGCTAAACGGCTCTTTATTACGAATCCCGAACACAATTTTCGGAAAATTCGGCATCTCGGCCTGTCAAACGTTTGCAAAGAAGATAAAAAAAAAAAAAAAAAGCCCTTGCGTTTTCCCAGAAGCAAGCCTCGTAAAAACGCTTTTAATAGATCTCCTTCCACCTAATGGGCTTCCACTGTTACGATCTGCAGCAAGTCGCCACAAAAACCACGTCCGTCCACAAATTACTAAAACAAGCGATTGGCGCCAAAAAACACTCACCAACAAAAATCTATCCGGCCGTAAAAATGGTACCGTAACAACATCCGCGTCATTTTCATTTCGAGGCTCCCTCCCCCCTCTCACAACTTTACCTGTATGAGTATTATAAATAACACCAAGTTTAGAAAGAGGAGTTGGGGGGAAAACTTAGTGCATTGCGGGTGGGCCGAGGGCTCTTAATCTGCCGTTTATTGGAACCCCCCGGCTGACGTAACAGTGGCTGAATAGTCATTAGCGAAAAAGAACGGTAGTCCGGCGGCGAACATGAAAGAGATTTTGTTCCTGGCGTCGAAACTGAATGACCTCAAGGACGGATCTTTTCTCAAAGGACACCAAACGCTTAATTTGCATGGCCATGCTCGAGTTTGAACCACCCATCGGAACAAAAGCTTAAAATATCCGTAAAGGCGTAATGCATAGTTTTTACCACCGTTTAGAACATCCTAGTAATTTACGCCAGTGTACAATTATTATGGTGTGAGATTAAAAAACTTAAATTCAGATGGTCTAAATTTCTTCATCCCAGACCTGTTAACTGTAAGCGATTACTGTACCAATGACAAATATCTATATTACTAATCGTTCATGAATATATTCTTTCAGTCACAGATGTTCTATATTAAGTAAAAAAACTCATGTATTCTATGCTCGTTTTCATTCACACTATTTTTAAGTTCAGCACCAAACGTTTTCAGATTTAAGCCATTTTGAAACAAAAACTTAAAATATCCGTAAAGACGTAATGCATAGTTTTTATCACCGTTTAGGACATGCTAGTAATTTACGCCAATGTATAGTTACTACGGTGTGAGATTAAAAAACTTGAATTCAGATGGTCTAAATTTCTTCATTCCAAACCTGTTAACAGTAATTCTACCGATTACAGTACCAACGACAAATATCTATATTACTAATCGTACGTGAATATTATTCTTTCAGCCACAGATAATCTTTATTAAGTAAAAACCTCATGTATTCTATGCTCGTTTTCATTCATATGATTTTTAAGTTCAGCACCAAACGTTTTCGGATTTCAGATATTTTGAAACAAAAGCTTAAGATATTCGTGATAGCGTAATGCATAGTTCTTACCAACGTTTACGATCCAATAGTAATTAGCAATTTAGGTTGAAGGGTACAAACGCTATTACATGAGAACAGAAAACTTGAATTTATATCCTCTAAATTTCGAATCATTTCGATGCAAAATTCACTCCAGAGCAATCAACTGCAATTCTATTTTTTACAACACCAACGATTAATTTCTACACTAAACATACAAGAATATATTCTTTTGGTCATATTTGTTCTTCAAACTTAAAATTTAATTAATAATGCCACTTATTTTATGTTTTTTAGCATTCATCTCACGTTTAAGTTCACCATAAATGTGTTTAGATCGTGAGAACAAAAATATTTTTCAGTGAAATAGCATTTATCAAATCATATTTTGTTCATAAATTATTTAGAAAATATTAATTTAGTTAATTTTTATTTTAAACAAAAAAAATTGGAATAAAACACTTCAAATAAAATAAAATTGTATTTGAAATACATCTTTAAAATGTTTAAAATCTTAAGAAACAGCTGAAAACCCCGCTTGTGTCGTAGACAATAGCTATCAAAAGAAAGCGATAGCTTTGAGGACGTTCTCAGCAAGACTTTTTAGAGTATGGACCATATGATTATTGCACGAGCTCCTAGGCTAAAGTCTAAACTACCAATTTTCAGGGTGTTTTAGTTATTACCAAATGTGCCCCAATAAAATAAATAGGTGCTATTCTAAAGCTGCAAGTTATAAAATACAAAGAAAATATTTACAAAGGCCTTTAGTTTTACAGTTAATTAGTTCAAACATATTAAATAATTTTCTTGATAAAATGTAATATTTATGAAATTGCAAGAAATCATCGTCCTAACATCAATACAGCTAACATTTGCATAAATAATTCTGGTACAATTAAAGCGTTCAAATTTAAAATGTCTACAAAGGCAGAATTGTGTGGGACACGTAAGAACGTGTACAAAATCATGGAGAATCTCCATTTATAATTGATCCAACAGCGAATAAACTTAGTTTAAATTTAAGAAACACTTATCAGATGAGCGAAAAAATAACCCCTACAATTTTATGATAAGAATAAGAAATCTTGCAAGGAGATTCTGATGTCACTTTTATTCATGCAATGATGAATTAAGTTTAAGTACAGAAGCTTCGCATACAGATGCTACATTTATCTCGATGTATTTACTCATGAGTGCAACTGTATCATTTCAAAAGAGCTTATAATTTAAGCCTAACATATTTTAGCAATGGGAATATCTTTAAGAGATTGGTACTTAAAATAACTACACTTTTGAACATTGTACAATTAAAGCTCTCTTTCGTACAAACAGACATGAAGAATGTTATTTTTTGACAGAATTTAATGATAGAATGTTATTTTTAGACTATACAGAATAATGTATTGAAAAATGGAAAAAAACAACGTCATTAAAACATGAAAATTAAAACAAAATTTTGCTTAAATTTTTTTTACCGCAATATATTTGGGAACACTTTGTCGTCTAATATTCATATTAATTCTACTCAAATTCAATCTCAATTCTGTATTTTAAACCTCATTTCTCCGATTTAAAATACAGGAAGCTTTCATTAAATAAGACTTCCAAGTATCTTTTGTTAGTAAGGGGGCAAAACCATTTCATTTAAATTTTGTTCCTAAATATATTTTGTCAAAGACTTTACCTGCAGCAATATTCAGACACATTTCACTATCACTTCTCTTTCGAATTAAAATGGAAAAGAAATCCTTTTTAAATAAGTCTTCTCAATATTTTTGTTGGTAAAATAGTGGTAAGTTTGTTAGTAAATAGTTAGTAAAACTTAGGAAAGATTTCATTTAACTTTTGTGCCTTAATATATTTTGTCAGACTATGTTCGGTGTAATATTTAGACGAATTTCATTTAAATATGACTTCTCTTTCGAATTAATATTTTTAAGAAATCTTCGTGAAATAAAACCTCTTAACACTAGATTTACGGACCGAGCCAATTTGACTCATTAAAAATTTGATCACTATATATATATATAACTTTAATATCACTTTTCAAAAACATACGTTGGTTTTTAGTTAAGTAATAAAATATATGTAAACTTTCATTCCTCTTCCTCGCAGACCCCTTCATTTCGCATTATCAAATGGGGTATACCTATTTTCACGGTTGTGAGCCAATTTGACTCATAGAATGTATATGAAAATAAATAAATATAGTAATAAATATAGTATAAAGTAAATATAAAGTATAGTATAAAGTAAATATAGAGAAGAAGTCGAGAACACTTCCAATGACAGAAATTCATGCTACTGACGCACGGAAGAATTGTCAAGTTCAACAATCATGCAAAAGAAACAGATGTAGAAACCATTGTGCTAAATGTAATAGAAATGTTTGAGGAAAATGGGTTTCAAAAACAGATTTTATAAGTAAAAAATGTTTTCCATGAATTTTTTTATAATAAATATTTCATTTAATTTAATTTGGAACTATTTTCTTTGCAAAAAGCTTCAATTTTATTGTATGAATCAAATTGGCTCACTTCAGTAAAAATTTGTATATGATCAACATCCGTAAATCTAGTGTTAATATCATCTAGTGGAAAAGTGGTAAAGGAATTTCATTTAATTTTTGTGCCTTAATATACTTTTCCAGACTCTGTGCTGCCCATTATCCAGAATAAAAAACTTTCGTTAAACAAAACTGCCAAATATCAAAATGTTAGTAAAGTAGGGGCAACATTTAATTTAATTTTCATGCATTAATTTATTTCAATATCAAACTGTGTTCTGTCCATTATTCAAATTTAATCCAACTGTTTCTTTATAATTAAAACACAAATATAAAATATTCCTTAAATAAGTCTTCCCAATATCTTCTGCTAGTAAAATGGGGAACCGACAGGGAACTTTCACACTTCGAATCGTCAGAGGCGGTAGAAAAGGAGAGGGGAAGGTAAGTTCGACAAACAACTCACTTCCCCCGTTAGCCGGAGAAAGGCGTGCAACAAATGTTTAACCATCCATCGCCGAAGACAAAAGCCTAGGTCTTAATAAGCGCAAGGCCATCGCAAGGGGGAGATGAGTTGTGTGGTGTCGCACGCAAGGGAAGGGGCTGCACGCAATAGGAACCTGGTCCGGGCACCGTTCGGTTCCGGGAGGGGTGTTCCCTCTCTGTCATTCACCGGCGCAACCATTTGCCGGCTTTAATCGCGGGTCCCTTTCATTAACCCCACGACGGTTTCCATCTGAAGAAACTCGTTTGGCACCAAACACTTTAGCAACTCTCTTTCTCTTTCTCTCTCTCACTCTCTGAGACATTTCGCAACCCCTCCGATCCCTTTCTGGTAATTTGCCGAGATGCTGATCCAATGCAGCAGGTCTGTCCAGCTAAAAAGTGTGGGCTGTTATTTAAATTAATTTTATTCCAGTATGTCCCATCGTATATATACATATTATATACATACATATATATGTGTATATATATATATATATATATATATATATATATATATATATATATATATATATATATATATATATAATATATATATATATATATATATATATATATATATATATATACATATTATATACATACATATATATGTGTATATATATATATGTGTGTGTGTGTGTGTGTGTGTGTGTGTAACGAGACGGCTTCTCGATGGGTGGTTGCAGTCATGGCCATATAATTGATACCGTTTTAGCTAAAGACCTTTATTAAGATAACGTTGGAGGGCGGGTTCCCACTTCATCATAGGGACAGTACAAACTGAATTGTCAGCTAGCATGAAGTTCTATGTACAAGACCCGTAACACCTGGGTCAACATCTGTGGGAAAATATCTCTAGAAGAATCTACCTCCGACAGCGTGAATCTCCTTTCGATTTGGAAATTTTCTAAATTAACCGCTAGGGCCATGTAGGATTATAATTTGTCAGGCCCCTTCTCTGAGGGCGTAAACTGTAGACACAGTGGACAATATAGGTTAGGGTTTAATAAGGGGAATGCAAAATGACGCCGGAATTTTTAGCCCTTGATTTAAGTTTTGAAAACCCCTGAGAATTTTGTTTACATACATATATATATATATATATATATATATATATATATATATATATATATATATAATATATACATATGTATATATATATACATATATATATATGTATATATACATATATATATATATATATATATACATATATATATATATATATATACAGAGAGATATATAAGAAGATATTGAGTTTTTATATATATAAGAGATTGAGTTTATATATATGTATACGTGTAGCATATGTGTATGAAAGTTTATGAACGTGTGTGTTAAAAAACTAGCAGTAGTAGAGGATAAATATAACTACATATATGTCTACACGGAATTCATATGTACACACACATACATATTACATATCTATCTCAATATATATCTATATATATGCAGAGTGTGATATGTAAACTCGCCGCTACACAGTGATAATAACCTCTATTATTTTTAATTGGCAGGGCTTACTGGGCAACCTAGGGTATGATAATAGGGATGACTTATCATAAGAAAGAGTTTTATATTAGCATTTCTTTTGTGGTTTCTTAAAACGTTATTGGTGAATCTGCAAACAACGTATCAAAATTGTAAATAACTTCAGTTTTTCCTGGGAAAATTGACAGTTCGGAAAGAGAAGGGAAAGAAAGGGTTACGCACAGCAAATTTACTTTCAATACAGAGAAATAATACTGTACAAAAATTCAATACAGAGATATAATATTTTTTCTTTTATTACTAGTAGGTATATACAATATAGTATGCGCATAATATTAAAGAAATAAATTATCTGTATTATTCATTTGAATATAGGTAATTAACTCATCTTTACAAAGAAAAATTAAGTCATCAAAGTAGAAAATGAGAAATATTCATTAGATGTTACAAGAGTGAGGATGCATAATGTAAAAAATAAATAAACGAATAAAATAAATCACGATAGACTTTCAAATAATCTCTGAAGTAATGACGCATCCATCAGTTTGTACGAATGGTGATATATGGAGGCCTCGTAAAAGACATCATGAGAAGATTAAGCAAGTGAAAAGAGTTTTTGCTAATTGAAAATTAAGAACCTCGATTTAGTCACGCGAGGGAAAGTACACGGAAATGAAACGTTTGCTTAGCGTCAAAATATTAGAGGGTGTGACTCCGTGCCAAGCTAAACCAACATGGTTCTCCAAGGTGATTAATTAAAACACTCCTAAAAGGGCACACAGAGAATGTTTTAAAAACATATCGTGCAACTGCAGTTCTATATATTTATATGACAGAAATTGGAGTTACAGGAAGTTATTAATTAAATTACTGGAACAAAAGAAATATACTTTATATCTCTTGTAACTAAGAAAATAAAAGGTTGAAAATAATTTATGAAGAAACCAGTTACAAGATAATGAATAATCCCAATTTTTAATTGTAGAGTTTTATCAAAAATGTTTTTAAAATATACTTTAGAACGAAGGTAAAAACCTATGGGGTCTGGACCATTTCAGCCTATAAAGGAATTTTGAACAGGTTATTACAAGGCTAGAGGTAATCAAGTAATCAGCGTATGAGGATAGAATACGTGAAAAATCAAGAGACTCATTTATCTCATTGATTATTACATTTATTTAAATTGATTCATTTATTTTTTATGACTTAAAACGCATTTTATTTATTTTTACATTATCTATAAAATGTTATCAACTATTTTGAAAAAAGAACTTGATGGCATTTTTTACAAAATGGTTTGGAAAACACTGGCTTTTGTTTTTTAACACATTGTGTGCGGGTACATTTCGCAGCGGAATTATACCGGGAGAGGGCGTTTTGGGCTTAAATTTAGTTATTCAGTAAAATCTCAATAGGTCGAAAATTATTTCATATTTTAACCAACTTTTCACATTTTATATTGAAATATATAAACAAATATATAAATAGAAATATGTAAATAACAACTATAAGAATTTTTGTAAACAATTTATATAAAATATATTTTTTAGTGAATAAATTTATAATAGTATCGTAAATATAAAAAATCAAATAGAAATGGTAGTATACAGTTTTAATTTTTTCCCGTTCTGTGGTTCAGCATAGACTGGTGTAAAAACTAGTTTTTATTTGTCTAAATTTTTCCAGAATCTATGTAGTAGACAAGAACATTCGGTTTCGTTTTCCTGTATATACCGTTATTGTTGTACCTTCAAACAAACCATGTTGTTACACTAACCCGCACTAGTACGTGACCAGCTCTCAAATATTAATCGTCAGAAAACGTACTAGTACGTGTCCCGCATACAGTGTGTTAACTCTGCAAACCTAAAAACCAAATAATACCATCAATTTTTTTTATTTATTATAACCCCAACTATTAAAAAAATCGACTATTTTGCATAAGTATTTGCTGAAGTTTTACAAAGGTAGAGAGCTTTGAAAAAAATCTACATTCAGTAGGACCTCGGTAACTGAAAAAGATTTGAGAATTAGTAGATTAAACCCTTCTGCTGGACCCCAAAAACTCTTATAAAGTTCAAAGCCAAATAATTGTGTTTTAATTGTTTCTTATCTAACCTATATAAAAGTTATTGATTAATTTGAAAAACATTCTTAAGTTTTACAAATATATAGAACACTTTGGAAAAAGGTAAATTCAGTGTGTGCCTCGATAACTAAAAAAATTTTTAAAATCGGTAAATTAAACCCATCCTATGAACGTCAGGCACTCAATAAAAAACTAAAGCCAAATAATTGTATTTTATTTATTTTTACCTAACCTATGCAAAAATTATCGATTATTGTTCAAAAAGTATTTAAAGTTTTACAAAGAGATGGAATGCTTTGGAAAACTCTGTATTCAGTTGGGGCCTTGATAACTGAAAAAGTTTCAGAACCATGAGATAAAGCCTTTCCTTTGGGCATCAACAACTCTATAAAGCTATAAATCAAATAGTACGTCAAAATAATTGTGTTATATTTATTTTTATCTAACCTATACAAAAATTATCGACTACTTTGCAAAAATGTGCTTGTTGAAATTTTAGATATAGATTGAAAGTTTTGATAAAATCTGGATTCATCGGTGCTTCCATATTTGAAAAAGTTTGAGAATTATCGGGTTAAACTCTTATTCTATACCCCGATAACTCCATAAGTTAAAAGACACATAATGCCTGTTAAAAATTTTCGGAGAATCTTAGGGGGTTTTGAAGAGGAGAAGGGAAAATTTCGATCGCTAAACTTTCCATATCTCTTCCTATTTCTTCCTTCCACATTTCTTTATCTTTTTTTCTTTTCTTTTTTTAATTGTGTTTTATTTATTTTTATTTAACCTATACAAAAATTATCCACTACTTTGCAAAATAGTGCTTGCTGAAATTTTAGATATAGGTTGAAAGTTTTGATAAAATTTGGATTCATAGGTACTTCCATATTTGAAAAGTTTGAGAATCATCTGGTTAAACTCTTATTCTATAAACCCGATAACTGGATAAGCTAAAAGACACATAATGCTGTCTAAAATTTTTCAGAGAATCTTAGGGGGTTTTGAAGAGGAGAAGGGAAAGTTTCGATCGCTAAACTCTCCATACCTCTTCTTTTTTTTTTCCTTCCAAAGTTTTGATAAAATCTAGATTCATAGGTGCTTTCATATTTGAAAAATTTTGAGAATCATCGAGTTAAACTCTTATTCTATATGCCGATAACTCGATAAGCTAAAACACACTTAATGCCGTCTAAAAATTTTCAGAGAACCTTAGGGGGTTTTGAAGAGAAGGGAAAAATTTTGATCACTAAAAATTCCATATCTCTTCCTTTTTCTTCCTTCCACATTTCTTTATCTTTTTTCTTTTCTTTTTTTAATTGTGTTTTATTTATATTTATTTAGCTTTTACAAAAATTATCGACCACTGTACAGAAAAGCACTTGTTGAAATTTTAGATATAGATTGAAAGTTTTGATAAAATCTAGATTCATAGCTGCTTCCATATTTGAAAAAGTTTGAGAATCATCAGGTTAAACTCTTATTCTATACGCCGATAACTCGATAAATTAAAAGAAACATAATGCCGTCTAAAAATTTTCGGAGAATCTTAGGGGGTTTGAAGAGTAGAAGGGAAAAAATTTCGATCGCTACACTTTTCATATCTCTTTCTTTTTCTTCCTTCCATATTTCTTCATATTTTTTTCTTTTCTTTTTTAATAGTGTTTTATTTATTTTTATTTAATCTGGACAAAAATTATCGACTACTTTGTCAAAAAGTACCTGCTAAAGTTTCAGATATAGACTGAAAGTCTCGATAAAATCTGGATTCATAGGTGCTTCCATACTTGAAAAACTTTGAGAATCATCGGGTTAAACTTTTATTTTATACATCGATAACTCGATAAGCTAAAAGACACATAATGCCGTCTAAAAATTTTCGGTGAATCTTAAGGGGTTTTGAAGAGGAGAAGGGAAAATTTCGATAGCTAAACTTTCCACATCTCTTCCCTTTTCTTCCTTCCATATTTCTTTACATTTTTCGTTTCTTTTTTTAATTGTGTTTTATTTATCTTTATTTAGCCTATACAAAAATTATCGACTACTTTACAAAAAAGAAATTTTAGATATAGATTGAAAGTTTGGATAAAATCTGGTGCTTCCATATATGAAAAAGTTTTAGAATCATCGGGTGAAACTCTTATTCTTTACACCGATAACTCCATAAGTTAAAAGACACATAATGCCTGTTAAAAATTTTCGGAGAATCTTAGGGGGTTTTGAAGAGGAGAAGGGAAAATTTCGATCGCTAAACTTTCCATATCTCTTCCTATTTCTTCCTTCCACATTTCTTTATCTTTTTTTCTTTTCTTTTTTTAATTGTGTTTTATTTATTTTTATTTAACCTATACAAAAATTATCCACTACTTTGCAAAATAGTGCTTGCTGAAATTTTAGATATAGGTTGAAAGTTTTGATAAAATTTGGATTCATAGGTACTTCCATATTTGAAAAGTTTGAGAATCATCTGGTTAAACTCTTATTCTATAAACCGATAACTGGATAAGCTAAAAGACACATAATGCTGTCTAAAATTTTTCAGAGAATCTTAGGGGGTTTTGAAGAGGAGAAGGGAAAGTTTCGATCGCTAAACTCTCCATACCTCTTCTTTTTTTTTTCCTTCCAAAGTTTTGATAAAATCTAGATTCATAGGTGCTTTCATATTTGAAAAATTTTGAGAATCATCGAGTTAAACTCTTATTCTATATGCCGATAACTCGATAAGCTAAAACACACTTAATGCCGTCTAAAAATTTTCAGAGAACCTTAGGGGGTTTTGAAGAGAAGGGAAAAATTTTGATCACTAAAAATTCCATATCTCTTCCTTTTTCTTCCTTCCACATTTCTTTATCTTTTTTCTTTTCTTTTTTTAATTGTGTTTTATTTATATTTATTTAGCTTTTACAAAAATTATCGACCACTGTACAGAAAAGCACTTGTTGAAATTTTAGATATAGATTGAAAGTTTTGATAAAATCTAGATTCATAGCTGCTTCCATATTTGAAAAAGTTTGAGAATCATCAGGTTAAACTCTTATTCTATACGCCGATAACTCGATAAATTAAAAGAAACATAATGCCGTCTAAAAATTTTCGGAGAATCTTAGGGGGTTTGAAGAGTAGAAGGGAAAAAATTTCGATCGCTACACTTTTCATATCTCTTTCTTTTTCTTCCTTCCATATTTCTTCATATTTTTTTCTTTTCTTTTTTAATAGTGTTTTATTTATTTTTATTTAATCTGGACAAAAATTATCGACTACTTTGCAAAATTGTACTTGCTGAAATTTTAGATATAGAATGAAAATTTTGATAAAATCTGGATTCATAGGTGCTTCCATATTTAAAAAAGTTTGAGAATCATCAGGTTAAACTCTTATTCTATACACCGATAACTCGATAAGCTAAAAGACACATAATGCCGTCTAAAAATTTTCGGTGAATCTTAAGGGGTTTTGAAGAGGAGAAGGGAAAATTTCGATAGCTAAACTTTCCACATCTCTTCCCTTTTCTTCCTTCCATATTTCTTTACATTTTTCGTTTCTTTTTTTAATTGTGTTTTGTTTTATTTTATCTAACCTATACAAAAATTATCGACTACTTTGTCAAAAAGTACTTACTGAAGTTTTAGATATAGACTGAAAGTTTTGATAAAATCTAGATTCATAGGTGCTTCCATATTTAAAAAAGTTTGAGAATCATCGGGTTAAACTCTTATTCTATACGCCGATAACTCGATAATCTAAAAGACTCATAATGCCGTCTAAACATTTTCGGAGAATCTTAGGGGGTTTTGAAGAGGAGAAGGGAAAATTTCGATCGCTAAACTTGCCATATCTCTTCCTTTTTCTTCCTTCCATATTTCTTTTTCTTTTTTTTTTAACTTAAGAAAAAGCAATCTAACTCATCTTGCAATAACTTTACCATACGCTTCTTTTTCCAACGACCTCTGATCCCACCGCTCATTATCTCTTGAAACAAACAAAAAAAAAAAAAAAACACAGAGCGAACCACCTGAGAAAGGGACGAAAAACCGAAATGCTCGCCGAAGCCAGGTAACAGGTAAAAGCTAATAAGAAAAACAAAATCAACGAAAGGGGGGTTGCAAGGGTCAGAACCACGTGACTCGGGGATGCCTAAATGGGCCTATTTACACCCGGGCGCCAAGGAGGCGAAGGTAAGAGAAAATAAATAGAAATTAAACAAAAAAAAAAAGACAAAGTTTCCCTCGGGCTGTCGAATAAGCCTCGGGGCGTCGGTGAATAGTTTATTTAGTTTTTCTCCCCTTTTTTTAGAGATTTATTGGCCTAATAGGCCCGATTGGTTCCTTTTTTCGCTATTATTCGGGCATCTTTACCCAATATCCGCATCCGCCTTTGATTCGATGATAGATGGACTGATCGATTTCGCTTATTTTCATCCAGTTTTTTATTTGTTCATTATTTTTTTTCCCCTGTCTATATCTCTGTGAAAGCGAAACAGCGAAGAAAAAAAAAAGACAGATTAGGGAGAAAGTTCTAAATGACGAAGGTCGATCATAGATGTCGTAGAATGGCAGCGTTCAATTAAGATGTTATTTAATGCGAATACAGAGAGAAGAGATATATTCCGTTAAGTTCGACAGTGATACACCGGTAATGTTTTTGAAGTTTGGTAGTAAATGCGAAGGTGCGATTTACCCTCATTATTGTGTTAGATTTAAACTTCATACGTTGTTACAATGTAGCTTATACCTGAAGTATTGGGCTAAAAAAAGATCCATAATGTTTTCTTCTCCAATGCTATAGAATTTTAGTCAATTAAGATGTTATTTAAGCAACGTACAGAGACATAGGGGGAATATTCCGTTAAACAGTGAACACACCCTTTCTGTTTTTAGAAGATTGGTAGTATGAAAAGGTACGATTTACCCTCATCTTTATGTTAGAATTAAACTTCTTATTTTGTTACAATGTAGCTTACACCTGAAGTATTGGGGTAAAAAAGACCCATAGTGTTTTTCTACAATGCTATAGAATTTTAGTCAATTAAGATGTTATTTTAGGAGCTTAAAGAGACTTGTGGGGAATATTCCGTTAAACAGTGAATACACCCATACTGTTTTTAGAAGACTGGTAGTATGTAAAGGAGCAATTTACCCTCCTCTTTACGTTAGAATTAACGCTAAATCTAACAAGAGGGATCAAATGACCCCATTTTTCGTTATTTTTGCCCTTATAAAAAATGTCAGGTAGTTTTAGTGTTAAACTTCTTACGTTGTTACAATGTAGCTTACATCTGAAGTATTGGGCTAAAAAAAGACCCATGGTGTTTTTTCTCCAATTCTATAGAATTTTAGTCAATTAAGATGTCATTTAAGCAGCGTTTAGGGACATTGGGGGAATATTCCGTTAAACAGTGAACACACCCGTACTGTTTTTAGAAGATTGGTAGTATGCAAAGGTGCAATTTACCTTCATCTTTATATTAGATTTAAACTTCTTACGCTGTTACAATGTAGCTTACACCTGAAGTATTGGGACAAAAAAAGACCCATGGTGTTTCTCCTCATAGAATTTTAGTCAATTAAGCTGTTATTTAAGGCGCTTAGAGAGACAGAGGGAATATTCCGTTAAACAGTGAACACACCTGTACTGTTTTTAGAAGATTGGTAGTATACAAAGGTGCGATTTACCCTCATCTTTATGTTACATTTAAGTTTCTTACGTTGTTACAATATAGTATACCCTAATCTGTTGGGATAAAAAAAAAAGATAAGTCACTAAGGAATTAAAATTAATTTTCCATGTATATTACAGGTATGCAATGTGGTGATACATAAGGTTAAAAAGCATACAAAATAAATTGCCAATTAAAATTTTTCTATTATTTGGTATGATTTGGTTTTAGTTCGGAAAACTTTAAATTATTTTATAAGTGTTGTCATATATTGGAAACTCTACAAATAAATCGAGTTGGCAGCAGTGTTGTATTATAGCAACAATTATTCAAATCACCTATTAAAGCTAAGTTCACTGAGGAAATGATTATGTTGCACATATGCAAAGCTGTAAACAAATAATTCAAGAAGCATATAAAAATGGAAAAAAATGAATTTTTATAAATGTATAACAATTAAATATATCAAAATCAAGGCTTTAAATTATTGCATAGCTGTAGACATTTGCAGTAAAATAATGAACATAAATATAATTAAATTATCTGAATTCTAGCAGGGCCTAATTATCACACGAGTACTTGGGGCACGTTCCCTGGACAAGAAAATTTAGTCCAGTGCTTGAAACACATGTTAAGTAGGGAAAAATTGCTTACTGATGCTACCATCATTAAGTTTTAATAGATTATTTTACGAGGTAATTGTGTTTTTCATGAACTATATTGTTTCCTATTTACTTTAATTTTACTGTTTTTTATTTGATAATTAATTCCCTCAACAAACTTGGTGCTCTTTTTATCCTATGGATTTTTGAATGTTTATAAGACAGATTATTAGCAACGTACCACTAAAACTATTAAATCATCTCATCAATTTATTTTTAATTTGAATTTATTGAGAATTTACCTTATTTGGTATAAAATCCTAACATAAGACTCAGTTATTGCTCATAACTACTTTAAACAATTTTTAAAACAAAGATTTTTGAATTTTATAAATATTTGAAACACTCCAGGTGTTATTCTAACTGTCATTTACCTTTAAAATTGATCGAGAATTTACCTTGTTGGGTATAAAATCCCAACATACGATTCAAGTATAGCTCATAACTAATTTAAATAGTTTTTAAAATAGTTTTTTGAATTTTATAAGTATTTGAAACATTCCAGATGTCATTCTAACCGTCATTTACCTTTGAAAGTTTTCTAGAATTTTTCTTGTTGGGTATAAAATCTCAACATACAATTCAGTTATTGCTCATAACTACTTTAAACAATTTTTAAAACAAAGATTTTTATAAATATTTGAAACATTCCAGGTGTTACTCTATCTGTCATTTACCCTCGACAATTTACCTTTTTGGGGATAAAATAAAACTTAGTTAGAATTAATATTTTCCGAGCAGGAAAAATTTATTTTCTGTGAAATTTATTTTCTGTTTTGCAGAAAATAAATTATTATTTATTTTCTGCAAAACAGAGCTTGTGAGTGTGACAAGGTAAAAATAAAAAAAGTGGGTCACTCTAGGTCTTTAAAAGTTCTTAATTTTTAGCATGGCTAAACAGAGATAATAATGATTACGTAAAATGAAAATTTGGTGTTTTTGATTTTGAATATTACTTTAATGCTAATTTCTTAAATATGTTTACTAATTCAATGTTATAATTTTTATATGACTGTGATTGTGATAATAACTTTTCACTATAAATTTGCAATGGGGGTGGAGGGCACAAAAATTGGATTGTGCCCTGGGCACAAAAGAATGTTAGTCAGGCCCTGAATTCTAGCATGTTAGTTAAAAAAGAAGAAATACACAAAAAAATATATATTTCAATTTAAGCATAACACTTTTTAATATAAAAATTAATAGAAACCAAAAAGTTAATAATATATATTGCCACAACAAACATACTTTTTTTTATCGCGTTAGATATTTTACACTATTTAAATTGCATCTAGTCTTACCACCCAGCAAGTCAGAGTTGTTTTGCATACAAAAAAATAATTCGTTTAACTTTCATGCTCCTAGCTGGTTGTGCACTATAAAAATAACCAAAGCAAGACCCTGAGGCTCTGAACGACCTTAGTGACCTAACCTGGCATCCTCACATTCTTACCAAAGCCTGATGCCATTCATTGTAATAAATCTGTTTTATAAAATATAGCAAAATAAAACTAAAAATAGGTTTGAGCCGTCTTGAATCATCACTGTTCCACTTCGTTAAACAGGAAAAGTACATACCCCAGGAACCGTTACGTGGAGAAATGGTTTTATGCTAAATCTTACAGCACAAACGATTTCGCTTTTTCATTGTTGTGATTGTTTTCGGGGTTGCTGCAACTTTTTAAACATGACTTTTTGTTTATGTTTTTAATAATAAAAGAATTTTTATTGTAAGTTTAATGATGAATTCTCTCAAGGAAAAAACAATATTTTTTGTTTGCTTGTTTGTTTCAAATGATATAGAAAGTAGGTGAACATTTTAAAAAAACTTAAAATAATTGTTTCTAAAATTTTCCTTCAAAGTGTTTTGGATAAAAATAAACTACTACAAGGTTTGCGAATAATTTTTTAGTATATTTTTTAATAAAAACTCTTTTGTCTTAAGATTAATGATGAATTTTTCGCAGTTCAAAACTAAATATTATTTTGACTTAGTTGTTTTTTGTTTATACTTTTTAATAATAAAAAATTTTTTATTGTAACTTTAATGACGAATTCTTTCAAGGAAAAAACAATATTTTTTGTTTGCTTGTTTGTTTCAAATGGTATGGAAAGTAGGTGAACATTTTAAAAAACTTAAAATAATTGTTTCTAAAATTTTCCTTCAAAGTGTTTTGGATAAAAATAAACTACTACAAGGTTTGCGAATAATTTTTGTGAATATTTTTTTAATAAAAACTCTTTTGTTCTAAGTTTAATTATGAATTTTTCGCAGTTCAAAAACTAAATATTATTTTGACTTAGTTGTTTTTTGTTTATACTTTTTAATAATAAAAGAACTGTTGTTGTAACTTTATGGATGAATTCTTTCAAGGAAAAAACAATATTTTTTGTTTTCTTGTTTGTTTCAAATGGTATGGAAAGTAGGTGAACATTTTAAAAACTTTAAATAATTGTTTCTAAAATTTTCCTTTAAAGTGTTTTCGATAAAAACAAACTGCTGCAAGGTATATAATTTTTATGAATATTTTTAATAAAAGGTTTTTTGTGTTAAGAATAATTATGAATTTTTTGCAGTTCAAAAACTAAATATTATTTTGAATTAATTGTTTTTTATTTATAATTTTTAATAATAAAAGAATTGTTATTGTAAGTTTAATAATGAATTATTTCAAGGAAAAAACAATATTTTTTGTTTGCTTGATTGCTTCAAATGGTATGGAAAGTAGGTGAACATTTAAAAAAAACTTTAAATAATTGTTTCTAAAATTTTCCTTCAAAGTATTTTCCATAAAAATAAACTGCTGCATGGTATGCATATAATTTTTGTGAACATTTTTTTAATAAAAGGTCTTTTGTTCTAAGTTTAATTATGAATTTTTCGCAGTTAAAAAGACAAATATTATTTTGATATAGTTATTTTTTGTTTATACTTTTTAATAATAAAAGAACTTTTATTGTAAGTTTAATGATGAATTCTCTCAAGGAAAAAACAATATTTTTTGTTTGCTTGATTGCTTCAAATGGTATGGAAAGTAGGTGAACATTTTAAAAAACTTAAAATAATTGTTTCAAAAATTTTCCTTTAAAGTGTTTTGGATAAAAATAAACTACTGCATGGTATGTATATAATTTTTGTGAACATTTTTAATAAAAGGTCTTTTGTTCTAAGTTTAATTATGAATTTTTCGCTGTTCAAAAACTAAATATTATTTTGACTTAGTTGTTTTTTGTTTATACTTTTTAATAATAAAAGAACTTTTATTGTAAGTTTAATGATGAATTCTCTCAAGGAAAAAACAATATTTTTTGTTTGCTTGTTTGTTTCAAATGGTGTGGAAAGTGGGTGAATATTTTTAAAAAACTTTAAATAATTGTTTCTAAAATTTCCCTTTAAAATGTTTTGAATAAAAATAAACTACTGCAAGGTCTGTAAATAATTTCTGTGTATATTTTTTAATAAATGGTCTTTTGTTCTAAGTTTAATTATGAATTTTTTGCAGTTCAAAAACTAATTTTTTTTTTGCTTAGTTGTTTTTTGTTTATACTTTTTTAATAATAAAAGAATTGCTATTTTAATTTTATTGATGAATTTTTTCAGGGAAAATATTTTTTATTTGTTTCAAATGGTATGGAAACTATGAAGAACATTTAAAAAAACTTAAAATAGTTGTTTCTAAAATTTTCCTTTCAAGTGTTTTGGATAAAAATATACTGAAAGGTTTGTAAATAATTTTTGTGTATATTTTTTAATAAAGGTGTTTTGTTTTAAGATTAATTATGAATTTTTCGCAATTCAAAAACTAAATATTTTCTTTTCTTAGGTTTTTTTTTATATTTTTTAATAATAAAAGAATTGTTATTGTAACTTTAATGATGAATTCTTTCGAGGAAAAAATAACAACATTTTTTGTTTGTTTATTTATTTCAAATGGTGTGGAAAGTAGGTGAACATTTTAAAAAACTTAAAATAATTGTTTCAAAAATTTTTCTTCAAAGTGTTTTCGATAAAAATAAACTGCTACAAGGTATGTGTATAATTTTTGTGAATATTTTTTTAATAAAAGATTTTTTTGTTTTAAGTTTAATTAAGAATTTTTCGCAGTTAAAAAGCTAAATATTATTTTGACTTAGTTGTTTTTTGTTTATACTTTTTAATAATAAAAGAATTTTTATTGTAAGTTTAACGATGAATTCTTTCAAGGAAAATAATATTTTTTGTTTGTTTCTTTATTTGTTTTAAATGGTATGGAAAGTAGGTGAACATTTAAAAAAACTTTAAATAATTGTTTCTAAAATTTTCCTTGAAAGTGTTTTCGATAAACATAAACTGCTGCAAGGTATATAATTTTTGTGAATGTTTTTTAATAAAAGTTTTTTGTTTTAAGATTAGTTATGAATTTTTCGCAGTTCAAAAATTAAATATTATTTTTGCTTAGTTGTTTTTTGTTTAGATTTTTAAAAATAAAAGAATTCTGTTTGTAAATTTAATTATGAGTTCTTTCAAGGAAAAAATAATTTTTGT
>CM063509.1:113356939-113366939 GCA_032207245.1 Pardosa pseudoannulata
TGAAATTCATCCTAAGAAGGATTTTTGAATATCTACCTTTGAGAAGTTCCTAGGGAGCCTTCTCTTTACATTGCTTCCATTTGCTGATATTATTTCCCCAGACGTACTCCAAACTCCAACATCCACCCGTCGGCCAATTACAGGTAAAAGGGCTGAGAGAATCTCATATGGTAGCCCTTACCTTGGGAAACAGGTTGTTGTGTCTTACCATGATTGTTTTAGTTCTCATACTAATGACTTGTGTGTGGATACTATAGTCTGAGCTGGATATTTTTTGCGGTAGTCCATCGTTGGGGAAAATGAGGTTGGGGGAAGCTTCTTTTATGCCCTTTTTTGTTTAGTTGTTCTTTTTCCTCCTCGTAATCGTCTTTTCTCGATGGAGTTGGTGGTTTGGATGGTGTCTGGTCAGTGATTAAAGAGTCTTCATTCGCTGGTCTGACTGTGGTCCCACACTGTTATTTTAGAGGAAGACTCCCAAAGGTCATCATACTTGATGTCGAATGAAACAAAGGTCGTCGAAAGCAAGGGTGGTGTGTTTCATTTCTGCCAGACTTCTGTTGCAGAGAACCTGATCATTGACATGAAATCTGGTGCCTCCAAGGGAATGCCTAGACGTAATTTAATGAACGAGCTCTTGAAATTAACTAGAAGTGAAAGACTATTGTTCTAAATATATGTATTATTTCTTGTGTTACAATTGTATGTATTAGGTTATACTGTAATAAGTGTATGCAATCATACATAAATAATGTGTAAATATGATTATTTAAAAATTCTTCGGGCTGAATTTCATTCAATTACTCCTTCTGTGAAACATATAGAGCCTACAGTAAAGCCTCGTTGTTTTTGTTCTATAATTAGAACTAAAACTAAGTGTTAAAACAGATAGATTATTTTGATACTCCTAAGCGGTTTAAAATTTTTTAAAAAAGAATGCTTTATATCTAACTATGTTCAAATTACTTCTTGACTAATTTTTCTTTTTGTCAGTGAAATAATGATAATTTTTATTCCTATGTTAGAATATAGTAGGGATATATATAAATAAATAAATAATTTTTTATATATATATATATATATATATATATATATATATATATATATATATATATATATATATATATATATATATTATATATATTATAAATATATATATATATATATATATATATATATATATATATATATAAAAAATTATATAGCTGCAAGGAGAAATCTAAACAATTTATTTCAGAGCTGATAGAAACAACCTTTAAGAATCAACGACAGACCAAGAAAAGAAACAAAAATCATAAAAAAAAAAATCAGCAAGCGAAGACAAAGAATTTTCCCACTTACTCAGCGAATTTAAGTGCAAGATCAGGAAAAACGCGGAGCCATTTGCCGGCGACAGCTGGGAAACGTGTTGAATAGACAGAAAATTTACATCTTTAAGATAGAAAGCTTTGGGAAGAATTTTAAGTCGAAGACACTCCTTTGATTAAGACATTTAGAGGCTGGGAAAAAGATTTTAAGGAATTAGAATGGGAGAGAGGAGGTTTTTAAGGAAATATTAAAGTTAAATAGTTTTGATATATTACATATATATATATATATATATATATATATATATATATATCATATACATAAATTTGACATTGTTTATATTAGCTCAATGTTTATACAGATGTATTAAGGTACGAACCTTAGTTTTATTTTTTTTAAACACACAAGTTTCTTTTAATACTAAATAAATCAATAACTCTCTTAATATATTTTAAAAGTTTCAACCAAAGTAATTCACAGAAACTGTGGTGAAAGAAAAAGAAAGAGAAAACTGTTTGTAAGGAGATTCTTAATTAAAATTTGGAAATTCTCACAATCAGAAAAAACTACAAAATAAACTACAGAAAAATTTGTAATTCAAAATTTCAGTAATTCTTCTGATGATAGCGTTAGATTTATTATTGTTTTGTTACTCGAAGTCTATTTATAATATAAAAATCTGAGTAAGAAAAATATTGTAAAAAAAAATATTAATTCTTATTTTAAAAATAAGCAATAAAATTAAGAATAAATCATTGAATATTTATAAGTTAAAAATAAGCCAGTTAATATTTATAATTAAATTTAAAATATTAATAATAATAATAATAATTAATTTTTAAAATTAAAGTTATTTTAAAATATTAGTTTAGTTTTAAACAGCGGAACAAAATGATTTTTGAAAATACTTTGAGGAGAAAATTCTTGTTTGATTCAGGTTTACTTTATGTCAAGGAAATAGCAGATTTTCAAAATTAAGTTTGCTTTTGACTAACGTACTTAAAAATTTAAGATATCACTAGCAATACATAAAAGTGAAGTTGTTTACAATTTCAGAGGAAAATTTTATTTTGAATGTAAAAATAATAATTTTAAATGTTATTAATCATTAATTGTTTCAACGCAAGTTTTATTGAAAATATTCTTTATGCATCCCTTTCACGTATAATGTGGTCATTCCGTTCATATGATGCCTTTTAGATCTTAAAATAAAAACTCGGTTGGTCGCAAGCATATCTTAAAATAGAGTTAGAAAAAAATAATGATGATTAAAACATTTATTTCGAACACTTAAATATGTATAAAAATTCTTTTGATTTCACAGAAAATAAATTTTTCCTGCTCATAAAATATTAATTCTAAGTTTTATTTTATCCCCAAAAAGGTAAATTGTCGAGGGTAAATGACAGTTAGAGTAACACCTGGAATGTTTAAAATATTTATAAAAATCTTTGTTTTAAAAATTGTTTAAAGTAGTTATGAGCAATAACTGAATCGTATGTTATGATTTTATACCCAACAAGAAAAATTCTCAAAAAATTTCAAAGGTAAATGACGGTTAGAATGACACCTGAGTGTTTCAAATACTTATAAAATTCAAAAAACTATTTTAAAAACTATTTAAATTAGTTATGAGCTATACTTGAATCGTATGTTGGGATTTTATACCCAACAAGGTAAATACTCGATAAATTTCAAAGTATAATGACAGTTAGAATAACACCTTAAGTGTTTCAAATATTTATAAAATTCAAAAATCTTTGTTTTAAAAATTGTTTAAAGTAGTTATGAGCAATAACTGAGTCGTATGTTAGGATTTTATTCCAAACAAGGTAAATTCTCGATAAATTCGAATGTAAATGACAGTTAGAATGACACATGGAGTGTTTCAAATACTTATAAAATTCAAAAATCTTTGTTTAAAAAACTGTTTAAAGTAGTTATGAGCAATAACTGAATCGTATGTTGGGATTTTATACTCAACAAGGTAAATTCTCGATAAATTTCAAAGGTATATGACAGTTAGAATGGCACCTGGAGTGTTTCAAATACTTATAAAATTCAAAAATCTTTTTTTAAATTGTGTGTACAGTAGTTATGAGCAATAACTGAATCGTATGTTGGTATTTTATACCTAACAAGGTAAATTGCCGATAAATCTCGAAGGTAAATGACGGTCAGAATGACACCTGGAGTGTTTCAAATACATATAAAATTCAAAAATCTTAGTTTTAAAAACTATTTAAATTAGGTATGAGCAATAACTGAAAGGTATGTTGGGGGTAACAATTATGAGGCGATGTATGTTAAAATAACTTTTTCACTTCTTGATTATAATTACACTTCACAATTCAATGACATAGAAATTTCAAATTTTCAAACAAATTTCACTCAATTGAACATTTTTGAAACCTTGGATATGGAATGAATTTGATACAAATCGGTGTCAAAAACAAAAGAAGTATTGAAGTAACTTAAAAAAACACATACGTTTGTGTTCGTAAACATTAATCACAGAAGTAGCGAATTACTAAATGAAAACTCCCTTTAAATGGAAGCAATGAACCAAATTCGAAACCAGAAACAGAAGATCGTGTTGATAAACAAAATGCTTTTAAGCCAATATGAAAAATTACCACTAAGTAACCACATACAGCATATCTCACACAACCTTCTGACCTTACCAATAACCACAAATGAGAGGCAGGTTATGATAGCGGAGGGTGTGTGTGAATTATCCTTTTCCAGTGCTCTCATAAAGATTTCGTACAGAAAATACCACATTCCCACGATTACTATGCAATGCCTTACTATTTATTATTCATCATGATCGTTAGTGAAAGTTACACAATCGAAAATGACATATTAAATTATACGTTACTAATAAGAATGAAAGCAAGATTTACAATTCAGCGTAAAAGTATGTTTCATCTGCCAGCGGCATTCCGCGTTCCTGATCTTTACTGAAATTATTAGTATCGTTGAAACTCTTATGACACAATTTGTGGGATTTGTTTAAGATCCTTATTAATCATTTACTGCTATAATTGAGTGCATGTGTGTACATTCCGGTAACAGGAATCCCTTTAAGACAATGAAATATAAAATTATAAAATAAAATTTCACTCTAAATCGGCCAAATTATCATGTTGATAAAATGGATGAATTGTTAATAATGATTTACTGTTCAGCTAATGTACTCATCAGTAACTACATTTTTTCATTTCCAATTTCGCCTATATATATATATATATATATATATATATATATATATATATATATATATATATATATATATATATATATATATATATATATATATATATATTATATATATATATATATGTGTGTGTGTGTGTATAATAAATTCTAGTATTTAATAATTAAATATAAAATAGTATTTTATTTATTTAATATATTATATATATGAATATATAGTTATATATAATATAATTTATTTACATGTATATATATATATAAATTTATAATAAAAAATATATATGTATAAATTTTTCTAGAGATATTTTAAATGTTATATATATGTATTTATAATAGATATTATGCTATATATATTGTTTGTATATGATATATATGTATATATTATAATATATTTATATATATATATATATTTATATATATATAATATATATATATTATATATATGTATAATATATATGTATATATATATATATATATATATATATATATATATATATATATATATATATATATATATATATTTATATATATATATATATATATATATAATATAATATATAAAAATATTATATTTATTTTATATTTTAAAATTAATATTTTTATAATATTAATAAATTCTATTGATTTAATATATTTTATACAAATATGGACATTTTAAAAGTCTTTTCAGTAACGAATAAGGTTCAATAATATTTTAGTTTTATTTTCATTGTCTTCAAGTGATGAAAATGGGAATTTAGTAAGAAAAATAGCAACGCTATAAGGTATATTTTTGTAATATATTATTATTAAAAGGAGTTAAAATATATTTTCACGAAATATCAAAAAGCATGCCTACTACGTCTTTAGAGTGTACTATCAAAATGTGTATGATCCTCTTTATAATTTTCATTTAAAGTGAAACCTAAGATGAACGTCGTAGGATCTTGTGCGAGTTTACCTCCCATCTTGACTTTAAAGAATGGTTCATACAAATATTTATAAATTTCTAAAACATTTATTACAAACAAAATCTTTAATTTCAGTTGGAAAAAACATTTAAAAAAATTACAATATCTTTCCTCGTACCGTTGATTTACCTGTTTTTTTTTCTCTTCCTACCGCAATGTTTTTTAAAGGGCAATCATAATTCCACCTAAATTACCACTAAAAGTAACCTTCTAACCTTCAGATATCTTCAGCCAGTACGCTGCAGATTCCCACCTCCGCTCTATACTAGTACTGTTACGATGTTTTCCAACTTTTCCACGGGCATTAAGGGGCGAATTACAGACTTCGCCACATTCCGTCACAACACACACAACTATTATCCATCAACCACATTACGAAGCGCCCGCAATTAACTTAAGACTCCTCAGGGCGAGGCAACTGCCAAAAAAAAAAAAGAGAAAAAATAATTCGCGTTTTACCAACCCCCCTCTTCTCCCCGAAATTCGAATTCTTTTTTTCCCACGGCCACCCCACTTAATTGATCGACGAGGCCTATAAGTATTCAGCAACGGTCGATCACAAGCTTCTTACGGGTGGGGGGAGGCCGTCATTGCCGTGCAGAGGGCTATTATGCGGTGGTGCAACAAAGTGGCGGCATGTCGTGACCACCGGGCCAGCTGTGTGTAGGCATTTAAGGTTTTCAGGGGTGGATGAGGCAGCCGAGATCGTGACGGGGACGGCCCAGTGGTTTGGGGCCGGCTACCGGCCATCTATAAGTTCCGAGCTTTGTTGCGAGCCACCAAACCCCGCACTTAGTTAAATGGTAATAAAGGGGTGCAATGAATACAGTGAGCATTCGTAGGTTATTGAAAAGTCATGAGTCTTAACCCTTGTACGAGGGCGAAGTCAGCGGGGGATGCTTTTGCAAAACACTCGTCCCAAGCCCTGTACAAATGGGCAACATACCACTTGACATTACACAGGTAACAAATCGTGACTGATTCTCCAAGTGTGTTACAAACGATACATGCTCACGAGTACGAATGAGGAATCAAATGGTCTTTGGAATGCTACAAGGGGATTTTCAACACGATCAGACAGATTTAATCGAGGTTTAATTGAGCAATAAGTAAGACTGTACACTTAGTTGCAGTGGAATTTTATCACCAATCCAGCCATTCGAGTAGAAAGCAACGTTCTTAATAAAAATAGTTCAAAGTTGTTAAGATTACAGGTGTAAGTTGATAAACCAGTGAAGCAACCATCTCACGTTTGGATAGTTCAAAAAACAACGATTTATGTTCAAAGAAAAGTATACACTAGTTTTACATTGTAGATTTCAAGAAAAACAGGTTTTGGAGGAAATTATTTTTAAACTGAAAATTAAATAATATCTGTACTTTCTTGTATCCCTCTCAACATAAGGCATTATTAAAGACTGGTAATATGGTTGACTCAGACTTTCATCCCTTCAGTGGGTAAATGAACTGAGGACCAAATGTGCTTGGGAACTAAACACTGGGGGTTCCGCGTAAGATTAACCACCTAACAGGAACACATGCTTGGCATCCCAGGGCCCTTGGTCACGTAAACGGAGATTGGCACCGTAGGCCCTGGCCCTCTAGGGGCTGTTTCGCAGGAGTTTAGTTAGTTAATTATGGTTATAAGATTCAAAGTTTAGTTGCAAGCACCAGAATTTTTATTGAAGCTGGTACTAAACTTAAACTTGTATAGGATCAACAGTTTGTATAACCATGTCCATTGCTTTAAATTGCTTAAAATTTCTAAATCTATCTCCTTAAACCTATCTCACTAGTTTAGTATTAAAGAAAAAATATTTGGAAGAAGAGATTACCCATGCAAAAGAGTTTTCTTTTAAACTTATTTTCATTTTCTTTCCTTTTAAAGACTAACATGCCAAATATTAGCAGTTAAACTTTTATCATATACAACTATATTTAGAAACAAATTTTATTTTCCTTTTTTCCTTTTTATAATATTTTAAAAAAATAATATACTTGAAAATTCTTCCGGTAACGCAAAAGTTGTGAAATATTTATATAAAAACTAACAACAAATAATGTTTTTTCATTTAAATCCAGGCGAAATAGGATTTTCAGTTCCTGAATATTACTGTTCATAATCTAAAAGTGATTTCAGTACACATTAGAGTGCAACTGTTTCGGGAAAAGATCTCTGATGTGATGCTGCTGCATACATTTTCCCAACAGATGTACTCGTGATATGAGCAATGACTTACGGAAAAATCTTGCGCATATTACACTAGCGACCTCGAATATCCATGAGCATAATAGTTTGATAAACAGCTTCACACAGGAAACAAAAAAATTAAATGAACAAAAAAAGGTTGAAGATGCGGTGAATCTGTAAAGCTATTACATCCCCTTCAGCTTCCTTCGCACCTGGATGTGTCTTACCAAAATCGTGACTTCCAACAAGAGGCAGCTGCCTCTTCAAAGCCCAGTATAGCACCCCACTAAAAGTCGTGCACATGGACAAAAGCGTTGGCTACTGATAAAGGTTGGATATGAGAACATGCTCCAGCAGAAAATGGATGATTAATAAAAAATGAGGTGACGCCTTTTATCTGTGCTGGCATTGTTTCTTTTTTGGTCGACGGCGTCACGTTTAACAGCAGATATTATTTTTAAATAGAAAGTTGCTGAAACTCCATATCTGTTTGCGGACTTCTGAATTATATTACATGTAACGAAAAAAAATAGCTAACGAAATGAAAGAAACAATTAAGTCACGCAGAGAACTAAAATGAATCAAAATATAAATGCAATTTTTGAAGAAGCAATATTAAAATCCATTGCAGTGCCTTAAAATATAAGTTCTGAACTTCATTTTTCTTATGACATTATCTTTTACCTATATATAACACCTCTAACAAAATCACTGCATCAGAAAATACTGTGATGAGCCTTTGAATCTGTTTGAAGAATCTGGCAAAACATATAGCTTGGAGTTATGTAAGTTCTGAACTTCTTTTTACTTATAACATTATCTTTTACCTATGTATAACACCTCTAACAAAATCACTGAATGTACTGTGATGTACCTTTGAATCTGTTTGGAGTATCTGGCAAAACACATAGCTTGGAGATATGTAAGTTCTGAACTTCATTTTACTTATAACATTATCTTTTACCTATATATAACACCTCTAACAAAATCACTGTATGTACTGTGATGTACCTTTGGATCTGTTTGGAGTATCTGGCAAAACACATAGCTTGGTGATAATTTATCCCTTGAAGACTGTTACTATGTCAAAAGGATGGATATTTGAAACCATCTGTGGGCACGAAAAATTACGTTACGAAATATAACGAAAAGTGTAGAACATAGGATTTTAAGCTACTTACCATGTTGAAAGTAATTGGCTTTCCGGACATAAACGCAAACCAAAGCCATCAGCTGAAGCTGCGACAGCCTCTGCCTGGTCGAAGAAGGAAGAGGTAGGAGATCTCGTAGATTGGCAATCTCTGCATTGATGAGATCTCGGCGCAGCTTCGATGCGCCCTTTGTGGATTTGGTCGCGTCGAAACTGTAAAGAAGGAATAGAATAATTGTCATAACATGCTACAAAATATAAAAACTGCTGCACAATAGTTAATAAATTTTAATATGTCCTTGTCCAACAGCTACATTTTCCATCAAGTAATGTTGGTCCACTAGCTTTTCGAAATGTTTTGCGGAGATTGGGAAAAGTTCACTCTAGTCTACCCTGACCATACTTCTTGTAATAAATGTATTACAAATTTATTGCAAACATGAAAGACTATTACAATTAACAGCTACATTCTCTATCAAGCAATGTAGATCCACTGGCTTTCCGAAATGTTTTGCGGAGATTAAAAAAGTTCACTCTAGTCTACCCTGACAGTACTTCTTGTTATAAATGTGTTACAAATTTATTGCAGACATAAAAGACATAAGAAAAAGGTAAGATATCATGAAAGTAATCAACAGTTTAAAACTGCTCTTAGGTTAGAGGATTTCATCAGGATTTTTTTTTCCAAAAACGGTTCTCTCTTTTAAAAGAATGTTAAATAATGTCAATGGATGTTGCTAATTTTAGTTAATTCTGTACAGTTGATAAGACAAAATGAAAGGATATGTTCTAGAAGACTTTTTATCTTAATTTTGTATACGTGATAAGAAAGAACTAAAGGACTTTCTAGAATACTTTAGTTGTACTGTTTACTTCCCCTTTAAAGTGTTAAGAAATATAAGTTAAGTACGAAAAAGTATTAGAAATTTATAAAGCTTAATTTTTTTTTCAGAAACAATAGAAATCGTGGTTACCAGTTAGAGAGATTAATTCAATAATTAAGTGATTTCCTTTAAAGTAAAAATGTCAAAGAATGTCGATGTATGTTGCTAATTTTATCTTAATGCTGTGCAGTTAATAAGACAAAATTAAAGGATATGTTCTAGAATACTATTTTTATATTAATTTTGTATATGTGATAAGAAAGAACTAAAAGATTTTTTCTAGAATACTTTACTTTACTGT
>CM063509.1:113371939-113384439 GCA_032207245.1 Pardosa pseudoannulata
TAATATTATTTACTAGGAAAGCAGAAAAAAATCCTTTATATAAATCTTAAATCTGATTTGACATCTTAAACTCTCTTTTTAGTGAATCGATCTTGTAGGTTAATGTATTGTAGGAAGAACATATTAGTAAGATTAGATACTTATCACTAAACTCATGTCCTGGAAATAAATTAACGCTTTAGCTCTGTCAATAAATGTTTTTATAAAGAAAAAAATGTTTGATGATATGCAATTACAATCCAATTCCCTTCTCCCAGTATTCTTTCCCAGTATTATAACAAGCGATAACTTACAAAAGTCTATTTCTCACAGTGTCAAATCACGATGCAAATGGCCTTTTGATTTGTTTTCATTGTAACTAAATGTCTTCTTGAATGCAGCAAAGTTTGTTTTGCGTCACAGTGTAAATGACACTTATTTCGCGCTTCTCTGTACACGAGTTTGATCACGCAATAGTTGCCAAAAGCACTTTCACGAACATCGATGTTTTGTTTAATGGGACTTCAATAAAGTTGATTATAAAAGTAAAAACTTCATGCTAAATTCATGCCCTCAAAATAAATCAATGCTTCAGTTCTGTCAACAAATGATTTTATGGAAAATATATATGATAACATACAATTATAATCCAATTTCCCTTTCCCAAATTCTTTCCCATTACTAAAACAAGCGGTAATATTTTCAATAGCGAAATCACTATGAAAATTTCTTTTTGATTTGTTTTCATTATGACTAAATGTCTTTTTTGGTTACAGTAAAGATTTTTTTGCGTCGTGTTAGTGACATTTATTTCAGGCTTCTCTGTATTCGAGTAGATCACACAATTGTTACTGATATTTTACCAAACATTGATTTTCGTTTAATGGTACTTATATTAACCTAATACTAAAATTAAAAGCTTCACTCTAAACTCATGTTCTCCAAACAAATCAATTCTTTAGTGCTATCAACAAACGAAAAAAAATAATTAATGAGGACAGGCAATTATAACCCAACTTCCCTTACTCAAACTGTTTCACAGTACTACAACAAGCAATTACGTTTTCAAGAGTTGATTTTTCACAGCGTCAAGTCATGATGCAAATAGCCTTTTGATTTGTTTTCCCTGTGACTAAATGCCTTCTTGAATGCAGAAAAGTTTGTTTTGGGTCACAGTGTAAATGACACTTATTTCTCTGTACGAATTTGATCATGCAATTGTTGCCAAAAGCCCTTTCAAGAACACTGATGTTTCGTTTAAGGGTGCTTAACTTAAATAAAGTTTATTTTAAAAGTAAAACGTTCACTCTAAACTCATGGTCTCCAAACAAATCAATTCATTAGTTCTATCAACATATGCTTTAACGAAAAAAGTAATTAATGAAGACATGCAATTATAACCCAACTTCAATTACTCAAACTCTTTCACA
Organism: Pardosa pseudoannulata; assembly: GCA_032207245.1. Taxonomy (NCBI): domain Eukaryota; kingdom Metazoa; phylum Arthropoda; class Arachnida; order Araneae; family Lycosidae; genus Pardosa; species Pardosa pseudoannulata. Next base: position 113,373,349 of record CM063509.1, read on the forward strand.
GAACTACAGCAAGCAATAACATTTTCAAGAGTTGATTTTTCACAGCGTCAAATTACGACGCAAATGTTCTTTTGATTTGTTTTCATTGTAACTAAATGTCTTCTTGACTGCAACAAAGTTTGTTTTGCGTCACATTGCAAGTGATACTTATTTCGTGCTTCTCTGTATACAAATTTGATAACACAATTGTTGCCAAAGTCCTTTCATAAACATTGATGTTTCGTTTAATGGCACTTCAATAAAAATGATTCTAAAATTAAAAACTTCGCGCTTAACTCATGTTCTTAAAATGACTCATCAGTGCTATAGTTCTGTCAACAAATGTTTTCATAAAAAAATATATGATAACATGCAATTATAATCTAATTTCACATCCCCAAATTCTTTCCCAGTTCTGTAACAGGCGTTAATATTTTCAAGAGTGAAATCACGATGCAAATGGCCTTTTGATTTGTTTTCCCTGTGACTAAATGTCTTCTTCGATACAGCAAAGTTTGTTTTGCGTCACCGTGTTAGCGACACTTACTCCGCGTTTCTTTGTACACGAGTTTGATCGCGCAAATGTTACCTAAAATACTTTCACGACCATTGGGATTATTTTTTTTTATTTAATGGTGGGAGGGGGAAAGACGCAAGCCGTATGTATAATCTGGTTCCTAGAAAGGGTACTGTTGGAGAAAGTTAACGGCCTGCGCCATTTGCATAATGTGAACTCCGCTATCTTCCAGAGGTGAGTTTTCAGCTTGCAGCTGAGTAACGAAATACCTCGAAGATACCGAGTAATTCGTTTCATTAGTATGCAACAAAGCAAGTGGAAGAGCCTTACTGGACACAGCACCTGGATGCCTTGTTTGCTTTAGCGGGAAAAAAAGTGCGTAGCAGACCATAATAAAGAGGATGTTGATGTCTATTAAAGCAGTGACACAGCTTTGGGGTTGGAACAGGTAGAGGACATAAGGTTGAAGGGCAGATTTAGTTTCAAAAGATATGCTCTAATAACTGTAATCATGGTGAACAGATAGAAATAATTAGCCTAATATAAATGAATGATCTGTAATATAACATGCTGTTCTGCAGATTAAAAAGTTCAAATGAGTATACCTTAGAATGATAGTATTGCGAAAGTTTTGTATATTATACTGTAAAGCGTGTTAAATAAAATAGATATTAAGAAAAGTAACCAAAAATACCCCCAAACCAAAAGTTGTTTATAAGTTAGAGAATTTGTATTTTTTTTCTAAATTTATTCAATTCCAAAAGGAACATCACCAAAGGACAATCAACTAAGTAGGATGCTATCTGTCTGTATCTAAGTTCATAACTTCAAATCTCACTGAAGGCATGAAAGTTCATAGCCATTAGGAATTAAATTTAAGCAGCAGGTCTCCATGGCAGAAAGTTTAAAAAAAATTCATCATATCATTATACACAAAATTAATTTGAACAAATTGATATTAGAGATTAGGTTAGCATTTACGTCCATCTTCTTTCTCTCTCTATATATAGAGAGAGCGATATAGAAATGTAATATGTATGTGTATACGTATGCATGACATCCATTCATATATGTAGCTATATTTTATTTAATAACTGTAATAATGGTGAACAGCAATAATTAGCAATAATGATGGAAAAATATTTTTAAAATACTTGATGCCACACGTGTACAGTCATCACAAACGCAATTAGACTAAATTCAAATTCCCACATCGCCAGTACGGGGATTCGATCCTGGGACTCCTCGTACCGAAGTCCGCCGAGCTGACCACTGCGCCACAATTACTTCGACAGTGAAAGTTTCAAGTGGCATTATAATAATCTCAATAAGCCCACAATTCTGTATTTTTAATAAAAAAAAAATTCTGTCGGATGAAATTGTGAATCTAAACCATTCTTGAATCAACTTAATTACATACACAAAATTTCATCAAAATCAGTCCAGCCGTTTAGCAGGACTTTTAATACAAACACACGGACAGAAAAATTTTACATATAAAGATATATATATATATTTATATGTATATAACTCTGTTTGCGCAAGCAAATAAATATATTATTTCAAGAAAAGTATACATTGCACGTCATATGCGAAGGAAGTATATTTACTCTTCCAGGAAACTCTTCGTAGGTCAGGAATCTTGGTACAAGACATTTTAAAAACAGTCTAAGCTGAATCAACATGTAAGTTATTTCTTAGACAGACTTCTCGGAATTTGCTTTACAGGTCATCTGCTAAGCAAAACCAATAATCAAGAATATTAGTTTTGACAGATGCTACTCTCAAGAACTTTAAATGGATACTGGTTAGATATAGCATTATTCACTTTATCAATGACAAATGCATTTCCAAACGACCGTGTCAAATACAGATTTCTTAGATTTTTTAGAACAGTAGTCTACAATGGTACAAGGAATTTTAAAAACAGTCTAAGCTGAATAAACATGTAAGTTACTTCTTAGACAGTCTTCTGAGAATTTGCTTTACAGGTCATCTGCTAATCAAAATCAATCATCAAGAATATTCGTTTTGACAGATGCTACTCTCAAGAACCTTAAATGAATACTGGTTAGATATAGCATTATCCAGTTTATCAATGACAAATGCATTTCCAAACGTCCGGGTCAAATACGGATTTCTTAGATTTTTTAGAACAGTAGTCTGCAATGGTGCAAAGAATTTTAAAAACAGTCTAAACCGAATAAACATGTAAGTTACTTCTTAGACAGTCTTCTGATATTTTGCTTTACAGGTCATCTGCTAAACAAAAGCAATGATCAAGAATATTCGTTTTGACAGATGCTAGTCTCAAGAACTTTAATAAATACTGGTTAAATATAGAATTATTCAATTAATCAATGACAAATGCATCTCTAAACGTCCGGCTCAAATACGGATTTCTAATGTAGCCTCCACACTATGGCCAATTGTTCACCACTTCCTGATAGTGACCTTGAACGATGGTTCACGGGTTGCATCCACACGCTGGGCTACTAAATGAGGCAAACATGTGAATTCGTCCATTTGGTCTACTGCACACTTTAGTTGCGCAACTGGCTGCCTTTGATCTTTGGAGAAAAACCACCTCGGAAGCCATCGTCCACCAAGGCTATTTTATCGTCTGTCGCCATTGACCACAATAAACGATACCCCCTCCAGATGGTGATGATGGCTTGCAGGAGGCCATAATGTGGAGGGGCCTTTAGATTTTTTAGAATAGTGGTCTGCAAATTGAAGTACGCATAAATAAATGATATTCTCTAAGTTGAAAGTTTAAGTATAATAAGGTAGTTTTTGTGATATAAAATTAATTAACTTCTTAAAAGTTATTTTTCTAACATAACGATTGATATCTAGTCTATAAAATGGTTACATCCCTAAAATTTAATGTATTTCCATGTTAGGTTTGGAGCGTTACAGTCCATTTCTGCTACCCGAGAGCTAACGAAACCGGGTAGTCATCTATCTAGGGAAGACTCGGATAATATGAATTTTCGTTAGAAATAAGTTTAATTCTGTTTACCATCGAATAGTTTGTATTAAATGTTAATTCAACGTATTCATTGGAATAACAACAAGTATAAAATAGTCTCAGTCCGTGCTTTAATGTCAATTTAAGCCGTATGATTGAAGCGCTCTGATGCTAATCCCCTATGTAATAATAGCCTAAGTTATCTGTCTGTCTATCCTCGAATTTATGAAGCGGTTGGACCTGGAAAGGATACAGGCATCCATATTGGATTCTTCATGAGTTAGGGTTAACCAAATTCAAAGCGAGTTCGAAAACTTTCGAAATCTACCCCTTTCCCTCTTTTCGATCGTTTAATGCCATTATTTCAAGCCCTATTTTACCTGGTTAAGAACAGACGATTAAATTCATCCATTTATCACATTATAAATAGATGAAAATAACATTTTTTCTAGCATTATGACGTCATTCCTTTAAACACCTCATTTAATTATTTCTTATTTTAAATTATTTAAATATCGTTTACATTATTTTCATACGTTTTATCACTGAACTTAGATATTACGTAAATAATATTTGGCTTAAATAATAAATTAGGTACATATGTGATAATTTTTAATTTAATCATCGATTATTTTTTGTTACAATGAAAATTTTATTACCGGTATTAACAACAAATTCTTTTCATAAAAATCAAGGAGTCTATTTCACGGACTAATAAATATCTAGCGTTTAAGTTATATATCTTTGAAGATTAAGGAGTTTGTTCCTTTGTGTGTTTGTTTTTCGTACATAACCACACGGTTTACAATCGACCAGCTCAATTTTGGACATCATTCATATATACCTTCAAATAATCACTATCAATATTAAAACCTCTGCTGTTATGTAATAGGACAAGATAAATTAAAGTTGGCAACTAACATGTGGTCAGTAAAGATAAACAAATTACTGAGCATGTACTAGATAATTCTCAGCCAAAAAACAAACCATTTTCTTACCTGCCTCATGGGGTACGTTACAATTCTGGAAAATTAAAAATTTTACTGATAATGTCATATGATTGGCTATATGCCAGTGTTCCAGTTCTACTGATTTTATTGGACTCTTGCAACAAGACTAATCGGCTGTAAACAAACAGCAGGTTCTAGTTTAATCAGCCCTTGTGTAAATCTCTCAACCAAGCCAAAACTGATAATATAAGACGTTTATAAAAATATGCTTATATCATGTAATGCAGTATATAATATAATAGAAACGAAATTCAGATAGAAAAAGAAACAGAAAGGGATAAATAAAGACATTAAAATACTTCGCTCATTTAACCAGGTTTTGTTCTATAATGGAATTACCTTTGGCGAAAAACAACTGTTACAAAAGCTTTCAGTTCTTACTTTTGAATTATAGTTAAGTTGAGCAGGTCCTGCATTGTTGTCCTGAACATGAATTAACCATCGTAGTTAAATCCAAGCAATTTAACCTTTTCAAAGCCGACGTAATGCTATGATGACTGGTCTTTATCCTTTAATTTACCGACAAAACACGCCTTTTTGGAGATCTAAGGTCAACCGATTCCTCGAACCACCTTTTTTGCTTATTTTTCTTCGTTAAGAAGGGAGACAAAGGGGATGTGCCGTTTCACCCTTTGAAGTCGGTGTAATTCTCGGGAGACGTCTCTATTACCACAAACGTCAGAAGAACGATGAAGAATTAATTCACTACGTCAGACTCATGGAAGTGTATTTTTAACTTAAAAGAGAATGAATGGACACTCGCGGTAGAACTTAGGACTTCATCTACTTTATTTTAGGGCATTATTCTCAATCATATAACAGAAAAACAGCTGCAGTTCCGCATTATAAATAACTCGGGAAAAAGGGCCGTCTGCATTTTTTAGAGATATACAATAAAAACCCATCTAAAGATTTATTCAAAGAGAGACATAGTGCATTTTATACTTAAGAGAGGAACAGCATATTTATAGTATAATAAACCGTCCAAGAGAATTCACCATAATCCAAATGCAAGTAAGCAGAAATGCTTTAAAGCTGTTGGTTCTGATTTAATTATATTCTCATAAGAGAAACTGATGTTAAAACTCGACAATAAATCACATACTACGCATTCACATATGTTAGACTTTATATACAAGGCCGAGGCTAGTAGGTGCACAATGCATGTATTCACGCAGGCGGCTAAATTTCTAGAGTGGAAGAAAATTGTATTTATTAGGAATCAATATTAACAGGGGTGGTCAAATACTATCTGGCACGCAGGGAGCGAACAATTCAAAACCAGACTTGTTTATATATATATATATATATATATATATATATATATATATATATATATATATATATATATATATATATATATATATATATATATATATATATATATATATATATATATATATATATATATATATATATATATATATATATATATATATATATATATATATATATATATATATATATATATATATATATATATATATATATATATATATATATGTATATATATATATGTATATATATATACATATATATATATATATACACACATATATATATATATATATACATATATATATGTGTATATATATATATATATATATATATATATATATATATATATATATACTAGACTACTCGACAGACGTTGTCCTGTTTTAAAGCTGTAAATCCAAAAATTGTAAAAATTTTAAATGCATTATAAAATGGACCGTTTTGGTGGAAAAGTAAGGAAAAAATTTTTAAAAATACTTGACGCTACCACACGTACAGTCATCACAAACCTAATTATATTAAATAAAAATTCTTAAGTAGCCTGTACGAGGATTCGATCTTAGAACTTTCTTACTGTTTATTCTCTTACTGAAGCCTTATTCTCTTACTAAAGCGCTGTACGCTGACCAATGCGCCACAGATACGTTGGTAATAAAGAATTTCAAGCGGTATTATAATAATCTCAATAAATGCGCAATTCTAAATTTCTAATTCAAAATACATTTTATCGGATCAAATTGTGAATCTAAACCATTCTCGAATCAACTTAATTACATACACAAAATTTTATCAATATCAGTCCATGCGTTGTCCATGCGTTTATTATTTTGTTACTATTTTGTTTCTATTACAAACACACGGACAGAAGAGTTTTTATATATAAATATAATCAAAGATATTTTAATATAATATACAATGCGGTTCCAAGGAAATGTCTTATATTTATTCATGCAGCAAAATTCAGCTGATTTATTGTAAATATGTAGATTTTATATACACACGTATATATTGAATTTTAAAATTATACATGCATATGTTTGTGTTCTGAGTATGTTAGTGTATGTATATGTGTGGGTGTGGGTGTGGGTGTATATCAGTCGGCCTGTCTCTCCTTGTTTCCATTGATTATTACTAATACGTCTTTCAAATCAGACAAAAGCATTTTAAAGTAAATTATTAAAATCTATCTTTACTATTTTGTTTCTATGTCATCCATTATTTATTCTTACTTGTCTCTCCTTGTTTCCATTGATTATTACTAATACGTCTTTCAAATCAGACAAAAGCATTTTAAAGTAAATTATTAAAATCTATCTTTACTATTTTGTTTCTATGTCATCCATTATTTATTCTTACTTGTCTCTCCTTGTTTCCATTGATTATTACTAATACGTCTTTCAAATCAGACAAAAGCATTTTAAAGTAAATTATTAAAATCTATCTTTACTATTTTGTTTCTATATCATTCATTATTTATTCTTACTTGTCTCTCCTTGTTTCCATTGATTATTACTAACACGTCTTTCAAATCAGAAAAAAGCATTTTAAAGTAAATTATTAAAATCTATCTTTACTATTTTGTTTCTATGTCATCCATTATTTATTCTTACTTGTCTCTCCTTGTTTCCATTGATTATTACTAACACGTCTTTCAAATCAGAAAAAAGCATTTTAAAGTAAATTATTAAAATCTATCTTTACTATTTTGTTTCTATGTCACCCATTATTTATTCTTACTTGTACTCTACTTTTATCAATTCATAACATTTTTCTATGTTTTAAGCATTTAATCAATAATGTATTATTAAATCCTTTATATAAAAAGTTTATATCTTTTCTACTCTACCATATCAACTTTCACAAATATTATATCGTTTCTTTATTTATTGGAAATATAAATAAATTATAGCAGACATTTTTTCTGATTTTGTTTTTTGGTAAATGATTATAATAAATAAAATGACGCCAGTGTTTCGCCTAATCTTTCACAGAAATGATATTTAGGATTTTATTACAACAATATCCTTTTTATTCTCCTGCAGAAATCTCCATTTTTATGTCTGATAGACAAGCATCAAACCATTGTGATACAGACTCTAGACTTAAACAGTAATCCATGCATCATTTTCATTTACTTATGTCTGATGTATACGATTACACTAAAACCCTCTCGTTTCCGCTCGAATTAACATATCATAAAGCCCTTAGCCAGCCGAACCAGAACACCTTGGGCCTCTTCGCACTGTGCTAATGAATGTGCTCAAGCATTACACTAAATCTCTATTACGACTCGATCTCCCCGCACGCAAACCTCCGAACAAGAGGAATGCCTCTTAAGATTCCCATTTCGAAATCTACGCATTACAGGACTTTTGACCTAACTTTTAAGACAATGCGCTCTTGCAAGAAACCAACATCTGCCGACTCATTATCTTCCACAATACATCCGTTCTGGTGGAGTAGTGGAAACATCAGCTGTCCAAACACCCAGCCTCGATCAAAATCATCTTCTTCTGAAGCTTTCTCTAGCTCCGCATTTTCTGTTTTAGTTCTTTTTTTGTTTTATATTCTTAACCACCTGGCAATATCGTCGAATCCCGATAAGTCACCGATACTCTTGAGCAGCAAATCACCTGCCTGCTCCAGGAGATATCGGAATTTGATTGGTCCGTATCTAAATCCGGGTATGAATTTGTGTTATTTTTTACTTTTTATCTATTAAGGCTTTGTTTCTTTTTTGCCTGCCTTATCTACTAAAGATATGACCAGAACGTGCCGGAGTAATTGCTATCTCTTATATAGTTTACGGATTTTATCGCGGTGAGAAAGAGTGTCTCAAGAAATAGATAGTTATTATTTTTGAAAGGAAAGACTAACTCGTTGAAGGCTGGGAAAAGTGTTATTGATTGCATCCCTGGTAGGGGAAATGTTAAAACACTGTAGCTTTACCCTAAACGGAAGTATGATTCCAATCCTGTTGGACAAGATATTCACATGAAGGCTGAAATTAGACACTTGAAGTTCGAACGAAGTTGATTTAGTGTGTAAGGATTATCAGAACTTAAATAAAAGTTAAAGAATTAAGTCTAACATGCTTGTCAAAAAATACTTAACACATTAAAGGCGGGAGTCGTAGTACTACGATATATCTCGACTGTACCTTAAAGGCGGAAGTCGTAGTATTACGATTTATCTCGACTGTACCTTAAAGATGGGAGTCGTAGTAATACGATCTTTATCGACTGTAGCTTAAAGGCGGGTGCCGTAGTAATACGATGGCGCAATCAATGAGCCACTTTACATTTGTATTTAGTATGTTTTGAGGTTTGAAGTTGTTCGGTTGTTCAAATACTACATACAATAAATTTTGAAATCCTTCAATATGATTTCACACGAAAATAAAGATATATATGCAGATGATTTGTCATAAAAAAGAAAGTTGACTTGCCTCAAATGCGAGTTGTGCAATGCACCTCTTCACCTTGGCGAGTGTTACCAACATTATCACACTCATAAAAAATACTAGATTCCTCTCATAAATATATACTTTAAAACATTTTTTGTAATTAGTGTTTAGTTCTTTTTAAAATTTCTTGTAGTATTAAGAGTTTAAATAAACTTTTTTTAGTCTAAATTTTTTTATGATTAAACAAAATATCGCCTACTTTAGAAAGAAAAACGAGGGGGGGGGGCGGTCGCCGAGTTGCCTAGCATACTTTCGTCAAGATCCCCCGCCTTTAATGTGTTAACATACTAGATAAAAACTGCTAGAGTACGTGAATACCACAACTCATGCAAATAATTTAGTTAGAATAAGTGGAATCTGGAATCTGATTAATTTCGAAAACGATATCTCGAAAGAAGGTAACGAGCTAAATTAACGAAACTTTGCAAATGCATTTTTACACTGTTATCTGTATCAGCTTTTGGATAAAATCCAACAGCCATTGAGGTTCTTTAGTTTTGTCACCATACTTGCCTCTTATTCAAATCATCATTGCTAAAACTCGTGAAAATTTTTAATGCTTTTAGGGTAGTAATTTTCAAGTGTGGTCTTCTGAACACTTTGAAGGCTCGACTTATTCATTGCAGTATTTTGAAATATTACATAATTTTCTCATAAATTCGTTTATATTTTTGAATTCTATTTTATAGGTCGTGACATTTGCTCTGATTAATAACTAAATGGTTTGCATGAGTTCTGCTCAATGTTTCTCAATTTATGCTGGTATTTTAATGAAAGGTTTCCATGTCAAATGTTTGCCAAATGACTATTCTGAAAAAAGTACTTGTTGCATCTTTGGGAAAATCTGGATTCATCAAGAGCACTGATAATAGTAAAAGTCTGGGAATCTGATTTAGAAGATTATCATTGATATCAAGTGAGCACATTTGTTTACATAATACATAGGCATAATCCTATCTGATTACAGTGACAAGAAGCACCTTACTATGAGAATATGAGAAAGTTTGAGAGTAGAATGCTCCAAAATTTTATTTATTTTCTTTTTGTAATAGATCAAAGATTGCCAGAGGAGATAAAGTTCAGCATCGGGGTAGTTGCAACCACACAGCTATGCTAGTAAGAGCAGTCAGTTATTAAAAACCCTGCAAGCCTTAAATATTTCATAACGACAGATGTTCAGAAAGTTCATTGAATATTGTTACCTGTTATTGTTAATGTAAAATTTTCTCTTTTCATGGAGAGTCCAGATGACACAGGACATACTGAGTAGACTAGGATGATTCTTTTCTATTTTTTTCTTTGAAAAAGACATTCATTCGACCGAGGATGCCAACGCATTTTACATTATCCCATTTATTCGAGACCTCGGACTCTCTTTGATATCCAGTATTTTGAGTGACGGGGGTGGGTGTATTCCGGGACATCAGGGTCTCATCGGGGGGCAACTTGTCACATCGAGAAAAGAATACGTCTCTCTCTTCTTTCCATTCACTTTGCCTTCCGATTCTTGACAGCTCGCACGCTGCGCGGTGTGCTCCGCTCACGGAACAAGGCAAAAGTTCTGCCCGATCTGCAACATGTAGCGCATAAAAAGAACAGCCGTATTTTGTTGCTTTGAAGCAGAAGAGATTGTCTCTTCGGCAACAGTTTTATATTTCACGGGTTTTATATGGGGTGAAATTTCAGTATCAAACGCCATTTAAATAACCGCTTTAAACTTTTTTTCTCTTTATTTTGTTATCTCTTTTGTAGTACAAATTTTCCTAAATACAAGTGTTAATTAAATCAGTCATCAATATACGTATTAAAGTTCTTTATATTGTAATTGATATTAATTGAACAGCTATATTTCGTTGCTCTGAGGCAG
>CM063509.1:113389439-113406939 GCA_032207245.1 Pardosa pseudoannulata
CTTTGAATGAAAGACAACAACCTTTTAAGTTGTCCATCTACCTCTGGGATCTCTATGTATAGTTTGGTTTGGTTTGATTTAGAGCTCTACGGTTATTTATTTTTCAATATAAGAACTAATTAGAACGAGATCTACAAATCAGAGCCAATTGTGAACGGCTATGAATTTCCATAGAAGCAACTGGATTCCAACCTGTGGACTGATAGACAGCTTCCTTTTAAGTTGACCATCGTCCCCTGAAACCTCTATGTAGAGTTTGGTTTGGTAGGATTTGGGGCGAACATTTATTTTTTAGCACACGAGCCAATTAGAACGAGATCTACAGCAAAAAGCTAATTGTGAACGGCTCTGAACATCCGTGGTAGCAACTTAATTACAACCTGTGGACGAAAGACATTAAAAGTCGGCCATCATCTACTGATATCTCTAATACAGAAGCAGTAAAAATTCAAAAGCAAAAACACATTTATTAATATTTATACATATGTGCGGGAATTACATTATTCGTTGGAACAAGGTAAAATACTAAGATTTGTAATAAGTTAAGTGGTTTTACCAATTCCTAGCACAATAAACTTTTGGGATGTCAGCGAAAGTAAAATAACCAACAACAGCATTATTCTAACGGAACAGCAAACAGCCCATCGCAATCTTGTTAACGCAAAGCCAAACACTTCTAAGAGAATACAGTACTAATGTCAAAGATAAGTATTTTTTTACACCGTTTTAGTAATGGAGTACACAAATTCATTACCAGGGTAGTCCAAATGGACACTCTTCAAGCAATAATGGATATAATAACTCAAGTTCATGAACGTTTTTCTGCGTAATCCATTTACGGTTGTCTCTCGTGGACACGTTAAGATTGATACAAGTTAAAAGCAGGTTCGATGCACGCTTCTTTAGATAAATCAATTTTTACCGGGAACGCTGACGCATTTTTCCTGAACCAAATGTAATCAGTCACCTGTAGGTATATTATAATAAAATATTAATTTAGGTTCATTCTGAGATGTCTCTCATGTGTCGATTTACAGGCGTTTCTTGCGACACATTAGTCACAGTTAATCATCTTAGATTCACGCTGCAGCATTTAGCATCAGGTGTGTGTATTAGCTGCGACATAATCATTTGGAATACCTGTGAGTTTTTTTTAAGCATCGTTTTGCAAGTGAACACATCAAGATGTGTACACATTGAAAGCAGATTTGATATGCATTATTCTAAATAAATCAGTTTCGATTATTTCAACGCTTTTTTATGAACCCAGTTGAATAAGTCACCAGGGACATATTAACTTGGGATTATTCATAGAAATTCCTGATGTACTGATTAACAAGCATTTTCTGTGACACACTAATCTTAATGAATCATCATACACTGGTGTTTAAAATTAAAATAATTTTCAGATTTGGTTGAGTGCTTCCAGAACTAAAGGACAAATTTTATTTAATAAGATTTTATTTGAACATAGGGTGATATTATACACCATTAAACAGTTATAATACTCACACATAATCAAGCATAACACTCATAGGAGTCGGAAGGTATAAAACAGTGGTGACAGAATTGAATGAAAAGTAGGATTAATAGGCCGTATGGTCCCCTCTTACAGATATGCAGGTCTCACACCATGATTTCAAACTGAAAATAGATCAGATCCTAATGCAATTGGTCCCATATAGTCAACAACACTCTTTTCTGGTTCTGTATAGTATTTAAGTAAGAGTTTCAAACTACAGTTTGTTCCTCAGAGCGTCTCAGACATACTCTATATGGTTGATCTCTAGAGATTCAGCTGCTCAATCCATCCAGCTAATATTCGCACTTTCCAGAATATGGTGGATCAGAATAATTTTATGTATTCGCGTGTTGTCGTCATTAATACCCCAGATATGTAGGTCTCACAACATGATTTCAAACTGAAAATAGGTCAATTATATAGCAATTAGTCCCATATAGCCAACAACGCTGTTTTCTGGTTCTGTAGTATTTAGTGGAGGGTTTCAAGCTGCAGTTTGTTTCCCAGAGAGTCTCAGACATACTTTATGGGTTCGACGTCTAGAAATTCAGCTGGTCAATCCATTCAGCGAATATTTGCACTTTCAAGAATATGATGGACCAGAATAATTTTATGTATCCACCTGTTGTCGTCATTAATATCAAATCAGAGTCAACTACACCCCAAAAACGGCAACCAGAGGGTTTCACGATCTGTTCCCCTTACATGATATCAGATACAGTGTCTCTTCAGACATTTTAGTAGGTCACTTATGGTATATTATCTGTGTGTATGAACATAACAAATAGAAATACTTGCAAGGGTTTTTTAAAATTGATTTACTGCCCTCCCTTGTGGACATCTTAGGATGGTCCCATGTTGAAAGCAGTTTTGATGCATGGGTTTTGTGTCCATCAACTGTTGGCTGCCTCGGATACTCGAGATGTCAGCAGTGTCGTCGGGTCTATTTATAAGTCGAGTCCCCCTCCCGCGGAGTCCGAGCTCCGAGTAGGGTTTTAGCCGCGTGAAGCCGGATTTCGAAGAGAGAGAAAGTAGGGATCCTTCCACTATTTTTTCTTTTATTATTATTATTATTATTTTTGTTTCTCATCGGTAAACACGTCCGTCCGATTGGGCCGCCACTGAGAAATGATACCCGGTCGGATCCCTTTCTCTCTCTTCTTTATTTTTTAGATTTTTTGGTGTACTTTTCTACCTCTCGTGCCTCTTCTTTATTTTTTTTTCCTTTTTGGTAGTTTGGTCAACGGGGGGCCTTTCACAAATAATGTCGGCTGGAGAAGAGATGAAACCTAGAAAGCTCTTGACGTTTCGAGTTCGTCGGGTTACGCGCGGAACTCTGGTTTCGTGACAGGAGGGATCATCTCGTTGCAGGATTTGCAAGGAGAAATGATTTCTGTCTGTGGTCCTATCGTTTTGTGTTTTGTTTCGCAGTCGGACGAGTGGAACGGCCAGATTCGACCAATTTCCATATATCCTATTTAGTATGCACTGTCTTCATCTGGAACTCAAAAAGTTTGCATATATAGAAGACATATTTTTTTTTATTTAAATCTAGAGATCTACGAATTTTGAAAGCTAGTATACTCGTATTTATATATATATATATATATATATATATATATATATATATATATATATATATATATATATATATATATATATATATATATATATATATATATATATATATATATATATATATATATATATATATATATATATATATATGTATATATATATATATATATATATGTATATATATATATATGTATATGTATATGTATATGTATATATATATATATATATATATATATATATATATATGTATATATATATATATATATATATATATATATATAAAAATTATGTATTTACATATATATATATATATATATATATATATATATATATACACGAGTAAATATGTACGTGTATGTAGTGTATTAAAGATTATGCAAACAACGACTATATGAACATCTACAACTTTTATTCTCCTTTCGGAATACCAACGGAACCTGGTTAACTTAACCACTTAACCCTCTCATGACATGAAATAACTAACTCGCCTATATGAATTGTTTTCTTTGATACGATCTCAAGAGAACATTCAAGTTTATTGTCGTGAACAAGCCTTCTGACCACGGGTACTGCAAAGTGAAATTTTTTTTTCCTACTATCTAGATACTGCTGAAATAGGCATAATTTTCGTGTGGATTTTCTCGTGAATGAACATTGAAGTCACCACTTGACTGTTTTTATTTGAACAGGACGGAGTTTTCCACAAATAGAATAGGAGTAGTGGGACTGAATTAATTTACCACTTTGCCTGGAGCAAATTGCATTAATACAAGAAAAGATTGCACGTGGATAGCTTTCAAAATCATCTACTTTTTCTTATTTCATTTGTTGTGATCTCTTGTGAATTCATTTGCTTTTATTTAATTTTATTTTAATTAGCTTATAAACTTAACTTTTTGCACAATATTGGTACAAAATAGATTATGTATCACAAATAAATAAATAATACAAAGATTACAAATTATTATGAAATAGGTTTGGTATCAGTGAGACATGGAAAAGTGAAGAGTTTAACAGTAAGTGTTAAAGCTGTTAAAATATTTATAAGGTATATTTTTATGATAAAATACAGAAATTAATAATATGACCTTAACTTAAAAGTATTTAAATCCCAATATCAGCTAAAATAGCTATAAATATGTTCAAATTTATTATAGCCAATCATATCTATAAAAAAATTTTGTAAATAAAGAAAAATATCATATTCTCAGTTCGGAAAATTTATCGTATCGAAAAGATATAAAATGAATAAGAAAGACAATAAAGCTGCGATTAATGACCAATTCGTCATTCTGACACAGTTAAATATAAATTTGCGGTAAATAGTTATTTGCAACTAAAGCAGCCAAATTTAGATTTGTAGTTAGTATAATTATTTTTATTATGGTGAATTTAAATAAAATTAACATTAACATGGTGTTTAAATAACATTAGGACACAGAGAAAAAAAGCTTTATGTTCCCATTAATTAATCAATTTTGAATCATAGAAGCAGCAGTTAAAATAACTTTCGATAGATTTAGTTTTATTACAGCCAAACACATCATATAAATATTTTTGTTATTTAAAAATCATGATACTTTCAGCAAATAAAATAAAAGCTATATGGTTAAGAAGATTTAAATCAAATAAATAAATAAATAAAATTAAGTGTGTAGAATAAAAATGAATTGAAATTAGATAAATAAATCTTAAGTTAAGGCAAACAAATTTAGATATGTAGCTAGTCATATATTGTTATTATGGGGAAATAAAGAATTAAATAATAATTAGAAATTGAGTAAAATAGATGTCTTAATTAAGTCTTTTTAAATTATAGTATAACGGTAATAACTTTTCATACATTTAAATTTATTACAGCCTGGTATATCTTATAAAAAAGTTTTAAAAAACTAAAATGTGATATTTTCATACAGTAAAATAAAAGCCATCTGAGTAGAAAAATTTAAAATGAATAAATAAGGAAATATCGTAATAATCGTAATATCGATTATCGTATAATAATCTTAATTATAGAACAAAGATTTATTCTGACAAACTTGAAATTAGACTTACGGTATTCAGATATGTGAAGCTTTAAAATAGCTTTCAATTGATTTAGTTTTACTACAGCCAGACATATTATATAAATATTTTTAAATTAAAGAAGCATGATATAAGCAATTTAATTTGAAAAAAATTAAAATAGCTTTCAGTAAATTTAGTTTTGCTATAGCCAGACATATTACACAAATATTTTTAAATTAAAGAAACATGACATAAGCAATTTAATTTGAAGCAATATAAAAGAGCTTTTAGTAGTTTTAATTTTATTACAGCCAGACATAATATGTAAATATTTTTAAATTAAAGAAACATGATATAAGAAATTTTATTTGAAACAATTTAAAATAGTATTCAGTAGATTTAGTTTCATTACAGCCAGACATATTACATAAATATTTTTTAAATTAAAGAAACGTGATTTTTTTAGCATATGATATAAAAGTCATATGAAGATTTAAATTGAAATAATAAAGAAATAAAATTAAGCGTGTAGAATAAGAATTATTATTTCAGTCAACAGTATAAAGTTGACAAATTTATATATGTAACTATCATAATTATTTTTAATTAAAGAATGAAATAATAATTGGAAGCAATGAAAAATTCGCTTGATATGTTAGAAATTAAAAATTTTTAAAGAAATTCCTTTTTTTTTTTTTTTTTTTGTAAAATTATTAGCCAGAGATATTACATAAATATTTTTTAAATTAAAGAAACGTGATTCTTTTAGCAAATAAAATAAAAGTCATACGAAGGTTTAAATTGAATAAATAAATAAATAAAATTAAGTGTGTAAAATAAAAAGTATTATTTCAGACAAAAGTATAAGTTTGACATATATATGTAACTATTATAATTATTTTTAATTAAAGAATGAAATAATAATTGGAAGCAATGAAAAATTCGCTTGATATGTTAGAAATTCAAAATTTTTAAAGAAAGTCTTTTCCCTGTAAAATTATTGGCCAGACATATTACATAAGTATTTTTAATTTAAAGAAACATGATATAAGCAATTTAATTTGAGGTAGATTTAGTTTTATTACAGCCAAACATATTACATAAATATTTTTTAAATTAAAGAAACGTGATTTTTTTAGCAAATAATATAAAAGTCATATGAAGATTTAAATTGAATAAATAAAGAAATAAAATTAAGCGTGTAGAATAAAAATTATTATTTCAGTCAACAGTATAAAGTTGACAAATTTATATATGTAACTATTATAATTATTTTTAATTAAAGAATTAAATAATAATGGAAAGCAATGAAGAATTCGCTTAATATAGTCTAAATTAAAAATTTTTAAAGAAAGTCTTTTGTTTGTAAAATAATTAGCCAGACATATTACATAAATATTTTTTAAATTAAAGAAACGTGATTGTTTTAGTAAAATAAAATAAAAGTCATATGAATATTTAAATTGAATAAATAAAGAAATAAAATTAAACGTGTAGAATAAAAATTATTATTTCATTTAACAGTATGATGTTGACAAATTTATATATGTAACTATCATAATTATTTTTAATTAAAGAATGAAATAATAACTGGAAGCAATGAAGAATTCGCTTGATATGTTAGAAATTGAAAATTTTTAAAGAAAGTCTTTTCCTTGTAAAATTATTAGCCAGAGATATTACATAAATATTTTTTAAATTAAAGAAACGTGATTAGAATAAAAATTGTTATTTCAGTCAGCGGTATAAAGTTGATAAATTTATATATGTAACTATCATAATTATTTTTAATTAAAGAATGAAAAAATAATTGGAAGCAATGAAGAATTCGCTTGATATGTTAGAAATTAAAAACATTTAAAGTAATTCTTTTCTTTGTAAAATTATTAGCCAGACATATTACATAAATATTTTTAAATTAAAGAAACGTGATTTTTTTTAGCATATGATATAAAAGTCATATGAAGATTTAAATTGAAATAATAAAGAAATAAAATTAAGCGTGTAGAATAAAAATTATTTCAGTCAAAATTATAAATTTGACAAATTTATTTATATAACTATCATAATAATTTTTAGTTAAAGAATGAAATAATAATTGGAAGCAATGAAAAATTCACTTGATATGTTAGAAATTAAAAATTTTTAAAGAAAGTCTTTTCTTTGTAAATTTATTTGACAGACATATTACATAAATAATTTTAAATTAAAGAAACATGATATAAGCAATTTAATTTGAGATAGATTTAGTTTTATTACAGCCAGACATATTACTTAAATATTTTTTAAATTGAAGAAACGTGATATTTTTAGCAAATAAAATAAAAGCCATATGAAGATTTAAATTGAATGAATAAAGAAATAAAATTAAGTGTGTAAAATAAAAATTATTATTTCAGTCAAAAGTATAAAGATGACAAATTTAGGTATGTAACTATCATAATTATTTTTAATTAAATAATGGAATAGTAATGGGAAGCAATGAAAACTTCGCTTAATACGGTAGAAATTAAAATTTTTTAAAGAAAGGCTTTTCTTTGGAAAATTATTAGTCAGAGATATTACATAAATATTTTTTAAATTACAGAAACGTGATTAGAAAAAAAATTATTATTTCAGTCAGCGGTATAAAGTTGACAAATTTATATATGTAACTATCATAATTATTTTTAATTAAAGAATGAAATAATAATTGAAAGCAATGAAGAATTCGTTTGATATGTTAGAAATTAAAATTTTTTAAAGAAAGTCTTTTCTTTGTAAAATTATTAGCGAGACATATTACATAAATATTTTTTTTTAAATTAAAGAAACGTGATTTTTTTAGTAAATAAAATAAAAGTCATATGAAGATTTAAATTGAATAAATAAAGAAATAAAATTAAGCGTGTAGAATAAAAATTATTATTTCATTTAACAGTATAATGTTGACAAATTTATATATGTAACTATAATTATTTTTAATTAAAGAATGAAATAATAATGGGAATCAATGAAGAATTCGCTTGATATGTTAAAAATTAAAATTTTTTAAAGAAAGGCTTTTCTTTGGAAAATTATTAGTCAGACATATTACATAAATATTTCTTAAATTAAAGAAACGTGATTTTTTTAGTAAATAAAATAAAAGACATATGAATATTTAAATTGGGTAAATAAAGAAATAAAATTAAGTGTGTAGAATAAAAATTATTATTTCATTTAACAGTATAACGTTGACAAATTTATATATGTAACTATCATAATTATTTTTAATTAAAGAATGAAATAATAATTAGAAGCAATGAAAAATTCGCTTGATATGTTGGAAATTAAAATTTAAAAAAAAAAAAGTCTTTTTTTTTTTTTTTGGTAAAATTATTAGCCAGGGATATTACATAAATATTTTTTAAATTAAAGAAACGTGATTTGTTAGCAAAAAAAATAAAAGTCATACGAAGGTTTAAATTGAATAAATAAAGAAATAAAACTAAGTGTGTAAAATAAAAATTATTATTTCAGTCAAAAGTATAAAGTTGACAAATTTATATATGTAACTATCATAATTATTTTTAATTAAAGAATGGAATAATAATTGGAAGAAATGAAAACTTCGTTTAATACGGTAGAAATTAAAATTTTTTAAAGAAAGTCTTTTCTTTGTAAATTTATTAGCCAGACATATTACATAAATATTTTTTAAATTAAAGAAACGTGATATTTTTAGCAAATAAAATAAAAGTTATATGTAGATTTAAATTGAATAAATAAAGAAATAAAATTAAGCGTGTAGAATAAAAATTATTATTTCTGTCAACAGTATAAAGTTGACAAATTTATATATGTAACTATTATAATTATTTTTAATTAAAGAATGAAATAATAATTAGAAGCAATGAAAAATTCACTTGATATGTTAGAAATTAAAAATTTTAAAAAAGAAAGTCTTTTCTTTGTAAATTTATTAGCCAGACATATTACATAAATATTTTTTAAATTAAAGAAACGTGATATTTTTAGCAAATAAAATAAAAGTCATATGAAGATTTAAATTGAATAAATAAATAAATAAAATTAAGTGTGTGGAATAAAAATTATTACAGTCAACAGTATAAAGTTGACAAATTTATAGATGTAGCTATAATAATTATTTTTAATTAAACAATGAAATAATAATTATAAAGAATGAAGGATTCGCTTGATATGTTAGAAATTAAAAATTTTTAAAGTCAGTCTTTTCTTTGTAAAATTATTAGGTTTTCGTTTCGCCTATTTTAGTTTCCTACGTAATTTCATCTACGATCCTCCACAAAAGGGTATTTATGTAGGAAAATTTCGATGGTAAAGAACTTTTTTTGTGCCAACCCTTCCCCACCTTTATGCCAAAGTACTTAAAAGTACTTCTTTATAGTCTCCAGAGTTCAGTCCCACCCCAGCCATGGAACATTAATAACTCCCTTTATTTTTCTGCTGAGTCCTTCGTTTACATTCAAAGTGGATCGCGAATAGAAGTCCGGTTGAGTTTCCCCTCTATCTCAGTTAACTGTCATCCGTAGTATATCCACCGCACCCACATACGTCGTGACAGATCAGATACACAGATAAACCTGTCAATTCCTCCAAGCAGACCCATGACGCACTCTCTCCCATCATCTTTGCTCTACCTGGATAGAGAGAGAGAGATGTCTAGCGGCAGTGACCTCTGACCCCATCCCCCGCGCGCGCCAGGGGATCAGCCGCTGTCACTCCGGCCCTGTCAGCGAACTCCGTCAGTGGTGGCCGACACAAAAGAGGAAGAATTCCGACCTCCCCCAACCCCTTGTGTATGCAAAAACGCAGAGCAGGCAGAAAATTTGGGGAACTTGTGGAGTAACCAAGCGCTGTGCAGATAAAATAACGCTGCATGATGGTACCTGAGATGGGATGTCGTTAATGGTATCAGTTGCAACGAACAACCCCTCAACAGGGAATTTTTGCTGGCCGAGCAAATGTTTCACTTTAAAAAATATCGAGTTGAAAGGTTTTCAGAATGGAAATTGACATTTTAATTTTGTCATTTTTTTTTCTCTTGACGTAAATGCTAATATGTGCGACAATGTTGCTGTACTTAAATGATAAATGGGAATTTATCTCGCCGGTATGACTTAATAAAGGGGAGAAATAATAAAATATTTGTTATCTTCCTGATAAGAGAAAGTTTATATTAAATTTGTTTCTATTCCGATTGCAGTAAAAATTAAAAAAATATTGCTTTAAAATTATCTATTAAAGATATTTTAAAATGAAAATTAGCATTTAATTTTGTAATGTTTTTTCTTGACATAAATGTTAATGTGTGCGACAATGTTGCTGTACTTAAATGATAAATGGAAATTTATCTCGCCGGTATGACTTGATAAAGGGGAGAAATAATAAAATATTTGTTATCTTTCTGATAAGAGAAAGTTTATATTAAATTTGTTTCTATTCCGATTGCAGTAAAAATAAAAAATATTGCTTTAATAATATCTGATAAAGATGTTTTAAAATGAAAATTAGCATTTAATTTTGTAATGTTTTTTCTTGACGTAAATGCTATTGTGTGCGACAATGTTGCTGTACTTAAATGATAAATGGGAATTTATCTCGCCGGTATGACTTAATAAAGGGGAGAAATAATAAAATATTTGTTATCTTCCTGATAAGAGAAAGTTTATATTACATTTGTTTCTATTCCGATTGCAGTAAAAATTTTTAAAAATATATTGCTTCAAAAATATCTATTCAAAATATTTTAAAATGAAAATTGACATTTTAATTTTCTAATGTTTTTTCTTGATGTAAATGCTAATACGTGCGACAATGTTGCTGTACTTAAATGATAAATGGGAATTTATCTCGCCGGTATGACTTAACAAAGGGGAGAAATAATAAAATATTTGTTATCTTTCTGATAAAAGAAAGTTTATATTACATTTGTTTCTATTCCGATTGCAGTAAAAATAAAAATAAAAATATTGCTTCAAAAATATCTATTCAAAATATTTTAAAATGAAAATTGACATTTTAATTTTGTAATGTTTTTTCTTGACGTAAATGCTAATATGTGCGACAATGTTGCTGTACTTAAATGATAAATGGAAATTTATCTCGCCGGTATGACTTAATAAAGGGGAGAAATAATAAAATATTTGTTATCTTTCTGATAAGAAAAAGTTTATATTAAATTTATATTAAATTTGTTTATATTCCGATGGCAGTAAAAGTAAAAAAATATTGCTTTCAATCTATCTATTAAAGATGTTTTAAAATGAAAATTAACATTTAATTTTGTAATGTTTTTCTTGGCGTAAGAACAAATATGTACGACGATGTTTCTGTACGTTAATGATGAAAATGTATCATTCCTTTATGACTTAATAAAAGGGAAAAATAATAAAATATTTTTTTCCTTTTTGATAAGAAAGTTTATATTAAATTCGTTGCTATTCCGATTGCAGTAAAAATAAAAAAGATTGCTTATATCTATTCAAGATATTTTAAAATGAAAATTAGTTTTAATTTGTAATATTTTTCTTGACGTAATCTAATATGTGCGAGATGTTGCTGTACTTAAATGATAAATTTATCTCCCGGTATGACTCAATAAAGGAGAAATAATAAAATATTTCTTATCTTTCTGATAAAAGAAAGTTTATATAAAATTTGTTTCTATTCCAAATAGCAGTAAAAATAAAAAAATATTTTTTAATATCTAATAATAAAAATTTTAATTTTGCAATTTTTTTTTCTTACTTAAATGTAATGTTGCAACAATGTATTTTCGTATGACTTTAGGGATTGTTATAATAAAATATTTGTTTCCCCTGTAAAAGAAAATTTATATTATTTTTTTGCAATAATTGTTTTTTATTTTAGTTTTAAAAAGATTGATTTAATTTTATGTTTTTTTTTTCTTGATTCTAATAAAAATAAACATGTTTTTTACGTTAATAAAATTATATCAACTATGATATAAAAAAAAATTTTAATTTTTAAGAATAATGTATTTATTTTAGCATAATTTTTGTTTTGCTTATATTTATTGGAATTTATTGTGCTACGTTTTATTAGATATAAAATATAATTTGTTGCTTTCTGATAAGAAAAGTTTATTAATTATTTATTCTAGCTAAAAATAAAAATTGCTTTAAAATAATATTATATTTAAAATTTTATTAATTTTTAATAATTTTTTTTTATTTTTTACTATATAGCAATTTTTACGTAAATTATTTAAAAAAATAAATATATTATTTTTAAAAATTTAAAAGTTTTGATAATAAGACATTTAATAAAACTTTTGACATAAATAATTACATGAGGTTGTATGTAAATTTATTTCACTAGGATGACTTTATAAATAACAATGATTGTTTTATGATGAAAGTTTACATTAATTTATTTTTTTCATATAGCGATTAATAAAAGAGAAATTATTGCTTTATAGAAATAAATTTTATATTTAAATTACTTCGGAAAAATTTGAAATTTGGTGTTGTATTTATTTTTTTTTTTTTTTTTAGATATAAATCTAACTAAGTAAATTTGCTTATTTTACATTACTGTGTGATAAATGTAAATCAATTATAAAAATATGACTTAAAAGGAAATTACTGACATATTACATGTAATAATTGGTCATTAATTAGAATTATAATATTAATTTGTTTTTCTTCAAATAGCAACAAATGTAACTTTTTTTTTATGATATGAGATAGTGTGTATTTTTTCTTCAAGTTTAATCGAATAAAAGAAATTAATTTTTATTTTGAGAAATTTTCATATTTTCTCTTCAAATACATGCATATTTTACATTAATATATATTAGTTTTGAATAAAAGTAAATAAAGGAAAAAAATTATTTTTTATAATTGGAAAATGTATCTCAACTTATTTCTCTTTAAACAGAAATAATTTTTTTTCTTCTTTTGTAATTTTTTTCTTTTAATTTACACACTCTACCTAGAATGAACCGAGAATAACTTAAAGTCATGGATTTATTCATATTGATATTATACTGTGTTTATTACTATGATTATTAAAAAAATTTCCACTCCAGCCGTAAAAAATTTATGACTTTTATTGCAATTACAGTATTTGCAATTGTTATGCACTCATAAAAAAAGCCTACAAATTATCTCTTTTATTTTATTAAATGAATTTATTCAATATTTCCCCCATTTTAATACAAATTTCTCAAGTACCGTTCATTATATACCATACCTTTTATTTATATATTTTGTAATTCATCGTCATGAATGAAAAAGTAATTTATTGCACTAGATTGCAATTACAGCATCTTAATTTATCCCATTAATATACATGAAAATTCAATGAATGTTGCATTTATGAGAAAAAAAATTAATGTTTTAATCGCCGAACCTCAAGTTGCTATATGCTCTTTTTATGACATGCAGTTTTTGGGACTTAATTTCATTAAGACATATTTTTTATAAATTATTATTTTTAATGTTATTTCTTTTTGTTATGATTATAAATAAATATAAGAAAGAAAATCAATATGTGCTAAATGAAAGAGTTGTGTTGTTTTTCCTATGTTAATTTCTCGTTTTCTTTTTTGTTGAAGTAACAGCAAAATAAGCTTTTATATGCCATATATTTCTATTTCCTTTATTTAATCCTTAGAGTATTTAAAGTATTAAAAAGAACTTTAACATAAAAGAAGATCTTTAACTTCAATAATGTCAAATCAATATGAACTAAATGAAAGAGTTCTGTTATTTTTCCGATGTTAATTTCTCGTTTGCTTTTTTGTTGAAGTAACAGCAAAATAAGCTTTTATATATCATATATTTCTATTTCCTTTATTTAATCCTTAGAGTTCATTTAAAGTATTAAAAAGAACTCTAACATAAAAGATCTTTAACTTCAATAATGTCAAATCAATATGAACTAAATGAAAGAGTTCCTATTTATATTTATTAAAACTCTTTTTATACCAAATATCTAATTCAAATCATATCTATTTTTTATAATATTTTGTAAAAAATTTAAAAAAACTTTTTCAAATAAAAATAAAACAATAATTTGTTATAATATACAATAATAAGCTTAATATATAAAATAATCTTTAGCCATTGATCTTGTTTCATAAGATAAATATATATTTCAACAAATAAAATTAGCTGTAAAATTATTTTAATTGATTTTTGCTGTTTATTTCCGTGTAAGTATTTTTTATTAAAGAGAGAAAATCTTTCAAACTTAAATGCTGAATGAACTTTAAATATAAAAAGGGCCAGAAAAATAAATTTTTTAAGAATAAAATACTTTAAATATTAAACAATAAACATTTAAATGTAAAAAGGTCAAATAAAATTTTGAACCTTACAAAATTTATATTTAAAACTTTTAATGGAAAGGAATAGGTAAATCTTCAGATATTGACGAAACGCGACCGTTCGTTTTTTATAATTTTTAAGCTGTAATATTACATGAAATTCAAATTATTGTTCAATTTTAAAAATGCTAATGTACTAAAGAAATTATGCTAATATGATGATAATAATTAATGCATAAAATTTGTTGAATTTCATGTCACGAAATTTGCTTTTATGTTGATGTGCAGGTGAATCTTGACTCAATGAAACTAGTAGATTCAAATCACCATATAATGATATATAAATTCTTCACACCCCTAATGAATTCTCAACAGCATTTTTATTAAATGTACATCAGTTATTCGGATTAATTTTATGTTTGTTAGGAATTTAAAGACAAATTAGGATTAACTTACATAATGTTAAATGCTGTAATAAGGTGTGAAAGGTTTGATAAAATTTAAGTAACCTAACTTAGACATTTGATTTCATTGCTAAGATTAAAAGCATTGGAATATTTAAAATATCCGTATTTTAATTTATTTTTATCAGTACATATGCATAATTTAAGCTGGTACTGAACCTTAAAACTCCTTTCAATAGCATACGTTGATATCTTTGGGATCAAAGAAAATTTTCCAAATAAACAGCCTCATAAAAGTTAAAACATTTTACGCCCATCAAATATACATAATGCTTAATTATGCTTTTTATTAATGCTTAATTAATGCTAATTAATGCTTTTCGTTTTATGCTAACGACAGGCAAAGAGTACAAGGTGGAGGAATATTTGCAATACTTAAAATACACATTTATTTTACAGAATTTAAATTGCTTTATATTTGTTTAGTGTTACAACATAAAAAAATAGTTTTTTCAATAAGGTTTTTTAACATTTTTAAGTCATTTGTTAAAGGAGAAACTGTTATTTGCTCAAAGGGTAAAATAATGCATTTTCTGTGTGAATTAATTGCCAAATTATTAAAATATTATCAATATTCTGTGTTAATATCAATCTTCTATATTTACAATAAAAATAAGATTACATTTTTGTTTAATTATTTCTGTACAATACATATGAATTTTCTGTGCCAATCAGTTGAATTTATTGTCAAATTATTAAAATATTCTCAATATTCTATGTTAATATCAATATTCTATATATACAATAAAAATAAGATTACATTTTTGTTTAATTATTTCTGTACAATACATATGAATATTCTGTGACAATCAGTTGAATTTATTGCCAAATTATTAAAATATTTTCAATATTCTATGTTAATATCAATCTTCTATATATATACAATAAAAATAAGATTACATTTTTGTTTAATTATTTCTGCACAATACATATGAATTATCTGAAACAATCAATTGAATTTATTGCCAAATTATTAAAATATTTTCAATATTCTATGTTAATATCAATCTTCTATATATATACAATAAAAATAAGATTGCATTTTTGTTTAATTATTTCTGTACAATACATATGAATTTTCTGTAACAATCATTTAAATTTATTGCAAAATTATTAAAATGTTTTCAATATTCTATGTTAATATCAATCTTATATATACAATAAAAATAAGATTACATTTTTGTTTAATTATTTCTATACAATACATATGAATCGTCTGAGCTAATCAGTTGAACATATTGCCAAATTATCCAAAATATTCAAAATATTCTAAGTTAATATCAATCTTCTATATGTACAATAAAAATAAGAGTGCATTTTTGTTTAATTATTTCTACACAATACATATGCAATAAAAATATACGAATAAACATTAAAATACCTAGAATTGAAAATAAAAATAACACATAGAAACTTATTGTAGAATATGAAAAAATTTAATTTAATGCTTTCATTAATATTTTTTCAACGAGTAAAAAATATAATTTTCTTTAATTGTGTAATCTACTATATCAATTAATTTAGAAATTGTTAAGGACTATTAGAACACAAAAAATTCTATTTGATCTGGTAAGTGATTTTAAATAACAAACAGAAATAGCTAAATGTGTCAGACATTTTTGAGGGAAGATAAAAACAATAATCAAACAATTGAATTATTTAAATATGTAACACGAATAAATCTACAGGAGCAGAATGTTAAAGGAAATGTCTAACATTTTTATCTAGAGCAGTTTTGAAACATTAGCAGCTTCTAATTAGAGCCACTGAGAATATAAATCATGCAAATCATCCGTTTGGCTAAGGAAACAGGACGAAAAAAAAATATTTCGGTAAAAGAAAATTTACCTTAATGGTTCTTCACCTTTAGTTCCCTAACCCAGGAAACATGCTACGATAACATCCCTGTTTAGCAAACAATATCAATTACCGGAGAGCGTAATCCATATTTAGAGACCAACAAAATCTGTGAGAATATAAATCATTCATCCTGAGGCAATTTCATTAATCATACAATACCGTTTCAGCATACGGGAATTCAATTAAAATATTATTGACCCACAGTTCTCGAACCCGGGGTAATGAACCTGGCCTTTCAGAAGAACCACAAATCCACCCGCGCATTGCCCGGTTCTTCTGGATGCAGTAAAAAATAAAGGGGGAAAACCTTTTTGTTTTCCAAAGGGCTGGGATACCAAAGATGTCTGTCTGGATGCATTTTTCTCCATTATTAATCCTGGGAAAGGACTTCACTTTCTTATGAAAATGTTTCGTAGGTGCAGACAACGTCTTCCCTAATAAATTGGTTTCAGAATACGTGAATTCAATTAAAATTATTATTGTTCCACAGTTCTCTAACCCGGAGATATGAACCTGGCCTTTTAGCAGAACCACAAATCCACCCGCGCATTGCCCGGTTCTTCTGGATGCAGTAAAAAATAAAGGGGAAAAAACCTTTTTGTTTTCCAAAAGGCTATGATATCAAAGATGTCTGTCTGGACGCATTTTTCTCCAATATTAATCCTGGGAAAGGACTTCACTTTCTTATGAAAATGTTTCGTAGATGCAGACAACGTCTTCCCTAATAAATTGGTTTCAGAATACGGGAATTCAATTAAAGTTATTATT
>CM063509.1:113411939-113439439 GCA_032207245.1 Pardosa pseudoannulata
CATTCTCCACTTTCTTTAGCTTCTATAACCACAACCCCTTTACAAAAGGGATAAAGTGTGGAAGTACTTTCAGTCCTAAATACAAAATTTTTCAACTTTCTACGGCTAACTGTTTTTTGAGTTTTGCTAGATAAGTACGTACAATCACACGTCAAGTCGAAGTAAGTCAAAACCAGTTTAAAAAAGGTAGAAAATAGTATTTAAAATTTCAGAGGCAAAGTTTCCTTGTATGCACATACAGAAATAGCTTGAATGTCAAGATTACGCTGTATAACAATATCTTATAACAACGCAGAATGGAAGAGGATATTCAGCACTTTATTCAAGGCAAAAACTGAATTTGAAAGTTCTATCCTTAATTAAAATTTATAATATATAATATATATATATATATATATATATATATATATATATATATATATATATATATATATATATATATATATATATATACATATATATACATATATATATACATATATATATACATATATATATATATATATATATATATATATATATATATATATATATATACATATATATACATAATATCATATACATATATATATATACATACATATATATACATATATATATATACATACATATATATATATATATATATATATACATATATATACACACATATATACATATATATACATATATATATACATATATATACATATATATATATATATATATATATATATATATATACATATATATATATATATATATATATATATATATATATATATATATATATGCATATATACACATATACACATATATGTATACGTATACATATATACACATGTATACATATACATATACATATATATATACATATATATACATATATATACATATATATACATATATATATATATATATATATATATATATATATATATATATATATATATATATATATATATATATATATATATATATACAATTAAAACGATGATACGATGATCATTGTATAAAGGACTCTTGACAAAAAGTTTCTACTGAAAGCAAAATCAGATACATATAATTATTTAAAGCATATTTTTTAATAGAACAATGATTTCTGTACAATGCTCTTCTAGATCTTGTTTCATACATTCAGATTTTCATCAAGTGCGTTTTTTAATTTAAAGATTAAGAATTCTAATTTAAAGATTTGTGTACTATTAACTACAATAAAGTTGTTTATTAGCTCGTGGAAATATAATCACATCAGAGATAAAATAATGTACATATAAAGTTTCTTTATTGTTATTTCTTTCATCTTTCTAAAGATAAAGAGGAATAAGTGAGTAACAATATAATAAATTGTATAAAAATTAAAATTTATATTTACTTTGCATATAACATTTTAAAGCAGTCTTCTTTCATAAAGGACTTGTTAAAATATTAAATATATATACATATTAACTTGTGAATGTATTTTTATTCTCGAATTTTATCTCGCGTGTTTCTGAAATTTGTCAAAATTTATTCAATCATGATCAAAATGAGTATTTTCGTTGAAATCTGAACACTGAAATTTTTCGTTACTCCAATATTTCTTTTAATTTGTAAGTGAAAATGATAAAATCACATGTATACTTTTACTAAAATATCGCCCCCAATGTATGAAAGTTTGTCCATCCCCGATATGGGGAATCAAGTTGACTTCCTGTATTTCAGATCAAACGCTAGCTCACAGCAGTCAGCGAAACGAACTGGCAGAGATGTTTTTTCTTTATTTAAACGTAACATGTGAGCTTAAAGAAAGAGACCAGTATTAAAATCGTTTATGGCATATTAAGAAGAGGAACTATCCAGCCGAATCTGACATGAAAAATGCCCTCGAAACCCAACGCCTCAGGTCTTTCTAATGGACGCTGGATGCTTCCCAATGAGCAAAGATGATTTATTTTGTAGACAATTCGCCCTCACAGTGATTTATGGCTGTGATAGCAAGGAAGCGATGCAAATGACCACCTGAAGTTCGCAATCAAAGTCATAAATCGTGCTCGTAAATAATGGTCGCTTATCAATATTTTCGATATTTTGACGACTTGCCAGGTTTACTTAGAGAAGAATACGAACAGAAAGAAATCTGTTTCTTTTTTTTTTTTAAACCTCTGTCATTTTTCAAACCCAAATACAGTTAGCAACAGTTGGTATTTTCTATGATTTAAAAAAGTTCTCAATCCCGGTATCAGGTCGTGACAGACGTCTTTTTATATCTGCCGAGCATGCAATCGTATATGTAAATGGTCACGCTTTATAGTATTTTTTATGTCAGATGGTGAAATGTTTTGTTAATAAACTTTCTAATTTTTTCAGTATTTGCAATCCTTATGTGCTATAGAAGAAAGGCCGTAGGCAGGGGGAGGGATTTAGGGGACTGGTTCCCCCCCCACGAAATTTTGAAAGACCATTTTGTAGATAGACAATGTCCCATGTTTATGTATGTGTGTGCTATCTGCCTAGCTGTTCATGAACATAAACAGTTATTCTCTTAAAAAAACCCTCTCAGACCTTAAAAGTCTTCCCTTTCCGCTAGCCGGAAATACAGCACTGTATTTCGGAAATACAGTGCTTTCCCTTTCATCAATTGAAGTACCATTCACAAATAAAGATGTCTTTCTCCCTTGGTCACCCTCCGAAAATAATTTCTGGCTACGGCCCTGTATAGAAGTGCACTTCTGTAAGCAAAATACAATATAATATTATAATGAGAGAAGGCAGTACATGTTTACAGTATTATTAATTCAATTTCTCATATACCTTTCTAGTAGTTTACATTCTAAATGTAGTACTATAAAGTAATAAATAATGTAAGAAGTACAAAAATTGATAACTTTACTTATATAATTTTATACATTATATAAGGTTAAGGTAAATTAAAATAAATATGATGCTTTTCTAACATTATGAGTTTACGTTAGTGCCTAGAGAGATAAATGATCATATGCATGTAATTTCGCTGATTTGCATGAACAGATGATGATGATCATTTATACATATATTTAGCTGTTTATGCAGTGAAAAATACCTTCTTGATGACTATTAAAAGTTTCGTTAGTCAGTTAAGCTGGAGGTTAATTCTACTAAGCGCAACAGTTTATCATGCAATTTAATCATACGCTGGTCATCCATTTATGGTTTTACCAAAACCCGAGGGAAGTAATATTTAGCTCCAGAGTCACTCGATGATCTCATAACGTTATAATTACATAGTGGAAGTCATGGCAAATTTCCCACCACACGAAAATCTGTTCAGGATGTCTCTTTTGAGCCGCAGATACCTCTCTCTCCCAAAGGTTTTGCCTCATCGGCTGTCCACGCGGAAGCACACTCGGGGCGTATTAAAATTCCTCTCTTCCCCCTGCAAAAAACTTTCGCCGC
This sequence comes from Pardosa pseudoannulata, assembly GCA_032207245.1. Taxonomy (NCBI): domain Eukaryota; kingdom Metazoa; phylum Arthropoda; class Arachnida; order Araneae; family Lycosidae; genus Pardosa; species Pardosa pseudoannulata. Next base: position 113,415,333 of record CM063509.1, read on the forward strand.
ATTGCTTCAGAACCGTGATCAGCCACAGATACCGGATCCTACAGGCCTTTTTAAGATCCGGTTGTAGGCATGCATCGCTCTGGCCGTGTTTCGCACTTGTGGTCCCGCTTTCGCGAAAATTGTAATAAATGAGTCTGAGCGATGCGCCGCTCTGATCGGCATCGCGATCCATTCCGGTTGTGTGTGTGTGTGTGTGCAGATAGAAATCTCTCGCAGATTTGGTGGGGTCGAGACTCCTGACCCGGTGAGATCGCCGTAGCTTTGGTTCCGTAAATGTGTTAATAGACAGTTTGCCCGGGGAAGTTTCTTCTCTCAATGCGCATGGATCGTAAAAACGGAGATATAATTTTCCCTAAATCGTCTTCAAAAGCTTATTAACTGTTCTCGAAGTGAGATGTCTAACGGCACGGATGCACTCTTGAATTAATTCAAACGCAGGACTCTCCACTTAATTCTTTTACGTCTTCCAAAAAATATGCCGTACTTAAAAAAATTTCCATATAAAAAAATGTGTATGTTTACCACAAAACTCTCTTGAGTCGAGATGTCTAACGTCACGGATGCACACTTGAATTAATTCAAACGCAGGACTCTCCACTTAATTCTTTTACGTCTTCCAAAAAAATATGCCGTACTTAAAAAAAATTCCATATAAAAAAATGTGTATGTTTATCACAAAACTCTCTTGAGTTGAGATGTCTAACGGCATGGATGCACACTTGAATTAATTCAAATGCAGGACTCTCCACTTAATTCTTTTACGTCTTCCGAAACATATGCCTTATTTAAAAAAAATGCGTATAAAAAATGTGTATGTTCATCCCAAAGCTATCTTGAGTCGAGATGTCTAATCATATGTATGCACTCTTGAATTAATTCAAACTCAGGGCTTTTCACTTAATTCTTTTACGTCTTCCAAAAAATATGCCGTATTTTAAAAAAAATTTAGCATAACAAAATATTTATGCTCATCAGAAATGTCTCTTGAGTCGAAATGTCTAATTATACGGATGCACTCTTGAATTAATTCAAACATAGGACTCTCTACTTAATTCTTTTACGTCTTCCAAAAAATATGCCGTATTTAAAAAAAAAAACATTGCGTATAAAAAATGTATATGTTCATCACAAAGCTCTCTTGAGTCGAGATGTCTAGTCATATGTATGCACTCTTGAATTAATTCAAATGCAGGACTCTCCACTTAATTCTTTTATGTCTTCCAAAAAATTTTGAGTCTCTGATTAATTCTTTTGCGTCTTCCAAAAAGAATGTCATACTTTTTAATTTAATTTTTAATGCATACATTATAATGCACATTGTACTCACAAAGCTCTCGCAATGCACACTTTTTCTTAGTGAGCATTTGTCTACAAAAACTTAATAAATGTTCTCGAGGTGATATAGATAACGAAATGGTTTTACTCTTGAATTAATTTAAACACAGAATTTCGAATTAGTTCCTTTATATTTTCCAAAAGGAGTGACGGAATTTTTTTTTTTTTAATTTTTATTGCATCAAAAATTTTAATGAAAGATCTTTTGACTGTACAAATTTTGCGACTAAAATTTGTTATAAGATTTGGTTTAAATCAAAATCGCAGTTTTATGGATGTTTTTTTGATTTATTTCTGAAGCAGAACTAAATGTTCTAGTATTTAGTAAGGTAGAAGAAAATAATTTTGAATAGATTATAGTTTCCACTTGGAAATATTTGATGAAAGAATATTAGATAGTATAAACTTTTTTACTTAGAAATCTGCTCTTAATTTTACGATTGCTTTTTAAAGAAAAATTCATATTATAATGTACTTGTTGTGCAGATAGCTTTTCACCTTTATATATGGATTGGTTTGATTATGGGGCACAGTTTTTGCTGCACGAATGATAGTCTGTTCAAATTTCCTTGTTGGTAATGAGACTTATAACCATACAGTAAGCTTCAAAATGGAAGATCAAAGTCTAATTTGCCACCAGATAGCAAAATGCTAATTGCATATTTCTCAACCAACTAACAGCCTAACCCTATGAAAGTATTGATGTCAATATCATATACTGAATTATTTTTATTCAATGACTAAATTCTTGATTTTCATTTTGTGGTAGCTTTTACTTCTTACAGTATTGCAATATATGCTTATGCATAAAATAGCGGATATCCTGTTCAGTGCATATTTCAAGTGAAGGTGAAAGCACTGAATAAAAATAAAAGTAATTGCAGTTAACCAACTACACCTAAAACAAATAATACAAAAAAGAAACAGTTTTCAAAGTCAACCAATAATAGTTCTTTCTACTTAGTACTCCACTTTGGCTGAATTCTGGTACTCAGCCTGTAGAACGGAGATCAGCGGACAATGATTAGAAATTCATCATAATTACAAATCGAGTGTGATGTTTAGCAACTGTGCGGTGAACCGCAACAAAACAAAAGGCCTTCTGGATATGCTAACAACCATCAATGACTCTTTGGAATAAAGGTCAAATCAGAGTTTTCCTGCAAATAGAGAGGCTGTTTCGGAATGGTATGGAGATCTCCATTTCACAGAGCAGGGCGATGTCGTCTTACAGCAGTCAAAGAAGTGGCACAGCAGCATTCGGATAGAACACATTTCCCACGCCCTGCTCATTCATATGCAGAGCATCGGACATGTTACTTTCTCCTCATACTCAGCCCTCTTCTTTGCTCTTTCGGTTCGTATACAAATTAACTGTTTATTGTTGCTAGCAGGTGCGAATAGTTTGTCACGGCAGAGCCGTCTTCCGGGTTTGTCAGATTCTTCAGTTCGGGAAGATGTAACGGGGGTTAATTTATGAAAACATATTAATAGATTTCAGGCTCCTCTAATCAGTTCTTAAATGGATGAATACACGGCAAAGATTCAGTGTAGTTTTCACGCATGCAGTGGGAAATTCAAGGTAATCAATTGGCCTTTATTAAAAGATCTAGAATGGGTTCAAGGGCAACCATCCCTTTTCTGTCACTTTTATATTTCTTTAGTCGTTAATGGCCACATAAGTTTTTCTACATTTTTAATCGTGAGCATTGGGTAGTCTCTGCGGTTTGCTCTACACTGATCAAAATAGATAGCAGGAACATTTTTAATACCTTATTATCTAAAATTAAAATAAGAAAAAAAGCAACTAGTTTGGACCAATTAATAGTAGTCAAAAAGTCTAGACAGCAACAAGGGGTCATTAATAAGACATTTTTATAGTTATCTATATGCTTATGTATAATGATATACTATATGATGGTCTAAAGCTCAGACGTTGAAATGCGACTTTCGGTTTGAAACCTACTTTTGGCACATAGCAGTTATAAATTGATTCTAAAGAGTAAATATGGGCCTAACGACTCTTTGAATAACAAAAACATTAACTTTAACCATTCTAGAAAAGGAACATTATTCTTTGCTTGTTAAGAACTGTTGTTTGCCTAGAAACTATTCGAAATCTTTTATTATTGTGGAAAACAAGATGCGTCCTTCTATTTAGCACCTTGAATCAAGTAATCTCATAATGAAAGCAACTTGAAGAAACTGCTAGGATGAGCTCATCCTCTTTGTTTCTTCATGTAGAATTCTTGTTGCTCTTTTTACATATTTATGAAGAATTTTCTTAAGCTTAAAAACCACTTTTATGTTTTTTCTCTATTTTCTCTATTTTGTTTATTAAACTCTCACATCTACTCAGTCGCAAAAAAGGCTTTCAGGTTTAGTTTTTTGCATTTTTAACGTGATTGACAAAGGAAAAATAACATTTTTATAATTTGCTATTAAATGTCTGAAATATTTCTCTTCAAGTTACTAAACAACGCTTTTAAAATTTTCTAACTAATTACTTTTATTTATCAATTATTTCTTTCTTGAAGTCATATGTTATTAGAAGTGCTATGTAATAACATATAATCAGCCAATTACTTCTACATCCCTTTATTTCATATGCCTCGTTTATACATTTATGTATAAGAGAGCATGTGTGCGTCTTTTGTACAAATCCACACTGCTTGTGGTAAAGTCACCAACCTCTTCCACACATTTTATCACGTGATATGATAGTATAAACGATACAATGTTGCCAGTCATCAATTAATACTAGTAATTGAAATAATATTATTTGCCTTTAAGCGCGTGGGAAGAAAAAGGTTTGCTGATGATAATTTGTAACTTAGCAACCAGAAATTTATTTGAGGATGAAATTTATTACAACGTGTTTTAAAATGATTTTTGTATTGATAAATAAATTAAAGGAAGAAAAAAATCACATTTATAAGCTTAGTATAATGAAAATTGTGATAAACCAACGGCTTAAATAAATATTTAGTTGACCCGGTGTGTTCTCCGTTAACATAGCCAAATTCTTTCATCCTTATATAGTACCGATTTTTATATACCGGTACAGTACCAATATTTATATCTTGTTGTTGCTTATCACTAGTCGGGGTGTAATTTTAGTTTTGTTAAATGAAAAGTATCACGGGTACTTAAAGTGATTACGAAATCAAAAAGAACAGGTACTTGTCCAAACTGTGAGAGTTCATGGATAAATCCTCAATATTGCCAAATATACCTCTTTATATGTCATAACTTTAAAGAAAAACCTTGTATAAAGGTTTTGAAAAGATTAGTTAACCTCACCATATAGACCTATACCAAAGGTTGAGTCCGAAGCAGATAGCTGTTAATACTATAAATATACACAAAAATATTTGCCGATGAAATAAAAGAGAGTATTAATTTTAATCCTCCATCCCATGATCCTAAGCAGAACCATGTTAGCGCGATGATTTATTGCGTATTAATTCCTATCGCTGGCACGATTCTGCCATCAAATGAGAGAAGAACTTCGAAGTGTCCCCACTTCTTCTGTTGAAGGTTCAAGCACACTTCAACTGCCAAAATGAAGTGGTCTAGATTCACACAGAGAGAGCGAGAGGGACTGACTCGTCAGGCGAGGTGCTGGAATCAAAAGCGGGGGCAGCCCCTGGGCGAACCGAGGTGCCAATCTTCCTCGGCCGAACAACGAGCAACGGTATCATTAAGGGCTCTATGGACTTATTACTCAAGCCGTAATGCTCTGCGATGTCTTTTTACGGCTGCGACCGAGGCATTACCATTCAACAATGGCCGTTTCATTACGAAAGACTCCTTCATTTGAGACTAAAAAACCCACACCTGCAATTAGGAAATAAAGCCACTAGAAAAACCCTACCCTTCGCGCGACCGCATATCCAACTGCTTTTCTCTCTCACTCGCTTTTTTTCTATATATTTTTTCCTTCGTCTTCATTTACTACCTTTTTTTATAAGCTGGTCTTTTCTGAAAGTTGATTGTGGGTGGTATTTTTAATAGATGTAGGAATTCCGTCCTTTTTAATGTATCGTGGCATTACCTCCCCCAATTTCTTTTTTCGTTTTCTTTTTCTACTTTCAGCAGGTGGCAGTGAGAAGTTGGCAAGCCAGTCCAACGAGATGGGACTTAAACACAGACTGGGTTAAAGACGAGAGAAGGAATTTGAAACAACGTTTCGTACTGTAACGTCTTACGTTTAGTTATGGAATTATGGTTTAATTTCCCGAGAAGGTAGATTTGATTTTACTCGGCACTTTTGCTGAGACTTTCTTCTTCATTTATGCAAAAAGAAAAATTAAATATTTATCCAACTTTAGAGAAGCAAGGTTGTATCGGTTTTTACCATGGGGGTTTAAGCCAGTGGTTTTAACCGGTTTTAACCATCCTGGTCAATACCAATTTCGACCAGTTTTGGCCACTGAAATTCACTTTTCAATATATTTAATACTAATAAAGCATAGTTTATTAGCATATGATAAAGGCAAAATACATTTGTTAAAAATATCATAATATAAATAACACCCGTAAAAAAAAAATATATATATATATATATACACATATATATATAGATATATATATATATATTCATATATATATATATATATATATATATATATATATATATATATACATATATATATACATATATATATATATATATACATATATATATATATATATATATACATATATATATATATATACATATATATATATATATATATATATATATATATATATATATATATATATATATATATATATATATATATATATATATATAACATAACACCTTGTTTTTATATACAAGCTGTTTTAAATATAATTTATATTGAATTCAAAAAACGGTTACAACTAACAAGTTTTGTAGTTGTCTCTAAATTTCAACGATTTCAGTTGTAAAATCTCATGTTATTTGTTTTAATTTTAAAATTTATGCTTTTAACTACAGCATATGTTTTTAGCTTCAACTCATGTTTTATGTTTTTAACTGTAACTCATGTTTTACGTTTTTTACTGCAAATGATTACTATTTTTAACAATTTGACCAACTTCTGACCACTGACCATAATAACCACTTTTCATGTTTAACAACCAACTTTTATCCAGTATAGTGGTCAAAATCAGTTTTGATTGTCAAAATTGAGATCCTGCAAAGAAAGACACTAAACAAATGTTCATTCAAGATATTATTACTAACTTATTTCCCCCATATTTCAATTAATAATTATGTTTAATTATTACACAGGTAATTGATTATAAAAAATATTAGCTTTTTATTCAAAAGTGATCCTTTAACTTAAACGTCACTGCTGCCAAAAACATAAATATATTACAAACACGGCTTGACTAAAGAACTGGGTTCCCCCCAAAACTTGGCAATAATGGTGTAAGTATGGTCGCCTAACATTTTCTCCTGATCTCACCGTGTCCAAACAATCTGTATCTATATTAAAATTTATATGATATTTGCATTCAACTCTCCTTGTGTAACTCTTTTCTTATATATTAAAAGTGCGCAATGCTTAAAAAAATTAATATAACAAACCATTAATGGTTCACTATGGCTGATTTTTAATAATTTGGAGATGTTGCATTTGTAAAATGTTAAGGGATTAATTGCCCATAAATGTAAATGTCCGGTTTTCAAGTCGTTTTCTTTAATTAAGAAAGAGTATATTATTCTATAACGATGGCGTATTGGGCATTAACTAAAGTCGCCAGAAAAAGCAAGAAATACAATGTTTGGATGGATTACTTTTGTGTTTTAGTAAATATCGCCAATATTTTAGCCAAATTTGCCAAGGGGAACCCAATTCTTAAGTAGTCCCTACAAACATTTCATTTTCAATAAATTTCTTTTGCAAACAATAGGAATATTTAGGAATATTTATTGAATCAATACTGGGGAAGAATGTCTACCAAATTCAGGGAGAAAAATATAACTGTTAAAATTGTTTTTCACTTTATGCAACCTTGTGCGATTTTATGGTTTGAGATTGCTAAGTAAAACTTTTATTTCTGTAGCCATATCCTATATTACTGTTAAACACTGATATATTTTTAGCAGCGTAAATTAAATTGTGTCTTTGACATTACATTTAATTTAATAGTTTAATTTTTAATTAATAATTTTATTTTTCATTACGTAAAAATTGGGTTAAAAACTTCACTTTTAAAATCTCAAATTGAACAGAAAAAACTTAGAGTATAAGTTTTACTTGGACTGTATTTCATTTGGTATAGCCTTTCTTGTAATACTATTACAAAGTAATAATTCTTTAGCATCGTATGTTAAATGGTGTCCTGGACATTCAATTTGCTTTAATGATTTAACTATTTATTCTTTAATTAATTTATTTTTTATTTACGTTTAAATTGTGTTAAAAATTTCATTTTTGAAATCCCAAATTGAACAAAAACAGCTTAGTGTATAAGTTTTACTTTGACTGTATTTCATGTACTGTAGCTATATCTTATATTACTATTACACAGTAATAATTTTTTACATTTAAATTAAATGGTGTCCTGGACATTCAATTTAATTTAATACTTTAATTAGTAATTATAATTAATAATTTTATTTTTTACACAAAAAATTGTGTCAAAAATTTTATTTTTAAAATTTCGAACTGAACAAAAAATGTTTAGTGTATAAGTTTTACTTTGAATGTATTTCACATACTGTAGCCATATCTTATATTACTATTACACAGTAAAAATTGTGTCAAAAATTTCACTTTTAAAATATCAAACTGAACATAAAAGCTTAACTTATAAGTTTTACTTTGACTGCATTTCATGTACTGTAGCCATATTTTATATTACCATTACACAGTAAAAATTATGTCAATAATTTCACTTTTAAAATCTCATATTGAACCAAAAAAGCTTAGTGTATAAGTTTTACTTTGACTGTATTTCATGTACTGTAGCCATATCTTATATTACTATTACACAGTAAAAATTGTGTCAAAAATTTCACTTTTAAAATCTCAAACTGAACAGAGAAAGCTTAGTGTATAAGTTTTACTTTGACTGTATTTCATGTACTGTAGCCAAATCTTATATTACTATTACACAGTAAAAATTAGGTTAAAAATTTCACTTTTAAAATCTCAAATTGAACAGGAAAAGCTTAGGGTAAAAATTTTACTTTGACTGCATTTCATGTACTGTAGCCATATTTTATATTACCATTACACAGTAAAAATTGTGTCAAAAATTTCACTTTTAAAATCTCATATTGAACCAAAAAAGCTTAGTGTATAAGTTTTACTTTGACTGTATTTCACGTACTGTAGCTATATCTTATATTACTATTATACAGTAATAATTCTTTTAGCAACGTAAATTAAATGGTGTCTTGGACATTCAATTTAATTTAATAGTTTAATTAATAATTTTATTTTTTGAGTAAAAATTGTGTTGAAAATTTCACTCTCAAACTGAACAAAAAAGTGTTTAGTGTATAAGTGTTACTTTGACTGTATTTCATGTACTGTGGTCATATGTTATATTACTATTACACAGTAAAAATTGTGTCAAAAATTTCACTTTTAAAATCTCAAACTGAACAGAGAAAGCTTAGTATATAAGTTTTACTTTGACTGTATTTCATGTACTGTAGCCATATCTTATGTTACTATTACACAGTAAAAATTGTGTCAAATATTTCACTTCTGAAATCTCAATCTGAACAGAAAAAGCTTAGTGTAAGAATTTTACTGTTACTGTATTTCATTTTTGTATAGCCTTATCTTATATTACTATTACACATTAATAATTTTTTTTAGCGGCGACATAAAATATTGTCCTTGGCATTCGATTTTTGAAAGTGAGAGTAACTATGCAAAAACACGAAACGTAGTATTAAGATAGTGAAGGCCGTTTTTTTTTCGCTTTTGATTACAAATATCTTTCGTGTAATTAAATAAACATTGCAGAGAGAATATAATTACTTACGAATGGTGTCCTTGGAGATGAATACTTATGTTAAGAGGTTACTAGTTAGAGCAGTTTCCAGGCATTTATGATTGATTAAGATTTGTAGAGACACATGGACGCGTAATACTATATTATCATTGTCACGCAAGAAACATATTAGGATCATGTAATCAGAAAGACAAACATGCCACGCAAAAAGGTTTATGATGAAGCGATAAACAACTTGCAATCAGGGATCTATTACGCTTATTTTGACATGTAAAAACATCTTAGTAGACGTTGCTAAAATTTCAAATATCAAAATCCTTATTTCTACACTAGAAACATACCGTTTTTCGGAAAGCGACAGCTAAAAAATTTTGCTTCAATTAAACGATAGACTAAAATTTCAAAGTTCAAAACCTTATAAAATGTAGTTTTAAGACATTTAAATAATTATAGTTGGAAGATTTTATGCAAAGGATTTCGGTTACAATTTTTCGCTACATTGTCGCTTTCATCACGATAAAATTTAATCACTAAATTCGGCTTCTTCCCGATGAAATAAGTGCAATGTAAAGAAACAGGAATAAAAAATTTACATATGTCTATAAAGATATACATTATTTTCTGTTTATTTTTTATTTTACTTTATTTAAAAGGACTAAGATTAAATTATGTTTTACAAATATATTTATTGGTACAGGACCGCTTAGTATGTATATATATATATATATATATATATATATATATATATATATATATATATAATTATATATATATATATTATAATATATATAATATATATATATATATATGTTTTTTTTGTATATTTATATATTTATATAAAATTATATATATGTATATTATATATATATAAATATATATACAATACATATGTATAAATGTATATAATATATTTAGCTTCGAATATGTATATATATATATATATATATATATTAAAATATAATATACATTATATATATAATAGTACATATATCATTATATATATATATAGTACATATTAATATATATATATACAAATATATATATGTACATATATATATATATATATATATATATATATATATATATATTGTGTATATATATTTATATACCTATACATATGTATAAAATGATAATATATTTAGCGTTAGACGAATATATATATATATATATATTATATATATATATATATATATATTATATATATATATATATATGTACATATATATATGTATATATACATTTATATGCATATATATTATATATAATATATATAATTATATATATACATATATAAACATATTATGTATAATATATATATAGATATACATGACAGAGATTATACATATATATATATATATATATATTATATATATATATATATATATATATATATATATATATATTCCTCTATCGCTAAATATATTTTTCTTAATCCTATGCGTTTCCAAGGGACATCCAACAGTAGAAATATCCTAGGAACTCGAAATTTTCCAGATTTTTTAATTTTCTACTAAATAGAGAAATCTAAAGTTTCTCTGGCTGTAAATGTAAAGACGAAATATTTGAGATACAGAAAGAAGTAAAAGCCTTTCCACCTTCGTGCACAGTAGTAAGACCATCATAATTACTGAACTCTGAAGTGGTAGTACGAATGTTATCCTGTTAAAAGAGCCTACATCCTACATCTTATCCGGAGAAGATTTGGTCCCATGTGGGAAGACAATGGAAGCACAAACAAGCATTTAGGTAAATCGTAACAAAACGATGCCCTAACACAATGTTAATCTTGGACTCAATAACAGCAAACATAAACTCGTTTCGTTTTATTCAACAACTAATATTTCCGTTTTCTAATTTATTGGCTACTGTCAATCTTATCGAAATCTGAAGAGGTAGAACTTTGATGAGACATTGGTTAAACTGTTCAATAGAACATGGTTCTTCTCCTGACCAATTATTCGCAGAAGAGTGGGCGAAATGATCTTTTTAAGCTGGAAGAGTATATCAGAGATCAACCTCAGTTAACTCACATACATTGAAGAAAGGAAAAATAATCGAAGAGTTTTGTATTTGAAAACAATTTTTATGCCTACAATCCTCTCACTTACTTATTATTTGAAAATCAAAGAAAATACTCAGTTTGTAAGTTATTATACTTAAATAGTATAACAATTCATAAATTCCCATTTCATTCTCTTCAACAACTAATATTTCCATTTTCAAACTTACTGGTTATTCTCAATATTATAGAAATTTGAAAGAATATATCTTTGAGGAGAATTTGGCTAAATTGTTCAATAGAACATAAATCTTCTCATGACCAATTACTTGCAAAGGAGTTGACGTTTATCCTTTTACGCTGCAAGAGTAATCCGAGGATCAACCTCGCTTAAATCAAGTCCATCGAAGAAAGGAAATATAATCCAAGAATTTTGAATTTGAAAACAATTTTTATGCTTTTAGTTCTCTCGCTTACTTATTATTTGAAAATCAAAGAAAAGACTCTGTTTGTGAGTTATTATATTTAAATGGTATAACAATTCACAAATTCATATTTCATTCTCTTCAACAACTAATATTTCCGTTTTCATACTTACTGGCTATTCTCCATATTATAGAAATTTAAAAGGATAGATCTTTAATGATAATTTAGCTAAACTGTTCAATAGAACATAAATCTGCTCATAAACAATTACTTGCAAAAGAGTTGACGGAATTATCCTTTTACACTGCAAGAGTATTTCGGGGATCAACATCTCTTAAATCACGTCCATCGAAGAAAGGAAAAGTAATCCAAGAATTTTGAATTTGAAAACAATTTTTGTTTGTTTAATCCTCTCGCTTACTTATTGTTTGAAAATCAAAGAAAATACTCAGTTTGTGAGTTATTATACTTAAAATGGTATAACAATTCAGAAATTAACATTTCATTCTCTTCAACTAATTTTTTCGCTCTCCAATTTACTAGCTATTGTCAGTCTTATAGAAATTTGAAAGGGGAGATCTTTCATGAGACTTTGGTTAAACTGTTCAGTGGAACATTAATCTGCTCATGACCAATTACTTCCAAAAAAGTGGAGGAAATAATCCTTTTACACTGCAAGAGTATTTTGGTGATCAACCTCGCTTAAATCACGTCCACCGAAGACAGGAAAAGTAATCCAAGAATTTTGTATTGAAAGCAATTTTTATGCGTTTAATCCTCTCACTTATTATTTGAAAATCCCATAAAATACTCAGTTTGTGAGTTATTATACCTAAATGGTATATCATTCAGAAATTCACATTTCAATCTCTTCAACAACTAATTTTTTCGCTTTCAAATTTACTAACTACTGTCAATCTTATAGAATTTTGAAAGAAAAGATCTTTGATAGACTTTGGCTAAACTGTTCAATGGAACATAAATCTGCTCATGACCAATTACTTGCAAAAGAGAGGACGAAATGATCTTTTACACTGCAAGAGTATTTTGGGGATCAACCTCGCTTAAATCACGTCCACCGAAGAAAGGAAATGTAATCCAAAAATTTTGAATTTGAAAACAATTTTTATGCATTTAATCCTCTCGCTTAATTATTATTTAAAAATAAAAAAATGACTCAGTTTGTGAGTTATTATACTTAAAATGGTATAACAATTCAAAAGTTTTCATTTCATTCTCTTTAACAACTAACATTTCCATTTTCAAATTCATATGTTACTGTTAATCTTATGGAAATTTGAAAAAAAAAAAGCGGGTTTAAGGACTTAACTATGCAACCTATGTAAATAAAATACTACTGAGATGATTAAAATATACAATAGTAAATTAATTAGTGAACACGTGCATTAGCATATACTTATGTACTTATTTTCTTTATTTCAGGAAGCCTGAATTAACGCAACTGATTCTCTAACAAATATCCAACCTCTCTTTAAAGAATTACATATCAGAAGCAGGATCGCGCAGTGAGGGAGGGAAAAAATAACGTTGCGATGAATACCCCCTTCTCCTCTCTAAAATTAAACGCCAGACAATGGTTCCGATGCAAAAGGTTAAAACCCGATTGAGTGCCGGGTTGGCATGGACACCCGATTCCATCTTCGATCTGATGTTCTCCGGTTGTCGTATGTGGGCGACTTTTTACCTTCCCACAGTGGCTGCAGCGTGTCCGGTGGCCCAGAAAGGTATCTATCTCCCTTCCAACCCGCCCACCCCGCAAAGGTCACGGATTAAACGAAGCTGGTCCCATTGTCTCGGTGATTTTTGCTTTCTAATAAGCGACCGATTTGTGACACTAAATGGCGGCTTCCTCGTTTTCGGTGGTCATTGAATGGGAGAAGTGGCATGGTATCCGAGTGCCTATTGAAGAGGGAATGGTAACGATGTGGGTGAGGAGGAATTGCCGCTACTGGATAGGTGTGTGCAAGAAAAAAGAGATGTGGGTGTTCCCTGATCTGTTTTATTTCGATGAATTTGCTTTCATAGGGAGCATTCATCCATTAGGTCATCTGAATTATCTGAAAAGAAAAGGTTTTCTCTTGGGCTTGTGAACATAAGTAAGCCTAACAGTATATTTTCTTACAGTATTACTATCTCTGAAGAGAGAAAGACAGATAAAAAGATATTCTCCATCCCACAACTGCATATATTCACTCATATGCATGTATATATAACAATACAGCATCTATAATTGTACACAAATTCTCTCTCTCTATATATATATGTATGGGAATTTATGCAATGGTTTCGGATACTAAATGAAGAATTCCTCGTTTTAAACGGTCACTCGACGAGAGACGTGGTATGGTCTCTAATACTTCTTACAGGGGGGAAGGTATCGATATGGGTGAAAAAATTCACACTTACGGATATATAGATAATTTTACATTATATATATATATATATATATATATATATATATATATATATATATATATATATATATATATATATATATATATATATATATATATATATATATATATATATATAAGATGAAAACATATTCTCCATCCCACAACTGCATATATTCACTCATATAGATGTATATATAACCATACAGCATGTATAATTGTACACATATTCTCTCTATATATGTATGTAAATTTTTGTAATGCTTTGAGACACTAACTGATGATTTCTTCGTTTTAAATGGTCACTCAACAAGAGACATGGTACGGTTTCTAATACCTCTGAAAGGGGGGGAGATATCGATGTCGGTTAAGACATTCCCACTTAGATGTATAGATAATTATGCAGTATATATATATATATATATATATATATATATATATAAGGAAAAGTAAACGAAATCAAGAAACTAATATAGGTATTTTGTATAAAATCTCAAAGACACCCCGAGAAAATTTTCAGGGGTTTTCAAATTTTAAGTCAAAAGCAAAAACCCCGAGTGCCTTTGCTTTCCCTTTTTTAACCCCAAACCTAAATTCACCACTGGGGCTACAGTTTACTCCCTCAAAGAAGGGGTCTAACCAATTATAACTTTATGTTGCCCTAGCTGCCAATTTAGAAAATTCCCAAATATAAAGGAGATGCAATCTATCGGAGGTAGATTTTCGCAGAGATTTTAACTGAAATATTGAGCCCCCTCAGTTTGTTCTGTCCGTATAATGAAGTGGGAACCCGTCCTTCAACGTTTTGCTTATAAATGGGCCATGACTGCAACCATCGTGAAATCCGTGTGTGTGTACGTGTGTAAATATATATATATATATATATATATATATATATATATATTTTATATAATATATAATAATATATATATATGTATAATATATATACATATATAAATGTATCTGTATATATGATGTATATATATATATATATATATATATATATAAATATATATATGTGTGTGTTGTGTGTGTATGTTGTGTCTATAAATGTATGTATATATATATATGTATATATATGTATGTATGTATATATATATTATATATATATATGTATGAATGTATATATATATATATGCATATATATATATATATGTGTGTGTGTATGTGTGTATAAATGTATATATATAATATATAATATATATAATATTTTTTTGTGTGTTTTTTTTATAATTATGTATATATATATATATATATATATATATATATATATATTTATGTGTGTGTATTGTGTGTGTGTGTTGTTATTTATTATATAATTTTTATGTGTATGTAAAATTTATGTTTATTTATATATTTTAATATGTATTATATATATATATTAAAATATATATATATAAATATACAAATATCAAAAAAGTTTGATAATATTCTGATATTTTTATGTTTATAATTTAAAATTGCCAGTTATAGAATATTTAAGAATTTTAATATCATTTACTTTTATTATATAAATAAATAAATATATATATATATATTTTAAAAATATGTGTGTGTGTGTTTGATTTATACTGTCATCTTTTCATTGATGTTTATGACTCAATTTAACTGACTTTTAATTTTTAAAATGAAATTCATATTAAAAAGAAATAAGAGAAGATAAAAATCAAGAAGGAAAATAAATTCTGTAGATAATCTCTTATCGATTTTTAATGGTTCTTGTAAACTTCTTCTCATCCAAGGGTCATTTGCTACAAGCATTGCCTTGAGGCCTGAAGTAATTCAACTTCAGCATTTTCAGTGTACTTAAAAAATTAAGATTTTATTTTCTCCGGATAAAATAAGTTTTATTTTACATTCATGTATATCTGCGTTACTAAATATTATATTTTACCGAATAAAAATCTGTATTGAAATATAGGCGTATTTCTTAAGGAATTACACTTTTGAAATTTAAAACACACAAGTGCACTTATTATTAGTTTTATTTTTACACGAAAGCGTGTACTTTAATACATTCTTTAACATTTTCCACTAATATCAAGGTACTTGTCGTATCATTCTATGAATTTAATCCTCACAAAAATCTGCCAGTTGGCTACGCACAGGCTAAACCTTTGGTTTTGGGGCTCTGTTCAGTTATCATTTTTAGTTCCTAGAGTGAGACAAATTTATGATAATTGAAGTTTAATGACACTATATCATATTTAACACCTCTTAACTTGAGGAAAACCGTTTTATAAATTTAAACAAAGCGTATGTTCTCTCATGCGGTCCATTATTTCTTAAGACTTTGACAATGACAGAAAATCACTCACTTCTCTTATCATGACAGAAATCTTTAAATGCTCTCACACGCTTTCTTGACAACCATTTTCTGGATGTTTTCTCTATACCTTTTACTGATCTCCCGATGAATTTTAGCAACTTTCACAACTTTTAAATTAAAAAGACTGGAAAAAGGAATTGCAGCACATATGTCACAGTCGTAGATATCTTCAATTGGCTGAAGCAATTTAAAAATTCAGAAACAGGCTTAAAAACGGCCAGAATTTTTCAGAATAGTGTCTGTGGTTACACTACAGAGGCAGATGTGCATTTGCCTTCTATACTAGGTAGAATTAGAGCTCAATCAATCGGCTGAGCTACACAGTTTTCGTATTTTACCTCTTATTATATAAATGTGAGCCTCCTATTTATAAAAGTTCAAAAAGGGGTAACCCTTTCCTCCCCTAGACGCGATTATGGATTCATCTACAGTAACGTCAAGATACACTGCTAAGATATTTACAGTCCTAGTTGTTTTTAAAGAACGAGAAAAAATTCAATCGTCATATATTAAAATTATTATTATTATTATTATTACTATTATTAAATATTTTTTATCGGTAAGGCCTGTTATTTTGCTAAAAAATTACAAATAATATTCTTACTTTAAAAAGAAATACAACTCTTTGAATTTGAAAGTACGGCATGAAACAAATTTTTTGCAGTAGAGTTTAGTTGTAGCTCATAATTTTATAAGAGTTCCAAAGGGATTCAAATGTCTCACACATAATCGTATAATATTACTCAGCACTCAAACACTTATCTGACTAAACAGACACAAATTGTGCATGCACCAATATTTTCTTAGAAGTTATTATACCCCTGTTTCATGAATTCAAACATATAGGTAAAATAAATTACTCTAAAGAAGATACAAGTTTAAATATAGCACAATACATTCAGTCGATAAGAAGAAAAAGTTCTGGAGAAACATTCGTGAACCCTCCAGATCCTGTTTGAACTTCGAGCAGCTGACAGTACATTTGGAGACGTTGTGATATTTTTTGCTAGATATCAAAAGGACATTGAATATGTTCTTAGAAGCGTTTCATCTTTTAGAACACATATCTAGCTGTATCAGACATTAAAATTCCAATATCCGACGAAGTTTGTCTTCGTCGGATATTGGAATTTTAATGTCTGTTGAATATGTTTTTAAAAGCGTTTCATCTTTTAGAACACATATCTAGCTGTATCAGACATTAAAATTAGAACACATATCTAGCTGTATCAGACATTAAAATTCTAATATCCGACGAAGACAAACTTGTAAACATAAATGCACTGACAGATGAAATATTTTTAGATATAGCATCGCATAATCTTTATTACCGTTGCGGGCAAATCAAAATGCAATTACATCTGTAGGAGAGAGGAAAAAGTCAAAAACAAGAGCACCCTTTGCAGCGAAATCATCAACCCAGGTTCTATATTTGATCGCACACCTATTGTAGAGTGTGATGTTTATATGTATGCTTTCCCATTGAATCCATCCAAACAATCGCCTCTGCAACTGACCATTATATGCCACCAGGCAATAAAACTAATGTGTTTAGTGCTGATTTTTTATTGACACTTCTTGTAAACGAGGCCGAGGCAGCAAATGACAACTGGCGTGGAAGGGAATCCTTTTTTCTCGCGTGCGGCGCCGCCAAGTTTCCCACAAGCAGTACGTGACCTCATCAGGTCCGAGGGAGAGAAGAAGCAAGAAATAAAAAACAATAGAGTGCATGAGACCACATGAGACCACATTGCCCGAAATGGATAATTGACGACGGATTTGGATTCGCTCTGCCGATGGAATCGCACATTGTCGAGAATCGCCTTTTTAAAAGTCGCCAATCGAGATGGTGCGACTATTAGTGCGTAACTATCGGAGCTAATAGTTTAAAAAGGACGGGAGAATTAGCTGTGCGTCGTACGAAAACAAGAGGATCATTAGGTTTCGAACAAGACGGGGATCGGACTCTCGGGACTTTTTGTTCCAAATGAAGTGGAGGATATTTAGGGAGATGGGATTTTTCGATAGCGCTGTAATCCTTTTGTGCAACAAAATGCTAATTTAGTCAAAGCAAAGCTATAATCGGAGATTACATAATATAAAAATATGTACAAACATATAATGACATGTCTTTGCGTAGGAACACAAAGAAATTAAGGGAGATCAGTAAGTCACAAATACAGAAACACGCACAAATTTTAATTTTTTCATAGTTGACTCTGCTACTTATTTAATTCATTTTTTATGCTTTAGCTGAAATTAGGAAGAAATATTCGGATTTTAAAACTAAGTATAGATAGGTAGTTAAGTGTAAGTAGTCAGTATCTGTTAAACGGTGCAGTTATTAGTGCTTAACGACCAAAGCTAATAATTTAAATATCTGATAAATTTAGCTGTGTTTCGTAACGAAAATACGAGGAGCATTATATTTCGTACAAGACAGGGATTAGTCTCTCGATTTTTTCCCTTTTATTCTAAATGAATTGAAAGATATTTAAGATGTGATTCTTTGATAGCGATGTTTTTATGCAATAAAATGCTAATTTATTTAAAGTGAGTTTTAATCAGAGATTGCAAGATAAAAAAAATATAGACAAACAAATAAAGTCATGACTCTGTGTAGAAACACAAAGAAATTAAGTGAAAAACAATATCAGTAAGGCACAAATACAATGGATATTTTTTTTACTTTTAATCATGATTGACTTTGATTCTTATTTAATTAATTTTTTGCACTTTAATTAAAAAACATTTAAGTTCTGTCTTGAAACTAAATACAAATATATAATTAAGGGCTAAATATTTAAGTACGACACAATACATGCAGCCAATAAGGAGAAACACTTCTGGAGACACATTCGTGAACCCTCCAAATCATGTTTGAACTTCGAGCAGCTGGCAATGCTTTTGGAGACGTTATGACATTTTTTGCTAGACATCAAAAGGACATTGAATATACTAATTTAAGACTAAATGTTTATGTATCACAATACATTCAATGATAATTTGGTTTGGTTAGCAGCGCTTATAACAAAATAAGGGTTATTAAAGCCGTTAAGTACAAATATAACAATTAAAGAATGTTAAAGAATAAACATACATTTTTTAGCGATAAAAAGAAAACATTTTAGAACATTCGTGAAACCAAATCATGTTTAACTTCGAGCAGCTGGCAACTTTTGGAGACATTCATTTTGAAATAATATTATGTTTAATAGCAGCTGCTACTAATTTAAGAACAATCATTAGTGAGTAATAATAGGGGCTAATAATTTAAAATGTCCGGTGAAATTAGCTGCGCTTTCTAACGAAAATAAGAATGTTATTAGGTTAGGTACAATGCGACAGTATTATTTTTAAGTGTGTATTTTTAAATATGAACAATATTTTAAGAAGAAATATTCTGGAGAAACATTAAATATATCAAACACATCAAACTAACGCAATATATATATAATATAATAATTTAAAATGTTACATTACTCACCCTAACAAAATAAGAATGTTATTAGATTTAGGACGGAAATTATATAAATTTTATTTTATAACATAATTGAAGAATATAGTCACTCGAATAGAATATAAGGATATGAATATATATATATATATATATATATATATATATATATATATATATATATATATATATATATATATATATATATATATATATGTGTGTGTGTGTGTGTGTGTGTGTGTGTGTGTGTGTGTGTGTGTGTCAAGTCTATGACAAGTGGAGAGGCTATGATGTCTTGATAATGTCTTTATTCATGACTATTGCACAGTTTCATATCCAGCCATCAAACATGGTGTCAGTTGGCAGGCTTGGCTAACAAAAAAGCCTTGCTCAGCGTGGAGTTATTAGAGACCCTTCAAGACGTTCTCTCCCAATTCTTACTCGTCAAGCACTTTTTATAGAGTTATTAGTGTTTCATGCGACTGCATGAAAAAAGTGCGCTGTATTTCTGCTCTCAAACCAATAAATTATTAATTTTACGTTTTCAAACCTGCCATATATATATATATATATATATATATATATATATATATATATATATATATATATATATATATATATATATATATATATATATATATATATATATATATATATATATATATATATATATAAGAAATTAGAAAGTTTGAGAGATAGGTTAATGAATATTACTGGATTTTTAAAAAGAATATACATAGCATGCAGTCGAAATGGCTCCAACGGGCACACTAGTATTCAAATAGGTGATTTAGATATATTACAGAATATGTATGATTCGATATGCATGAAAAGCCCAAACATTTCTTGAAGTCTTCGGGATGCACCACGTTTCTAAATTTGGACACGCCTCTTTCCTCTTCAAAACTAATTTATACGGGCCCACGCACCATCGTGGAATTGCATCATTTATTAAAATTATCATCAGCTTAAAGTCACTTGACCTGCCATTAATCATTCTCAACCGGAGATGTTTGCGAAGTTATAAATGGATATCGCCTGTCATTTTTTCGTCATCTTTTAAGGAAAAATTGGATTCATTATAATGAAAGGCGACTCTTAATCAGCCTCTGGCAATAAATCATCATTACCATTAGCAACATACTTTATTGTCGTAAATTTTATAAGAGGAGTGTCTTTATTTAATTCCGATAACATCAGCGTTCATTACATCAGTACGATATAATCGTTGACTCTGTAAACACTATCATAGTCGTCGTTTCTCATGTTAAAACCATGCAAATGCTTTATGGTGGTATTAAGGTTGTTGGGTACAGGCCATATTGAATTGTTCGAGATCAGTGGTTCCCAAACTTTTTGCCCATGGTCCTTTTTTTATTGCTAACATGTTGCCTTCATTATAATGAAAGGCGACTCATAATCAGCCTGTGGCAATAAATCATCATTGCCATTAGCAACATACTTTACTGGCGTAAATTTTATAAGACGAATGTCTTTATTTAATTCCGATAACATCAGCGTTCATTACATCAGTACGATATAATTGTGGGCTCTGTAAACACTATCATAGTCGTCGTTTCTCATGTTAGAATCAAGCACATGCTTTATGGTGGTATTAAGGTGGTTGGGTACATGTCACATTGAATTATTGAGCTCAGTGGTTCCTAAACTTTTTGCCCAAGATCCTTTTATTGCTAACTTGTTGCCATGAATCCAAGGTGCTATTTTTATACAACTACAGTTTTAACTTTAATGTTTTTAATAATAACATAATTTAACTTTCAAGTACGGGCACTTGCCTTTATTACTAGCATCCTACCATACATGCAAATTGTTATTTATTACGGGAACACCATATATAGGGCAACATCGATCATTATGAAAGTACAACACAAATGCAACTCTTTTGTGAATGAACTCCACAAGAAAATTTAAACCAAACATTTGATTATATATATATATATATATATATATATATATATATATATATATATATATATATATATATATATATATATAATAGATATATATTTATATATATATATATATATATATATATATATATATTATATATATATATATATAATATATTATTATATATATATTATTATTTATGTGGGACACTTGATTTTATAGCATTCGTCGGTACCAAGCGGCAGATATTTGTTGGTTATTTTATTATGGGAGCAACATAAAGACGGCCAATTCCCTAGGACAACACGAAGTGAGACATCAGAATTTAGAAGCAGGGACTAAGAACAAGACTCCCACACTTCGCCTGCCGCCTCCAGAGATACTGTATGAAAACTTAGGCATTGTGATTACCAACCTATTTTAAGTGTCCTGACCGCTATTAATGAACATGTCAAATCTTGACCAGCTAGACCCTTGAACTTTCAACCCTTCGAGCATGATATCGGCGCTTTTGTCTACAGAGCTACAGCGGATCGGGATTTAGGTTACAAAAACCTTATCTTTCAACACTACTTAATGCATGTGCGATACTAGTGGAGGATATGAATAAAGTCTCTTCCCAAATAGATGGCTACCAATTTATTTTTTGGGTAGTTTTCTTTTAAATATTTCTATAAACAAAAGCATGTTAGATTGGAAAGTTCTCAGAGATAATGCGTTACTAAATATTTAAAAAGCAAGAAAAAATTAATATTAAATTATTTGTGAAACATTTTCGTGTTGATATCTTTAAACGCAAATATTGACATTTAACAAACAAAAGTTATAAAAAAGAGGTATACCTATTACCTAAGAGGTTTGTCACATGTCGGAGGTACCCCATCGATCTTTACCTTTTCCTTTTCCTCTCATCTCGTTTTCTGTGGCTTAGTTTTAAGTTTTAACATTTTGTTTAGCACAATATGTCCGATGAGATCTCAATGCCATAAAACCAACCGAACATCACGTTTATTTTTCAACGAAAGAAATTTCAAAGCTGATTAAATCAATTTTTAATAAAAGATTGTTCATGCAAAAGATTATTTTTTAATTTCAACAACTAAACTTATTTCACTGTTACACCTAATTTGGTTCTAAAATTTCTTTGACAGACCGATATCAGAGAATGGATTAAAATCATCAATGGTAATAAATAAAGAATTTTTTTAGTTTGTTGTGAATAAAGAACAAATTAGACTCGCTTGCTCTTACCCTATATTTTTTTATAAAAGGATTTATAGAAAGTCATTAATGGGAATTCAACAAATATTTTCTTGGCAAAATGCAAAAATCTATTTATGGGCTACATGGGGGTCCACTGGCCGCCAGTTGGACAGAGCTGTTCTGGAGCACACGGAACATTCGACAACGGGCGATCTTTTCTAGGCACGGGACTTTCTCTTGCGCATACTGATGCAGATGAAAGGGAAAGTGGTGGAGAACAGTTGGGCGTGCCGAGTTAGAAGAGAAGAGAAGAGAAAGAGAGAGAGAAGACACCAAATTAGAGGTGGGGGGAAAGGAGAGTTCCGGTTGAGCACGCGCCACACTCTCCTCCGTGGGCCACACCTCAGCTACCGATGCGGCACACACACAATGGGGCTCACAGGTGCGCCCGGGTTGGGGTCCGCAAACAAATCAAAGAAATGCTCAGAATACGGAGTGGAGAAGGAGACTGCGATACGTCCAGTGGCGGATTTAAGCATAGACCAGAGGTTCTCAAACTTTATAGATCACGGAGCAGCTTTTGAAATTAAAAATTCAATGTGGAGTACTGCATTTTATCTCGCAGCTGTATATTGTGTTTGGTAAATATAACGAGAAAAGAGTGTTGAGAATAAAAATAGTTTCGTTATTTAAGCTTTCCGGGCAATAAATTTCACAGTTTGAATTTTTTTTCTGCCCTTATTTCCTATTGCAGATAGAAAACACGCGAAAAAAGAATAAACGAATAGATACAAAAATTTGAAAATAGTTTTAGGGAAAATATTGGAGACTAAAAGAGCTAAACATCCCGGTATCACAGCTTACTTGTGGGTTATGGACTACTGTGCCATTCTCAGTTCTCAAAACTAAGGACTCTACGGTGCAAAGCATATATCCCAGTTAGGTGGTCAACCTTACAAGGAACCTCCGCCCCCAGGGGCACACCTCCTTTAGGTGTGTACGGGGTTCACGATCCCGGGGTGACTGAGTGACTTTTTCTAGCGTTCTTCCCGGTAGTCTCGAGCTTACCTCTGTAGT
>CM063509.1:113444439-113447640 GCA_032207245.1 Pardosa pseudoannulata
AGATTTCGTAAGAAGTCATAGGAGAAGGTTTAAATCAAATAAGACGGAAAGCTGATTCTCTTTCATTACTTTTACTTGAAAAGCTTAATTAAAACACTTTCAGGTAGGTACTGTACGATACCCCCCGTGTGTACCCATGTTGATGGACTAACCCTATCCATCGCAACGGACATACTTTTACTTTGTACTAAGATATTATAAGAAGGTACAAGAGACAGTGTAAAGCAAATAAAGCGAAAAGATGGTTTTCTTTCATTACGTCTACTTGAAAAGCTTAATTAAAACACTTTGATGTACTGTACGATACCCCCCGTGTGTACCCATGTTGATGGACGAAACCTATCCATCGCAACGGACATACTTTTACTTTGTACTAAGATATTATAAGAAGGTACAAGAGACAGTGTAAAGAAAATGAAGCGAAAAGATAGTTCTCTTTCATTACGTCTACTTGAAAAGCTTAATTAAAACACTTTCAGGTACTGCACTATACCCCCCCTCCCCTCGTGTTTACCCATGTCGATGGACGAACCCTGTCCATCGCAACGGACATACTTTCAGTTTGTACTAAGATTTCATAAGAAGGTACAAGAGACACTTTAATACAAATAAGACCGAAAGATGGTTCTCTTTCATTACGTCTACTTGAAAAGTTTAAACACTTTCAGGTACTGTATTAACCCTGTCAATCGAAACGGACATACTTTCAGTTTTTTCTATTACTCCATAAGAAGGCATGTGAGATAGTTTAAAGCAAATGAAATGGAAAGCTGATTCTCTTTTATTACTTCTACTTGAAAAGCTTAATTAGGGTACTAAACTTACACAGCGTAAGTATATTTTTGTAATAAAAGAGGGGTGGGCTTTTAAATATGTAATGAATTATTAAAGAGAACAAGAAACTTCTCGACTAAGGCGCATTACTTTGTTCCACAGATGCGGTGGCGCAATGCTGCTCACCCGTACGGACAAATACCGAGAACGCCATGCGATTGTCCGATATCTAAGAGGAGAGGAAACAAAACAATGGCTTCATTGAAACAATTACGACGACAGCAGATAGTATATTGAGGCTTTGTCTGCGACGCTCTCCGCTCGTGAATCAGATGAGCCGGCGAAGCTACTGATGAAAGCATTATACCGTGAAAGAAATCGGGGAAAAGGACTGTCGGCAATCGTCGGCCGACTTCGGATTCGGTTGCCGACTGCAGTTCGGCGAGGCGTTAAACCTTTGTATCGCAGTGTTGTAAATCGGAAAACATGCACAACGCTAAATGTCATTTGCATAGATGGTTTTAAAAGACCGTTTAATCGATTCTTACTATTCTGCATTTCACACAAATTGGTAGAATCCCCAGGAAGTTGAGACAACAAGTTTAATTTTCATACCAAAGTTCCATTTATCGCTTAATCAGTTACACTTGATAATTACTGAAATATAAATTGCGCATAATATTTAGTGTTATCCGCTCATGAATATGTGTATCATGTGCTGTTTCTGGTGAAAGCATTCTATCGGAAATCAGAAACGGGAAAATATACAGACGGAAATCCTCGGATCACTTCGAATTCGGTGTATCCGCATACAAATGCCAATTAGAGATACCTAATGAACAGCAGCTGATTGGAAAAAATATAATTACTATCTATTGCGATGACATATTCCGGAGTTTAAACTGGCTTAAATGCAGGTTTACGCAATCGTCGAATATTTGTGTAATAGATCTAGAGATAAAACAGGAAACCCCCAAAGAACACAAACTGCTGTCAAGACAAAGGAACACCTGATTATCAGTGTTATCAGTGTAAAATATTGAATTTTTATTTGCCATTAAATTAAATTGGTTAGAAAAATTAAAAAGTAAACTACACCAGGTAATCCGAGAATTATGCAATTTCGAAAGAAAAATAAACTTATATTTAACTGCTTTGTAGAAAAAAGTAATGGAATAATTTACTTGAGTTTTTACTTACAAATGTCTTTTTCTTTTAGATAAGACTTTTTATTAATGAGAAATATTTAATAATGACATTGCTAAATGTGTCACATCGAGAACGAAAAGTCAATATTTTGAGGAAACTCCTCAGACTCTCAGATAAAAGTTGGAATCAGCTACTTTCAAAGTTAATTGTTTACTAGTTATAAAGGTTGCTAAGCAGAAGTAAAGGTCACAAGTTAAGCTTTTCTTTATTCTGTTTATTTATTCCAGAAGCCAAATGAAGGCTGCATAAAAAAGGGGAGGTTGTTTAGATGGTTGTAGGTTCAAGTTCTTCCAATAGGATGAATCAGTGACGTTGCAAAGGAGAGGGTAAAGGAGATTGTAACCCCCATAAGATCTTTTGTATGCATATACAATATATATAAGGATTGCTGTACCATTTTTGAGATGTGAGTTCAACTAAGAAGAACCTCTAGCATAGAAAATTTCTCTTTACGTCCCGTTACTCTGTAACTCTAGCTTTCTTTCAAATAGATAAACTTTCGAGCTAAGCAAATTAAAATTAATGACTCAAAAACTTTAAATAGAAATATTTATTAAAACATTTTATTTATAATAGCAAGTATTTATTAAAGTTCCCGAAAATTCAAAAACTTTAAAAAACTGAAGTTATAAAACATCACTTTTTTAATTTTTTAACGGAAAAGAAATTAAGGGTTTATATGAAAACTTACCTAAAATGAACTATACCTGACGTAAAACCCGTCCAAAGTTATTGAACATCAAGGAATTAACTCTATCTTTCTTTTAAATAGATAAACTTTCGAGCTAAGCAAATTAAAATTGATGACTCAAAAACTTTTTTAAATAGAAATATTTATTAAAACATTTATTAAAGTATTTATTAAAGTTCCCTAAAATTCAAAAACTTTAAAACAATTGAAGTCATAAAACATCAATTTTTTTTAATTTTTAAAGGAAAAATAATTAATTAAGGGTTTATATGAAAACTAACCCAAAATGAACTATACCTAATGTAAAACCCGTCCAAAGTTAATGAACATCAAGAAATTAAAAATTTGTTACCTTTCGTAAAATTTAATTAATTTTTCTTTTGCTTTCTTTAACTCAGCCTTAACAATTTTCTGCGATTAAAATTCCTCAGTATATGCTGCACCGATTTTCGATCGTTCACCGCATGTAAATGAAAGAGAGAAAAAAATTTCACACCTCCACGCATATTCACCTTGCGCGATGTGTG
>CM063509.1:113447740-113450240 GCA_032207245.1 Pardosa pseudoannulata
GGTTTTTTCGAGTTCAGTGGTTCCTATACTTTTTTCTCATGAACCTCATTTAAATTTTAACATGTTGCCATGAATCCAATGTACTATTTTTATACAACTACAGTTTTAACTTTAATGTTTTTAATAATAACATAATTTAACTTCCAAGTGCGGACACTTGCCTTTATTACTAGCATCCTACCATACAATCCGCTGATTATTGTTGCCTTTATTACTATGGGAACACCATATAGGTAGGGCAACATCGATCATTATGAAAGTACAACACAAATGCAACTCTTTTTTGTGAATCGAACTCCACAAGAAAATTTAAAACAAACAATTTAATTTAATATATATATATATATATATATATATATATATATATATATATATATATATATATATATATATATATATATATATATATATATATATATATATATATATGTATATATATATATATGTATATGTATATATGTATATATATATATATATATATATATATATATATATATATATTATTATTATTATTACGTTATTATTATTATTTCATATGTGGGGACACTTGATTTTATAGCATTCGTCGGTACCAAGCGGCAGATATTTGTTTGTCATTTTATTATGGGAACAACATAAAGACGGCTTCCTGGGGCAACACAAAGTGGGACATCGGAATTTAGAAGCAGGGACTAAGAACAAGACCCCAGACTTGGCCTTCCGCCTCCAGATATACTGTTTGGAAACTCAAGCATTGTGATTACCAACCTATTTTAAGTGTCCCAACCGCTATTAATGAACATGTCAGATCTTTGGCCAGCTAGACCCTTGAACTTTCAACCCTTCGATCATGATATCGGCGCCTTTGTCTACAGAGCTACAGCTGATCGGAATTTAAGTTATAAAAATCTTATTTTTCGACACTACTTAATGCAAGTGCGATGCTAGTGGAGGATATGAATTTGTTTATGTTGGACTCTATATTAAACCAAAGTCTCTTCCCAAATAGATGGCTACTAATTTATTTTTGGGGTAGTTTGCTTTTAAATATTTCTGTAAACAAATACGTCTTAGATTGGAAAGTTCTCCGAAATAATGCGTTACCAAAATATTTAAAAAGCTCAAGTAAAAATTAATATTTAATTATTTGTGAAACATTTTCGTGTTGTCATCTTTAAACGCAAATATTGACAATTAACCAACAAAAGTTATTAAAAAGAGGTATACCTATTACCTGAGAGATTTGTCACATTCCCTAGGTACCCCATCGATCTTTAGCTTCTACTTTTCCCCTCCTCTCATGTTGCTTTGTTATAAGTTTTAACAATTTGTTTAGCACAATATGTCCAAAGAAAACTCAATGCCTTAAAATTCCATAAAACCAACCAATACATTTATTTTTCAACGAAAGAAATTTCAAAGCTGATTAAATCAATTTTTAATAAAAGATTGTTCATGCAAAAGATTATTTTTTAATTTCAACAACTAAACTTATTTTAGTGATACACCTAATTTAGCTCTAAAATTTCTTGGACAGACCGATGTTAGAGAATGGATTAAAATCATCAATGGTAAGAAATAGGATATTTTTTTAGTTTGTTGTGAATAAAGAACAAATTAAACTCGCTTGCTCTTACCCTATATTTTTTTTTATAAAAGGATTTATATAAAGTCATTAATGGGAATTCAACAAATATTTTCTTGGCAAAATGCAAAAATCTATTTATGGGGTACATGAGTGTCCACTGGCCGCCAGTTGGACAGAGCTGTTCTGTAGCACACGGAACATTCGACAACGGGCGATCTTTTCTAGGCACGGGACTTTCTCTTGCGCATACTGATGCAGATGAAAGGGAAAGTGGTGGAGAACAGTTGGGCGTGCCGAGTTAGAAGAGAAGAGAAGAGAAAGAGAGAGAGAAGACACCAAATTAGAGGTGGGGGGAAAGGAGAGTTCCGGTTGAGCACGCGCCACACTCTCCTCCGTGGGCCACACCTCAGCTACCGATGCGGCACACACACAATGGGGCTCACAGGTGCGCCCGGGTTGGGGTCCGCAAACAAATCAAAGAAATGCTCAGAATACGGAGTGGAGAAGGAGACTGCGATACGTCCAGTGGCGGAT
This sequence comes from Pardosa pseudoannulata, assembly GCA_032207245.1. Taxonomy (NCBI): domain Eukaryota; kingdom Metazoa; phylum Arthropoda; class Arachnida; order Araneae; family Lycosidae; genus Pardosa; species Pardosa pseudoannulata. The sequence goes on from CM063509.1 coordinate 113,449,842, forward strand.
ATAAGCATAGACCAGAGGTTCTCAAACTTTATAGATCACGGAGCAGCTTTTGAAATTAAAAATTCAATGTGGAGTACTGCATTTTATCTCGCAGTTGTATATTGTGTTTAGTAAATATAACGAAAAAAGAGTGTTGAGAATAAAAATAGTTTCGTTATTTAAGCTTGCAGAGCAATAAATTTCACAGTTTGAATTTTTTTTCTGCCCTTATTTCCTATTGCAGATAGAAAACACGCGAAAAAAAGAATAAACGAATAGATACAAAATTTTGAAAATAGTTTTAGGGAAAATATTGGAGACTAAAAGAGCTAAACATCCCGGTGTCACAGCTTACTTGGGGGTTATGGACTACTGTGCCATTCTCAGTTCTCAAAACTAAGGACTCTACGGTGCAAAGCA
>CM063509.1:113455240-113467740 GCA_032207245.1 Pardosa pseudoannulata
TTCACAAAATTTGATATAAAAAAAAACTTTCCCTACAAAAATAAACAGTTTTCCACATTGAAGAGAAAAGTAATATTAAAACCCTTTCATGTACTGTACAAACACTGTCCATAGAACGAATACACTTTCAGGATGTACTAAGACTCTATTAGTAGGTGTATGAGACCACTTAAAGCAAATGAGATGGAAAGCTAGATCTTTTTCTTTGCGTCTACTTGAAAAGCTTAATTAGGGTATTAAACTTGCACAGTGTAAGTATATTTTTATAATAAAATAGGACTAATCTTTTATTAAATACGTAAAGAAGTTTTAAGGACTTTTTTCCACATTGAAGAAAAAAGTAATAGTAAAACGCTTTCAAGTACTGTACAAACACTGTCCATTGAAACGAATACACTTTCAGGATGTACTAAGACTCTATTAGTAGGTGTATGAGACCACTTAAAGCAAATGAGATGGAAAGCTAGATCTTTTTCTTTGCGTCTACTTGAAAAGTTTAATTAGGGTATTAAACTTGCACAGTGTAAGTATATTTTTGTAATAAAGTAGGACTCATCTTTTATTAAATACGTAAAGAAATTTTAAGGACTTTTTTCCACAGTGAAGAAAAAAGTAATATTAAAACACTTTCAAGTACTGTTCAAACACTGTCCATGGAAACTTTCAGGATGTTCTAAGACTCTATTAGACGGTATATGAGACTGCTTAAAGCAAATGAGATGGAAATCTGGATCTTTTTCTTTACGTCTACTTGAAAAGCTTAATTAGGGTATTAAACTTGCACAGTGTAAGTATATTTTTGTAATAAAATAGGAGGGATTCTTTAAATACGTAAAGAAGTTTTAAGAACTTTTTTCCACATTGAAGAGAAAAAGTAATATTAAAACACTTTCAAGTACTGTTCGAACACTGTCCATGGAAACTTTCAGGATGTTCTAAGACTCTATTAGACGGTATATGAGACTGCTTAAAGCAAATGAGATGGAAATCTGGATCTTTTTCTTTACGTCTACTTGAAAAGCTTAATTAGGGTATTAAACTTGCACAGTGTAAGTATATTTTTGTAATAGAATAGGATTCATCATATTAAATACGTATAGAAGTTTTAAGGACTTTTTTCAACCTTGAAGAAAAAAGTAATATTAACACACTTTCAGGTACTATACGAATCCTGCCCATCGAAACGGACATATTTTCAGTTTGTAGTAAGATTCCATAACAAGACATAAGAGACGGAAAGCTGGTTCTCTTTCATTACACTTACTTGAAAAGCTTAATTTAAACACTTTCAGGTACTTTACGACACCCCCCCCCGTGTGTACCCATGTCGATGGACGAACCCTGTCCATCGAAACGGACATACTTTTACTTTGTACTAAGATTTTATAAGAAGGCATGTGAGATAGTTTAAAGCAAATGAGATGGAAAGCTGGTTCTCTTGCATTACATCTACTTGAAAAGTTTAATTATACACTTTCAGGTACTGTGCGAACACTCCATGGAAACGAACACACTTTCATGATGTACTAAGAATATTAGAAGGTATATGAGGCCGCTTAAAGCAAATGAGATGGAAAGCTGGATCTTTTTCTTTACGTCTACTGAAAATCTTAATTAGGGTATTAAACTTGCACAGTGTAAGTATATTTTTGTAATAAAGTAGGACTCATATTTTATTAAATACGTAAAGAAGTTTAAAGGACTTTTTTCCACATTGAAGAAAAAAGTAATATTAAAACACTTTCAGGTACTATACGAATCCTGCTCATCAAAACGGACATATTTTTAGTTTGTATTAAGATTTCGTAAGAAGTCATAGGAGAAGGTTTAAATCAAATAAGACGGAAAGCTGATTCTCTTTCATTACTTTTACTTGAAAAGCTTAATTAAAACACTTTCAAGTAGGTACTGTACGATACCCGTGTGTACCCATGTTGATGGACGAAACCTATCCATCGCAACGGACATACTTTTACTTTGTACTAAGATATTATAAGAAGGTACAAGAGACAGTGTAAAGCAAAGATGGTTTTCTTTCATTACGTCTACTTGAAAAGCTTAATTAAAACACTTTGATGTACTGTACGATACACCCCGTGTGTACCCATGTTGATGGACGAAACCTATCCATCGCAACGGACATACTTTTACTTTGTACTAAGATATTATAAGAAGGTACAAGAGACAGTGTAAAGAAAATGAAGCGAAAAGATAGTTCTCTTTCATTACGTCTACTTGAAAAGCTTAATTAAAACACTTTCAGGTACTGCACTATACCCCCCCTCCCCTCGTGTTTACCCATGTCGATGGACGAACCCTGTCCATCGCAACGGACATACTTTCAGTTTGTACTAAGATTTCATAAGAAGGTACAAGAGACACTTTAATACAAATAAGACCGAAAGATGGTTCTCTTTCATTACGTCTACTTGAAAAGTTTAAACACTTTCAGGTACTGTATTAACCCTGTCAATCGAAACGGACATACTTTCAGTTTTTTCTATTACTCCATAAGAAGGCATGTGAGATAGTTTAAAGCAAATGAAATGGAAAGCTGATTCTCTTTTATTACTTCTACTTGAAAAGCTTAATTAGGGTACTAAACTTACACAGCGTAAGTATATTTTTGTAATAAAAGAGGGGTGGGCTTTTAAATATGTAATGAATTATTAAAGAGAACAAGAAACTTCTCGACTAAGGCGCATTACTTTGTTCCACAGATGCGGTGGCGCAATGCTGCTCACCCGTACGGACAAATACCGAGAACGCCATGCGATTGTCCGATATCTAAGAGGAGAGGAAACAAAACAATGGCTTCATTGAAACAATTACGACGACAGCAGATAGTATATTGAGGCTTTGTCTGCGACGCTCTCCGCTCGTGAATCAGATGAGCCGGCGAAGCTACTGATGAAAGCATTATACCGTGAAAGAAATCGGGGAAAAGGACTGTCGGCAATCGTCGGCCGACTTCGGATTCGGTTGCCGACTGCTGTTCGGCGAGGCGTTAAACCTTTGTATAGCGGTGTTGTAAATCGGGAAACATGAACAACGCTAAATGTCATTTGCATAGATGGTTTTAAAAGACCGTTTAATCTATTCTTACTATTCTGAAATCCACACAAATTGTTAGAATACCCAGGAAGTAGTGACTACAAGTTAATTTTCATACCAAAGTTCCATTTATCGCTTAATCAGTTACACTTGATAATTACTGAAATATAAATTGCGCATAATATTTAGTGTTATCCGCTCATGAATATGTGTATCATGTGCTGTTTCTGGTGAAAGCATTCTATCGGAAATCAGAAACGGGAAAATATACAGACGGAAATCCTCGGATCACTTCGAATTCGGTGTATCCGCATACAAATGCCAATTAGAGATACCTAATGAACAGCAGCTGATTGGAAAAAAATATAATTACTATCTATTGCGATAACATATTCCGGGGTTTACACTGGTATAAATGCAGGTTTACGCAATCGTCGAATATTTGTGTAATAGATCTAGAGATAAAACAGGAAACCCCCAAAGAACACAAACTGCTGTCAAGACAAAGGAACACCTGATTATCAGTGTTATCAGTGTAAAATATTGAATTTTTATTTGCCATTAAATTAAATTGGTTAGAAAAATTAAAAAGTAAACTACACCAGGTAATCCGAGAATTATGCAATTTCGAAAGAAAAATAAACTTATATTTAACTGCTTTGTAGAAAAAAGTAATGGAATAATTTACTTGAGTTTTTACTTACAAATGTCTTTTTCTTTTAGATAAGACTTTTTATTAATGAGAAATATTTAATAATGACATTGCTAAATGTGTCACATCGAGAACGAAAAGTCAATATTTTGAGGAAACTCCTCAGACTCTCAGATAAAAGTTGGAATCAGCTACTTTCAAAGTTAATTGTTTAATAGTTATGAAGGTTGCTAAGCAGAAGTAAAGGTCACAAGTTAAGCTTTTCTTTATTCTGTTTATTTATTCCAGAAGCCAAATGAAGGCTGCATAAAAAAGGGGAGGTTGTTTAGATGGTTGTAGGTTCAAGTTCTTCCAATAGGATGAATCAGTGACGTTGCAAAGGAGAGGGTAAAGGAGGTTGTAATCCCCATAAGATCTTCTGTATGCATATACAATATATATAAGGATTGCTGTACCATTTTTGAAATGTGAGTTCAACTAAGAAGAACCTCTAGCATAGAAAATTTCTCGTTACGTCCCGTTACTCTGTAACTCTATCTTTCTTTTAAATAGATAAACTTTCGTGCTAAGCAAATTAAAATTGATGACTCAAAAATTTTAAATAGAAATATTTATTAAAACATTTTATTTATTATAGCAAGTATTTATTAAAGTTCCCGAAAATTCAAAAACTTTAAAACAATTGAAGTTATAAAACATCCCTTTTTTTAAATTTTTAACAGAGAAGGAATGAAGGGTTTATATGAAAGCTTACCTAAGGTGAACTATACCTGATGTAAAACCCGTCCAAAGTTAATCAACATCAAGAAATTAACTCTATCTTTCTTTTAAATAGATAAACTTTCGAGCTAAGCAAATTAAAATTAATGACTCAAAAACTTTTTTAAATAGAAATATTTATTAAAACATTTTATTATTATAGCAAGTATTTATTAAAGTTCCTGAAAATTCAAAAACTTTAAAACAATTGAAGTCACAAAACTTTTTTTTTAATTTTTAAAGGAAAAATAATTAATTAAGGGTTTATATGAAAACTAACCCAAAATGAACTATACCTAATGTAAAACCCGTCCAAAGTTAATGAACATCAAGAAATTAAAAATTTGTTACCTTTCGTAAAATTTAATTAATTTTTCTTTTGCTTTCTTTAACTCAGCCTTAACAATTTTCTGCGATTAAAATTCCTCAGTATATGCTGCACCGATTTTCGATCGTTCACCGCATGTAAATGAAAGAGAGAAAAAAATTTCACACCTCCACGCATATTCACCTTGCGCGATGTGTGTGTAATGACCCTAGATTTTTTCTGTTTTTTTAATTTCTGATCCCCGGCGTTTTGTCCGAGCCACTGATTAACGCGCCAAACTCTGCAGTAAACAACAGAACTCAACCAAAGTTTGTGTGTTCGCCCGGCTTCGTGACTCACGTAAATCGTGAGCCCGCTAACGGATCCAAGTCAGCAGCTAAAGCCTCGTTCGCTCTTAATTAATGGATTCAGATTTTAATCGGAGGTCGCATTAACCGATACATACACACAAGAAGTCTCATCCCGTGGTTTATTTAAAGCGTGGGATTACTTCGCTATTTTTAGTAGAGCTGCAGATTCGTTTAAAACAAGAAGAGTAATCGGATGACTTAGACTGATTACACGAACAATACCCCCAGATTTTTTTTTTCCTCCTGTGGTTTTATTTTTAGACATTTACATATTTCTGCTGCTACTGACGTGATGAATGATTAACTTATGGTTAAGGGATAGTTCCCGGTAATGTATTAAAGACATTGCAATACAGGGAAAATTGTGTACTGAGATAGGGTTAATATCTATTCAAATTAGACTTCTTTTGATTACAAGAAATTGAGTAGTTTTCTTATTGCTTTCAACTATTTACTCTCGTGCTAAAAATATGAAAATTCCAAAGGTATTGAGACACCGCATTAAGCAGAAGTAGTATTTCATAACTACAAACGAGCTGCTTAAAAACAGAAGCGAATACATAGTCTCCCGAGGTAGCTTAGATCTGCTTCGGCCAACTAACTCGTTTCATTAGGCTATAGAACAGCTGTGTTCTTTTGTGAATTTGTGTTTTATTTTACCGCAAAGACCCCCCTGTATAACATTGCTTCCTTTGTCTAAAATGCCGTTATTATTACTGTTGTGGCTTAGATCCGTAATGCAATTACTAATTTTTAATGGAGAAGGAATTAAGGGTTTATATGAAAGCTTACCTAAAGTGAACTATACCTGATGTAAAAAACGTCCAAAGTTAATCAGCATCAAGAAATTAACTCTATCTTTCTATTGAATAGATAAAATTTCGACATATGAAGTAAGAGGCATGCACTATATACCAACAATTCCTAACTTTTTTTAGAACTCTATTTAGAATCTCTTTCTTTTGGTGATGCCCTTTTGCTACATTGTCTTACAAATTAATGGTAATTTGGCTTAATTGTGCAGAAAGAGGAGATAGAAAGATGAAAAGCAGTGAGAAATTACATTTTAAAAAGCTTTATATCAAAATATCTCGATTTAATATCTACTCCTATCAATTTACATATTTTATCGTGCATCGCACACCTAACTCTACCAAAATTTGACATTTATCTGACCATCTGCGTAACAACAGATTTTACATTACTAAAAGAGAACACAAATAGGGCTTGAGTTGTCCTTAACACTTGGCATGCGGGTATACTTCACCGCCAATTTACGCGTGCAGCGGGCGTTTTTTCGTGAATCGCGCGAAAGTTTAGTTATTCAGAAAAATCGCAGTAAATCGAAAACTACTTTGTTTTTATGAACGAAACTTTTTTTTTATTTTACACTTTAATATATACTGTATGATTATTTAACAAAAAAAAACAATGTTTTTACGAAATCACAATATTAAAGGATTTTTAAAATTAAAGTCCGATAATCTGTCAGCGCATATTTCTTCATCACTATCTTTGTCACAACGGCTCATTTTATCCATTTTGTATTCAACAATAAAAAACCAAGCTTCAAATTGACAAAACACGACTTGTACGTTCTGGAGCTAGGAATTCGATTGAAGATGAAATAACGCAACAAAAGACAGAGTAACTCGACAATCATAACTTGTGGAAAGAAAAAAATGCAAAGCGTTGCATAGCAACGCAAACAACACGCATATAATGTCACACATACATATAATTATACGTATTTAGTAGATTTGTGGTGGTTAGTGGGTATTCACCACAAATCTACTAAATACGTATTTTTACGTGACCCGCGCTCCAGTGACAGACTGCAAAAAACGTAAAAATACATTGCCCACATGCGAAGTTTTACGACTAGATTTTAGGGTTCAATTCTGCAACGCGCCTGAAATCGCCATCCGTATAAACAGTGTGTAGAAAAATCAGTAGAACGGAAAGTTCCCTATTTAGGACGGCTGTGGGAAAGACGGGTACGAAATCAGGATAAGAATCTTAAAAGGTAAAAACGGCAAGAGTGGAGAATTGTCAACGCTACCCTTTCTGTACTAGAATGCCAGGAGTTTAAAAATACTTACAGTGGACTTAATGTGATCAGTTTGGGACACCGTGATTTAGGTAACAATAAACGACATGCAAAATTAGATAAATTTACACCCCCCTTTAATTCACACGTACTAAATTTCAAAACAAAATGAAAACACACACCTTATATTTATGTACTGTATATTATCCTTTGAAAAATAAGAATTGTATACATAATTAAAGAAAATTGATCCATTGTTGACTGTCTACAATTTTTTCTAAGAAGCTCATTGATAAATTGTTCATAATCATAATCAACCTGTCATAACGATTTAAAATTTCGATCTTTTGTTTTAACGTTAAATCATTTCGCTTTCTGGCTTCCATATCGACAAGCTGCATGTAAGCGAGCAAGGCATAAAATGTGAATACGCTCCTTCTCAGTTCCAATAATAATGTGTTGCCTTCTGCTTATCTGACAACCATTGACCACCAGCAGGGTGTGCGTATTTCTGAAAAATTCCAGGAACTTGTAACCGCACTCCTTTGTTCATTTCCCATTCCCCAAGGTGGAAGAGGGAAATTCAAACAGCAAAGTGAAAGAAACGAATAGGTTCCTTCTCAATACATTGTAAATATTACTTTGCCAGTTATAATCAGGTACGAAAAGTGATAACATTAACCGATGTAACGATCACATAAAGCGATAATTTTAGCATACAAATGAATAGAGAAAATCGGGACCAAGTGATTTCGATAACAATAAGAGATTGATAACATTAACCACGATCACATTAAGCGGAGTCCAATGTATTATCAATCATTCGGAATCGAATTTAAGATCCTAATCTAATTAGCCACGTGTAGCAAAAAGGTGACTGAAACGATCAGAATCCTTCAGCTGATCAAAAAGGAAGACTTACTTTCTCCAGTGTAGCCTCACGAACTCCTTGCACACATCAGGGCAGACTGCCTGTCGTGAGCTACCAAGGTCCATAGTAAATTCTCTTCCTCCAATTCATTAATTGTTTTTCATTCGATATATTCTTTTATCGTTTATCATGCATTACTTATTTGAAATTTTTACTATTCAATATTAGTTTGTATTTTCTTTTACTAGTCATAGTACATTTAAAATATATTTATTACTACTATTAAGCTTGCAAGTGCTAAGACACAGTGCAGCAATATTGCATTGTAATGCAACATTAATTATAACTTTGGAAACTAGTTTAGCCCTAGAACAGTCATGCGTTGGAGGAGGCACGAAACTCAAATTATCAAATTTTATTCAATAATGTAAATTTTTATTCTTATATCGTGACTATACGTTTAAATTCTTATTCTTTAATTTTATTCAATGATATTCCCTATGATTTACTTTTTACTTTAAAGCTCTATAAAGCAAAGTTTGGGAATCATTGATTTGGTTTGGAGAGCTACAGTCTACTACATGATGGCTAATGAGACACAGATTAATACTAAAAGCCGATTCTAAACACCTACGAACATGGATGCCAGCAGTTGGATTTGAATCCACAAACTCTGGTCAAGAAGAATACCGCACTTATACTTTAATTTTATCTTCATTTTCCTTTTAACACATCGTATGCGGAACACGTATTAGTACGTTTTCTGACGATTGATACTTGAGCGCGGGTCACGTACTAGTACGGGTTAGTGTAACAACATGGTTTGTTTGTGGGTACAAAAATAACGGTATATACAGGAAAACGAAGCCGAATGTTCTTGTCTACTACATAGATTCTGGAAAAATTTAGACAAATAAAATTTAGTTTTTACATTATTAGTTTTATGATTGCTCTTTTCATTTTTTATAATGTAAAAATGTTTATATATAACATAATTCGAAAAAATGAAAACTATATACTACTATTTCTATTTGATTTTTCATAGTTACGATACTATTATAAATTTATCCACTAAAAAATATATTTTTTGTTTACAAAAATCTTATGGTTGTTATTTATATATTTCTATTTATATATTTGTTTATCTATTTCAATATAAAATACGGAAAGTTGGTTAAAAAATTAAATAATTTTCGATCTATTGAGATTTAACTGAATAACTAAATTTACGCACAAAACGCCCGTTCCCGGTACAATTCCGCTGCGAAATGTACCTGTACACAATATGTTAAGATTTTGCAAAACAGACGGGAACGACTGGTTTGGAAGGAAGCCCTAGAATCTACTACGTGAAGGCCAATGAGACCAGAACTTATTGATTAAAGCCGATTCTAAACAACAACAAACACCGATGCCAGCAGTGAAATTGGAACCCACAAACTTCGGTATCGAAGAGCTGTACCCTATCTTCTGAGCCACCCGTTCAGCTTGGGAACCATTCAGATCCCATTTAACACCAAATCCGAGATATGCTTAGTTCTGTTTGAGTCCCTCAGCTATTAATACAAAAATTTATGTCGATAATATATTTGATCTTTAGAACCAAAAATCAGCATTCTAGTTATTCAAAAATCTATCTACTTATCTCTCTATTGATACACTCATACATCGATGTATGTGTGTGTATAAGCAGATACCTATACATATATATGTATGTAACTGCATAACTGTAGAACGTAATGGTGAGAAAAACACTGAAAGTCGGGATTATTACAAGACAGCAGCGTTCTCACACTGTCATGAGAGCGTCTGACATGTTTGTTCACCATTTAGCTCAGCTAGTGTTTGTTCAGTCTTGAGTCGTTTCCAAATAATGACAAATAAAAGTACAGCTAAAACGCCCCCACGCAACAAGATTAGCCCTCGTAACAGTATCATATTCATCGTTGGAAATACGTTGTTATGGATGGTTTTATTACAAACTCTATTCATATAATTCCACGAAAAAGAGATAATGATTACTTTACTACTTTACAACTTTGCCTGTATGTCTTTCGGGTTCATGGAAAAGGGGCTTCCCTGAATTGCCCGGCTGCTGCTCGGGCAGCTTTTCTCATTACGCTAGTTCCTGATTTTCCATAATTATCCTTTTTTTTTTCCTAGATTTTGGGTTTTTTTTAACATTATGAACATTGTGAATTATGAACGTTGTAATATTTAACATTGAGAATCTGACTGTCATTTCTTTTGATTTAGTTCATCACAAAAGACTGGATAGCAAAGCGAACGTGTACACACCAATCGAAAAGGGACTTCCCTGATTTGCCCGTACACCGCTCGGACAGTTTATCTCATGGCATCAGTTCCCTATTCTCACCCATTTCGCCTTATTTTTTTAATTTGAACTTACTACTAAAATTTTCCCTTTTTTTTCGGTCTCTGAAAACTTGGTAACTAAACAAGCGTACACACTTTTTAAGTTAAAAGCTTTCTTTACACGAAAAAAAAAGAGTTAGTTTTGTTTTCAGTTGCTATGTATTTCTAGAGTAGAGATAAATATTTCAAGCATTTGTTTTAAGGCTACTTGCATTTAAACATTTAAAAAATATTCATGCCCTTTTCTATAGTCTATCTTTGTAAATAGCCCTTTCCTGTTCAACTAATTCTCTCAGAGAAAAGCCAACTTTAAAGGGACATTGTATCTTTCGATCTAAAAGGTCATCTTTAAAGTAACATATTTTGATTCAATATCAAATAAAAAGTTTTGCCCTGTTTAGAATAACTTTTTCTTTGATCAATAATAGAAGTATGACGTTATGAAAATTATTTAGTTTTATATATGTATCAAGGCATTAAAAAAATACAAAATATGCACATAAGTGAAAATGTAGATATCCATTTACCAGGAAATCAACTTTTGAAATTTGTAAATTAGGAAATAATTTTTATATCAAATAGAAATTAATTATTTTTTATTCTATAATCATCACTTATGTTAATACGATAAATATATTTTATTTTATAGCAGAGTAAAAGCAATTTGCTTTTCCTTGATAATTTTTAGTTTTTTTTATTTTAAAAAGTGAGATACTTTTAAAATTTTACAAACTTTTTTCTGGTACTTAGTATATTGAAGACCTGCAGTGAAAAATTTCTTATAAGTGAGTTACAGGCATAGTCATAGAATGTATTATATGTCTGACTTACAGATTAACTTTACGGGGCTTTTTTTCTAAAAATTAAAATCTTTATTATATTTATAAAATATCCATAAAATTATAAAATAATTAATCAATCAGCTTCCCTATTTCCATACTTGAAACTATGCTGGTTATTCTATCAGTAGTTTGAGAATGTTTTAATGCTTTTTATATATTTTAAAACTAAAATAAATTTAATATTACTTATTTTAATTACGAATAATTTTTAATCAGTTGTTGATTTATAGATAAAAAATCATTTATTCAAATCAATAAATTTCAAACAAATTTATTCGTTTTTATATTAGGGATAATAGTGAAATTTTTAATTTGGGGAAAAAAATAAACCCGTAAAGTTTTAAAAACAAAACCTGTAAGTACTATGTATTACATTCTATAACTCAATCTGTAACTCACGCTCTATTAAAAAACTTTCATTGCAGGTTTTTATTTATGTTAAGAACTGATTGAAAGGAAAATAATTCTGCCTGATTCTTTCCTTCGATTTAAAAGTTTAAAAGCTATGAGACCCTTTCAAGGTTTATGAATACAAAGCTAAAATAATAGGTCACTTCAAAAGATTCTAAGTTAACCCATACACAGTTGCATAAAAGTGTGGATTTTTTTACATGTTCAGAATTCATTACAGGAAAATAATTTTCTATAATTTTTCCCGATAGTTTGAACTTTTAATATTTATGAAAATCATTAAAGGTTTATGTACACAAAGCTAAAAAATAGCTCGCGTCAAAAGATTGTAAGTTCACTCATACACAGTTGCATAAAAGAGTGGATTTTTTACATGTTCAGAACTAATTACAGGAAAATAATTCTGTATAATTTTTTCCCGATAGTTTGAACATTAAATATTTATGAGATTCATTAAAGGTTTATGTACACAAAGCTAAAATAATAGCTCGCGTCAAATGATTGTAAGATGACTCATACACAGTTACATAAAAGTGTGGATATTTTTACATATTCAAAATTAATTACAAGAAAATAATTCTGTATAATTTTCTCCCGATATTTTGAACCTTTAATATTTAAGAGAAGCATTAAAGGTTTATGTACATACACAAAGCTTAAATAATAGCTCGCGTCAAAAGATTGTAAGTTTACTCATACACAGTTGCATAAAAGTGTGGATTTTTTACAAGTTTAGAACTAATTACAAGAAAGTAATTCTGTATGATTTTCTCCCGATATTTTGAACCTTTTATATTTGTGAGATTC
>CM063509.1:113472740-113477740 GCA_032207245.1 Pardosa pseudoannulata
AACAACAGTCCGATTAACTCTTGAGCACCCTTTTCTTGTGTTAACCGTGATGTCTTAGCGGTCCAAGAAACTACACGTCGCGCAGCGCGCCAACGTGAAAAAGACAAAATCAACCAAATAAAACAGAGGGGTGGTCACGGAGCAAAAAAAAAAATCCCTCGAAATAGCTCCGATTAATGATATATGCTTTCCGAAAAAGACATCTTCTGGAGACAAGAAAAGAAAATTTATTAGGGAGTTAATGCAAGACCTGCTTTCCTTTCACAAAGAATAAAAATATTCAAATAAAAACAACGGTATGTAATTGATATCTTTAAAAGTTCTTCTTTTTAAGATAACAGTCGAGGTAATATAAAATAGAGAAGTAGATTGTAGGATAATATTAGAGATAGCTCTGTTAATGCTTTAAAAAAGATTTCCTCGCTGGAACACTATAAGTCGATTAAAAAGGAGTTAGACATCAATATTAATAAAACGAGATCATCTTCTAGAAATAATAATCTATATAAAAATTAAACTTCGCAATATGTGCTATCAAAAACTCTTTTCAAAAGTAGACTAAATTAAATGATTAATGTACAGTAATATAAAATAGCTATATTGTTTAGATAATATAATATAATAATACATATTTAAAATAAAAGATTATTTCCCCGGGCTTAGATGCAATTTCTGAAGTTGAACGATCCTTAAAAGATATTGTAACGAATTCATCCTCTAATATTAAAAAATAAATATTCTAAAAATTAAACTTCAAAAAAATTGATACTATCAAAAATTTTTCAATGTAGACTAAATAAACAATTTTCCTATATATAAAATAAATAAACAATTCATAATATTAAATAATTATACGTATTTATGAGTAAATGCATACTCAATCACCACAGGGCTTAGTCTCAATTTCTCAAGTGCTTGTTGAAACAGTCCTTAAAAGCTATTTGCAAATTTTCATGAAAAATAATTATACTGAAAAGCAAAATATTCTCTAGACTTAAATAAAGTGATAAAGCATGATGTCAAGGCTTCCTGAAATAACGAAATTTTCCTACTAGATATAAAAAATAATAAACTATTCATAAAAATTAAACTGCACAAAATATAGGGAATATTTATATCCTATGTTAAACGTAAGTTATACCAAATGATAATTTGTAGATTATGTAAAATAATAATGCGCGATTTAAGTATTTATAATATTCAGTAATAATATAGATTTACGATGGCATAATGCATTCTTAACCCCAACAGGTCTTAAGTACAATTTCTCAAGTGACTATTAATACGGTCCTTGAAAGCTGTATGCAATGTCGTAGAAAAATTAATTGTGTTCTAAAAGTAGAACATTCTACATGCAAATGAAGAGCAAAAATATCTATATCAATATACATAAAATAATGATGTATGATTTGATTACTTACAATATTAAGTAATGATATTTATTTACAAGTACTTAATTCATGCTTAATCACTACATGCCTTAAGTACAATTTCTCAAGTGACTATTAATATGGTCCATGAAAGTTATATGCCATTTCTTAGACAAATAAATTGTGTTAAAAAAGTATTCTAGACTCAAATAAAGCACAACAAAAAATTTTATAAATATATATAAAATAATAAGGCATGATTGGAATACTTATACTATTAAGTAATGATACATATTTACAAGTACTTACTGCATGCTTAATCACCACAGAGCTTAAGTACAATTTCTCAAATAGCTATCAATATGGTCCATGAAAGTTATACGCAATTTCTTAGACAAATAAATTGCGTTGAAAAAAAGGTATTCTAGACTCAAAGCACAAAAAATCTATATCAATATACATAAAATAATAATGTATGATTTAACTACTTATAATATTAAGTAATGATACATATTTTCAAGTACTTAATGCATGCTTAATCATTACAGGGCTTAAGTACAATTTCTCAAGTAACTATTAATACAGTCCATGAAAGTTCAATTATTAGACAAATAAATTGTGTTGAAAAGGTATTCTAGACTCAAATAAATCGCAAAAAAATCTTTATCAATATATATAAAATAATGATGTATGATTGGACTACTTATAATATTTAATAATGATATATATTTACGAGTGATTAATGCATCCTTTATCACCTTAAGTACAATTAAGGCTTAAGTACAATTTCTCAAGAGACTTTTAATACAGTCCATGAAAGCTATATGCAATTTCTCGACAAATTGTGTTGAAAAGATAGAATATTCTAGACTTAAGTGAAGCGTAAATAATTCTAAATCAATATAAGTGATACTAAATAATAGTATATATTTAATATAAGGGTAATATTAGTAATAAAAGATATAGATAATATTAAATAAAGACTCTGTCATAAAGATTCTACCTATAACTTATGCACTTAGATTTATAACCCTGATTTCTGATCTTAACAGAGTATAATTGAAATTTATCTATTCTAGACAAAAGAGAATATTCTATACACAATTGAAAAGAAAATAAAGCATAAAGTATTGTAAGGTAATGATATTAAATAATGTAAATAAAATAATATATAAAGTAGATGAAGATAACATTAGACGATAATCTATAGATAATATTACATATTTTGTTTATGCAATCAGGTTTGTTACTATTGAATCCTGATAGCCACAGCATGTAGGTAACTATTAGCTCGATCTTAGAATTCGGTAGACAACTTCCAGACAACAAAGAATATTCTAGAACCAAATAAAGATCAGAGAATTCATATTTAGATGTAGATAATTTTACACAATCTATAAATTATGTCAAATATATATTGTATTTGAAATTATCCATAGTGATTTCAAAATTTATTTAATTACAATCACAAAGAGCGTAATTGCAATTTATCAGGCTTCTAAAGGGTACTTAAAATGTGTGAGTGTATAGATAAATAACTACCTATATATAATATTCAAGCATAGTCATAATATACTGGTGTATATGTAGATGCTTATGTGCATAGATATACATAGTTTTAGACATACATAAACATCCACACCTAAATGTATTTCTCTATATACATACATATATATATGTACATATACATATATATATATACATATATATGTGTGTATATATATATATATGTATACATGCATATGTATATATATGCATATATGCATACTATATATATGCATATATACATACATATATATACATACATACGCACATTCATATTATATATGTATGAATGTGAATGTATATTATTACATACATATATGTGTGAGTGTAGATGAATGGATATGTATATATGCATTTATATATATATATATATATATATATATATATTATATATATATATATATATATATATATATATATATATATATATATGCATTTATATATATATATATATATATGCAAAAGTATGATATAGCTGAATTTGCAGAAATGATCTTCATCATAATTAAAACTTTACTCCCATAGAAATATTTACCTTTTTGAATATTTACCTTAGCAATATTTACCTTCACGGTTTCTTTGCTTAGAGGGACATATAAGGTTTGGGTAGCAAAGGGTTATATTTAGATTGCGGGATAACATTACCCTTAAATAATTAAAACTATCCATTTTTTAGAAGAAAAAGTATATTTATGGAAATATAATCATTTAAAAAAATTCCTGAAAAATTCCTATTAAAAAAATTCCTAAGAAAACATTTCTCTAATTTTATGAACTACAGAGCAAAATGTATCAGCTGATTTGTAGATAATATGTGATAAAAAAAATCCTAAATTCCTTTTTCTCAAAACAGAATTTCTTCCAAGCGCATGATTACATTTGAACTGTAGCATGCAATATTATGCTAATCCTAAATTAGGAATACATTTCTCTAATTTTACGAACTACAGAACAAAATGTATCAGCTGATTCGTAGAAAATATATGGTAAAAAAAAAAATCTTTCAAATCATTTTTTTTCAAAACAGAATTTCTTCTAGCGCATGATTTCTTTAAACTGTCGCATGCAATATTGTGCTGAACTTAAATTAGGAATACATTTCTCTAATTTTACGAACTACAGAGCAAAACCTATCAGCTGATTCGTAGATAATATGTGATAAAAAAAATCTTTCATTTTTCTCAAAACAGAATTTCTTCTAGAGCATGATTGCTTTGAACTGTCGCATGCAATATTGTGCTGAGCCTAAATATTAACACTTTGGGCCAAAATATAATTTTTATACCTCGTAAAAACTTGAAAAATCTGTTATTTGTTAATGCATGAATCATCTCAGTGATTTATTCAGAGGATTGCAAAAAGACATTTGCAACTCCTAGATTTTTTTTTTCCTTCAACAAGAAATGCCATTGCAATTCTTTTACTAAACTATTATAAGTGTCCTAAACTTTAAAAAATAGATAACTTTTTCCTTAAGCTTAATTCTTTTCATCACAAAGAGAAAAGGTAATTACATCTAAAACAATTCCAAAGAAAAGAATAAAAAGTTTTAGCAAAATTCGAAAAAGTATCTCTGTGTTAGTGTGTGCAGTTGATGAGAGGAGAAGCATTCCTATAGAATATGCTTCCATCTCCAATCCTTTGGCAATACCTTATACCTCCTGCAATTTTTTGGCAAAGATTTGCAGGATGCATTTTTTTCATTCAGACTTTTTTTTAATTATTAAATAATTTGAATAAATGTTTCTATAATGTTGGATTCTACCGATTCTACTAAATAAGAATTTTGTTCTCATGGATTTGCAGTAGGCATTTTTTTTCATTCAGACTGTTTTTTTAATTATTAAATAATTTGAATAAATGTTTCTATAATGTTGGATTCTACCGATTCTACTAAATAAGAATTTTGTTCTCATAGATTTGCAGTAGGCATTTTTTTTCATTCAGACTGTTTTTTTAATTATTAAATAATTTGAATAAATGTTTCTATAATGTTGGATTCTACCGATTCTACTAAATAAGAATTTTGTTCTCATGGATTTGCAGTAGGCATTTTTTTTCATTCAGACTGTTTTTTTAATTATT
>CM063509.1:113482740-113637740 GCA_032207245.1 Pardosa pseudoannulata
GTATAAACAAAACCAGACAACAAACAAACAATCGGGGACGACAAACGGAAGTCAACCTGCACTGCACGCACCTCGATCGCCTGACCGGGCACTGACAACGGAATAGCCGCCGCAACTCGAGACGCTAGGGCGTGCACATCGATACCAGCCGCATTGGGCAGTTCAGTTGTGACGTAACGGAAAGGGGCGGAGTCTTTGGATATCGGTAGACACGCCCCTCGGGATGGAATGATGGAGCATCCGATATACTGCATGATGCGGCCTGTAAAACATCAAACGTAAAATGGAAGGAATGGAAAAAATAATGCATTGTGTTAGAAAGAAGGGTCGCGGTTATTGAAAAATGTTGAAAGACAATAGTTTTAAGTCACGACTTATTTATTTACGACTGCACTGACGCATGGAAAAGTATTTTTATCGCAAACGAAAATATTACTCGCTTACACGTCACAGACATGAAGAAATAGAAACACGCGAAATTCTATTCTATGCGCTTCTTATGACATTTGATGCTCAATCACCTTTCAGTTGTACACCTCTAAATTACAGTACTCAGCTAAAACGAATAACTTTATCTCCATATTAAGGTTCGAAGAATACCCTCATCTACTGGATTTCGATTCCATCACGCCTAATACAACTTAAGCAATAGAAATGAATAGAAAAGAAAAAGATATTAGAGATAGATACATCAACAGATGTGTAATCATTTTAATTCGAGAACAAGTAAATTATACTTAATACATTGGTGTGCACTAAAGACATTTTTTAGAGCTTTGGTTGCCAAATTAAGCCCTTCCAGGTTCATTTTATTTCAGGATTATGGGTCAAAATATGTCAAATTTTTTATGCTTATATTCATACAAACATAGTTTTTTAAACATAATAGCATCATTCGCATACAAAATTTCCTAAAAATTAATGTAAAAAAATCAATTTAAATAAATGAGTAATTTACCTGTGTAGTTGGCTTTCTGTATGGCAGAAATCATTAGACTTTGGAGTCAATTCACACTAACTGTAAATATAAAGCTTAGAATACTTAGCTTTTGAATTAAATTTTATTTATATCCTTTGCATTTACATAAATGATTAAGTAATTATTAATCAAAATTTGATCGTGTATGATACAATCGAAAACACGGTACTGCACAGAGTCCAACATCGCAATCTGGACAGTAGAACCTTGTTTCTCTCCTTACCTTCTTACCTTTACTGTCTCTCTTTCAGCAGCAAATAATCTAGTAACCAGAAAAGTAAACAAAAGCATTCGAAACCATAAAAAGCACATGTGAAATAATTCGGGAAAGACTGATTGCACAGTGTAAAATTTAACAGAGACCGAGTTACACTCGGGATGATCCAGGATTGTACATTTCGCCTGCCCGAATTCACCTCGAGAAAAACCGGGAACAGGTTAATTAAACTTCTCAGCAACCGTACATGTTTGAAATCCAACATTGAGCTACCAAAAAATATAAGGGGAGATAAAGACTATTTTTTTTTTCAAAACTTTGCTTTATTTATTGCCTAAAAATTACTCGAGCTAGGGTCGACAATTTTATGAAACATTTGAGCAACCGTACTGAATATAGTTCAGTAAACCGTAAACATTAGAAACCTGTAAATCGTTCTGAGCAACCGTAATATTAAAATATACAGCAGTGGTAAACATTAGAGCAGTGGTCGTCAAATTTATAAAACTTCTGAAAAACTGTTCTGTTTATCAATCCTACTGTGAACTACTAAAAGAATCCAGGACAGAAATAGAGCCACTTTTTTTCAAAACTTACGTTTATTGTCTAAAAATATAAGAATAGTAGTCGACAAATTTATGAAGCAATTGATCAACAGTACTGAATACAGTTCTGTAAATCGTAAACATTAGAAACCTGTAAATCATTCTGAGCAGCCATAACATTAAAACATACAGCAGTGGTAAACATTAGAGCAGTGGTCGTCAAATTTATAAAACTTCTGAACAACTGTTCTGTTTATAAATCCTACTGTGAATTACCAAAAGAATCCAGGGCAGAAATAAAGGCACTTTTATACAACTTATATTTATTTGTTGTCTAAAAATATAAGAATAGTGGTCGACAAATTTATGAAGCATTTGATCAACCGTACTGAATATAGTTCTGTAAACAGTGAACATTAGAAACCTGTAAAGTGTTCTGAGCAGCCGAAGAATTAAAACTTACATCAGTAGCTCCAGGCTAATAAAAATTATGAGCAATTACTGTTTCTAAATCCTACTATGAGCTACCAAAGGAAACCAAAATAGAAGTGAGGACACTTTTTTTTCAAACCTTACATTTATTTATTGCATAAAAACATTAGAAAGAAGGTCGACTAATGTATAAATCATTTGACCAACTGTACTAGATATAGTTCTGTAAACCGTAAACATTAGAAACCTGTAAACTGTTCTGAGCAACCGTAGCATTAAAACATACATCAGTAGCTCCAAACTAATAAAAATTGTGAGCAATTACTGTTCATAAGTTCTACTGTGAGCTACCAAAGGAAACCAGGATAAAAGTGAGGACTTTTTCAAACTTTACATTTATTTATTGCATAAAAACATTAGAAAGAAGGTATACAAATTTAACAATCATTTGAGCAACTGTGCTCTATACAGTCCTGTAAACTGTAAACATTAGGAACCTGTTAACTGTTCTGAGCAACCGTAGCATTAAAACATACATCAGTAGCTCCAAATTAATAAAAATGAGCAATTACTGTCCATAAATCCTACTGTGAGCTAGCTACCAAAGGAAAATAGGATAGAAGTGAGGAGGTTTTTTTTCAAACTTTACATTTATTTATTGCATAAAAACATTAGAAAAAGTCGATAATTTTAAAAATCATTTGACCAACTGTACTGTATACAGTTCTCTAAACCGTAAGCATTGGAAACCTGTAAACTGTTTTGAGCAACCGTAACATTAAAGCAGTTAAACATTAGAACAAAATTCATCAAATTTATGAAGTTTCTGAACAACTGTACTGTTTATAAATATTACTATAAACTACCAAAAGAAAGTAAGACAGATATAAGAACACTTTTTTTTTTCAAACTTTATTTTTTATTGCCTAAAAATATAAGAGCTCTACGGTCAACAAATTTGGGAAACTGTTGAGTAACCGTACTGTAAACCCAACAAAAATTAGAAAAAAAATTCCTGTAAACTATTCTCAGCAACTTTAATATTAAAACATTAGAGCAGTGATCGCTAAACTTGTCCAACTTATAAGCAGCTGTACTGTTTATAAATCCTACAATAGGCTACAAAAAAACGGGGGGAACAGAAATAGAGGCATTCAAATTTTTCATTCATTTAATTTTTTTTTTTCAAATCTTGCATTATTTTATGGTCTAAACTATTAGAACAGTATTCGGAAAATTTAGGAAATATTTGTGCAACCATATTGTAGTCCATTACAAACCTGAAACCGTTCTGAGCAACTATAACATTAAAGGATTATAGTAGTTGAACATTAGAACAGTTCTCGCCAAACTTATGAAGTTTCTGAACAACTGTACTATTTATAAATCCTACTTGACCAAAAAATTCAGAACAGAAATAAGGATATATATATATATATATATATATATATATATATATATATATATATATTTCAAATCTTACATTTATTTATTGTCAAAAACCATAAGATCGACAAATTTTTTAAGCTTTTGAGTAACCGTACTATAACACTGTACCAGTAAACCTTTCTGAGCAACCGTAATATTAAAGCATTAAAGCAGTTGAACATTAGAATAGTTCTCGCCAAAGTTATGAAGTTTCTGAACAACTGTACTATTTATAAATCCTTCTTGAAGTTACCAAAAGTAACCAGAACAGAAATAAGGATATATTTTTCTTTTTCAAATCTCACATTTATTTATTGCCAAACTCCATAAGATCGACACATTTTTTAAGCTTTTGAGTAACTGTACTGTAAGCACTGCAACTGTAAACCGTTCTGAGCAACCGTAATATTAAATCATTAAAGCAGTTGAACATTAGAATAGTTCTCGCCAAAGTTATGAAGTTTCTGAAAAACTGTACTATTTATAAATCCTTCTTGAAGTTACCAAAAGTAACCAGAACAGAAGTAAGGATATATTTTTCTTTTTCAAATCTCACATTTATTTATTGCCAAACTCCATAAGATCGACACATTTTTTAAGCTTTGGAGTAACCGTACTGTAAGCACTGTACCTGTAAACCGTTCTGAGCAACCGTAATATTAAAGCATTAAAGCAGTTGAACATTAGAACAGCTCTCGCCAAACATATGAAGTTTCTAAATAACTATACTATTTATAAATCCTACTTGAAGTTACCAAAAGAAACCAGAACAGAAATAAGGATATATTTTTCTTTTCCAAATTTTACATTTATTTATTGCTAATACCATACGAGCGGTGATCGGCAAATTTTTTTAAGCTTTAAACTACCCGTACTGTAAGCATTGTACCTGTAAACCTTTATGAGCAACCGTAATATTAAAGCATTTAGAGTAGTTGAACATTAGAACAGTTCTCACCAAACTTATGAAGTTTCTGAACAACTGTACTATTTATAAACCCTGCTTAAAGTTTAAAAAAAAAAAAAAAAAAAAAAAAAAAAAAACCAGAGCAGAAATAAGGATACATTTTTCTTTTTTAAAATCTTATATTTATTCATTATCAAACTCCATAAGAGCGGTGATAGACAAATGTATCAAGCTTTTGAGTTACCATACTGTAAACACTGCACCTATAAAACATTATAAGCAACCTTTACGTTAAAGCATTAGAGTAGTGAAATACAATGGTCAGTAGCATATCGACGGGGAGCTATTTTGGAGGTTTTAACCCCCCCATAAGAATTCCTCTACATATATATAATATATATATATATATATATATATATATATATATAGTCAAATCTGTCTATCTCGAAAACCTGTCTATGTCGAAATTTTTCAATTTCCCTGCATTTTCAATAAAAATTTAACGTATTTTCCAAACCTATCTCAAATTATTTTTTCCCAAACCTTTCTATCTCGAATTTTCTTAAGAAACACAACATTCCAATTTAGAGCATTATTGCGTTGACAACCGCACAAGTTCCCATTTCCAGGAAATACACTTCTAGTTTTCTCTCTCGTGGGTTATTTGGTCAGGTACTGGGTGGGAATAGTACTAAAAATGCACAGTCGGAGAACATCCTCTAAAAGAAACCGAAGAGCAACCGGCCAAGGAAACTGATGAAAACCCGAAGGAATGGATGATTATCAGAGAGAAACTGAATACTGACACTTCATTTAAAGATTTTATAGAAGTAGATGAATCAGTGGTAACGAGCGGAACATTATTAACTGATTCCGAAATTTTAGAAAACGTTCGGGGAACTTCTGATGATGAAGAGGATCATGACAAAGAGGACAACATCGATGTAGAAAGAGTTGTTACGCCAAAAGAAGCAGAAAAAGCCATTGAAACACTAAGAATTTTTCTTGAATCCCAAGAAAATATTGATCAGGATTGTTTCGCCACTGTGTCAAAACTACAAAAAATTGTCCAGTCTAAAAAAATTTTGTATCAAAAACTCCTAACGGATCACTTTCTGTAAGGCATGTAAATAAAACTAAAAGCACTTCAAATTTTCAACCTTTTGTATTGAGTAAAGAAATTTTCTTACTCTATTTTCACAAAACCTGTGTATCTCGAAAACTGTTTATCTCGAATCTTTTATTTACTCATAAGAGATTCGAAATAGACAGGTTTGACTGTGTGTATATATATATATATATATATATATATATATATATATATATATATATATATATATATATATATATATATATATATATATATATATATATATATATATATATATATATATATATATATATATATATATATATATATATATATATATATATATATATATATATATGTATATATATATATATATATATATATATATATATATATATATATGTATATATATATGTATATATATATATATATATATATATATATATATATATATATATATATATATATATATATATATATATATATATATATATATATATATATATATATATATATATAATTGTGTGTGTAACACGGCGAAATGAATCTCCCCGTTTACACGAAATTAAAGCCCTATATTATTTTTAATTGCCCAGGCTTACTGGGCAATGAGAAGCCTAATTAATTAGTCTAAGGAGTATGTAGTCGGGCCATTGCATAAAAAAGAAGAAACTCTGACTTTAACTTTAAGCCTAGGTTACAGACATCTTTCTCTGTCGAGATCAGAATAATGAATTATACATTGAAGACACTTGTGGATTACAAGGTTGACCCTCCAGCGAGAGATGCGGAGATTATTCCCATATATAAATTCTTCTGTCAGTGTGTTTGCAACAGAACTCCTGCTAAACGGCTGAACTGATTTTGGTGACATTTTGTGTATGTAATTAAGCTGATTCGAGAATGGTTTAGATTCATAATTTGATCTGACAGAAAATGTTTTTATTAAAAATCCAGAATCGAGCGCTTATTGAAACCCTTCATTACCAACGTACCTGTGGCTCAATGGTCGGCGTAGCGGATTGCAGAACGAGAAGTCCCACAATCGAATTCCCGTACTGGCAATGTGGAAATTCTAACTTAAAGTAATTACGTTTGTGATGAGTGTACGAGGGGTGGCGTCAAGAATTTAAAAGAAAAAAAAATTTCTTTAATTTTCCATCAAAACGGTCCAATTTATAATTTATTTTGAAACATTTTACAATTTTTGGATTTACACGATTAAAACAGGACAACGTCTGTCGGGTCATCAAGTATATATACAGTCAAACCTGTCTATCTAGAAACTCTTGGGAGTAAAAAAAAATTCGAAATGAACAGGTTTCGAGATACACAGGTTTTATAAAAATAGACTAAGAAAATTTCTTTACACAATACAAAAGATTGAAAATTTGAAGTACTTTGAGTTTTATTTATATATCTTACAGAAAATAATCCGTTAGGCATTTTTGATGAAAAACTTTTTTAGACTGGACAATTTTTTGTAGTTTTGACATAGTAGTAAAATAATCCTGATTAATATTTTCTTGGGATTCAAGAAAAATTCTTAGTGTTTCAATAGTTTTTTCTACTTCTTATGGCGTAACAACTCTTTCTATATCGATGTTGTCCGCTTTGTCATGATCCTCTTCATCCCCAGAAGTTCCTGGAACGTTTTCTAAAATTTCGGAATCAGATAATAATGTTCCGTTCGTTACCACTGATTCATCTACTTCTATAAAATCTTTAAATGAAGTGTCAGTATTCAGTTTCTCTGTGATAATCATCCATTCCTTCGGGTTTTCATTAGTTTCCTCGGTCGGTTGTTCTTCGGTTTCTTTTAGATGTTGTTCTCCGACTGTGCATATTTAGTACAATTCCCACCCAGTCCCTGACCAAATAACCCCCCACAATAGAAGTGTATTTCCTGGAAAAGGAGAACTTGTGCGGTTCTCAACGCAATAAGACTCTAACCTGGAATGTTGTGTTTCTAACGAAAATTCGATATAGACAGGTTTGGGAAAAAAAATAATTTGAGATAGGTTTGGAAAATACTTTAAATTTTTATTGAAAATGTAGGGAAATTGAAAATATTCCACATATGCAGGTTTGACTGTATATATATATATATATATATATATATATATATATATATATATATATATATATATATATATATATATATATATATATATATATAATGTGTGTGTGTGCGTGCGTGTGTATAAAGACTGCTGCTTTGATTTTGAATTATAAATTCAAGAGGGTCACCTGCCGAACAATGGCCGATTGGTTAGGGTACTGGCCTTCGGTACTGGAGTTCGTGGGTTCGAATCCCACAGTGGCATGGATGTTCGTAGGCATTCGGAATCGGGTTTAAGCTGTAGGTCCCGGTCTCATTAGCCCTCGTGTTGCAAAAAGTAGACCGTAGCACTCCAAACAAAACAAGAGGGCCACCTCCTCCCATAGAACATTTCTCGCTATGTCCCTGGTAGTAGCAAACATTACATCAATGGTCGCCAAACTTGTGAAGATATTAATTAACCATTTTATTTAAAAATCCTGTAATGGGCAACCAAAAGAGATCCCAAACAAAATTAAGGACACTTTTTTTCAAGTATTACATTTATTTACTGACTAAAAATGTGCATTACTATTAAATATGAAATCAATTTTAATAAACTGTGCAAAAGGAAAAAAATGAAGTGAAATTGAACTGTACTTAATAAAGAATGTTATAATGTCGTTAAGTATGTAAGAACAGCCTTTCATTAAATTTAATAACTTTAATGAGGAGAATGTTGTAGTGTCATTGTAATGTTGTAGTATGCGCTGTTATAATGCTTCAATGCTATAGTACGTCATGAAAAAAATGTTTTTTCATTAGAGTTATTAACTTTAATGGGGAGAATGTTGTATTATCGTTGTAAAGCTGTAGTACGCAATGTTATTATGTTGTAATTTTGTAGTATGTAAGAGAGAATGTTGTAGTGTTGTTAGAAATGTAAGAACAGAATTTTCATTAGACTTATTAACTTTAATGAGAAAGTCCGCACTGTTCTTAATCGTAATCGTTCTATTCGTAATCGTTTTTCGTAATTAATAAGTTTTATAAAGTTGGGAGAGTAGGTAATGGTTTCCATTCGAATAGAATTGCCCATCAATCCATCTGTTTCTACACTTGTCTTCTGAAAATTCCATGTTGGAAAAGAAACCTCACACATAAACGTTAAAGCTGCATATTGCCTTCATCAAACTGACTTAAAAGTAAGTATTTTCTTTTGGGATCACATATTTTCAGGGTTTGAAGAATGCGGTTTAAAAGTTAAATCGTTCTGAAATAAAATTAAAGGTAAATCGTTTGTCCAGATAATCCAACCTTAGCATTACATTACGATCGATCGAAAATTTACCTTGAGGTACTATTAGCTCGCGATCGATGGTTTTTTTTATCACTGCTTCCGAAAAACATATATCTTACTCTGGAACAGTAATTCAGAACTTTAAATTATTTGATCAAAAAGTTAAGGGAGTTTGGAATCTATAGTTTGGAAAGTTACACTGTATGTTCAAAACGTTACGAAATGTCTGAAAACTACAGTTTGGAAAGCTACACTGTACGTTCAAAACATTACAGAATGTCTGAAAACTATAGTTCGGAAAGTTACACTGTATGATCAAAATGTTACGGAAAACCTGGAATCAATAATTCACAACTTTCCAAGTTCTTCAGTCAAGAACGTGTAGGATGAATATGGGGATAAGATGTCTGGATAGGATGGAAAGTGGGAGAGAGGTACTGAATCAGGATAGACCCTCCACTTCCTCGAAATTAAGGGGATTTTCCAGCCTAACGTAATAAGTGTTTTTCATTCGTCAGAGTTCGCAATCCGTTGCGAGGTACCAACTTCATCCCTCGTCATTTCATCTCGTCTTCTAATAAATCTTGGGATCACCTGGATCCCAAGATCCTTAATCACCTGGGACAAGGGGATATTTTGATACAGGGCTGTTGCTGGTACAGGAGAATTACTGAACTGCTGGTATTTGTTGCATTAAGCAAATGAGGAATACATTGAGAAAATAATTAAATGCGCAGGATCAAAGAAAATATCGGGGTAGGCAAGTTTATCCTTTTAGTCGGCATCTTATTACACAGGTTTTACTGTAGTTCATAAATATAATAATATTTAAAGACCTCATAATATTCATATTGTATTTAAGATCTTAACTCTAATTTCAATTTTTAATACATAATGTATTAAAGATTTTATAACATGTCAACCTGTACACATTGAAAAAGTAACGGATTTTACAATTCTTTTTCCCGATGACGAATGCGCTGATTTCTCGTGTGGTAGTGAAATATTTTTGTGTTATTAATGTACTATTGCATACCAAAACAATTGTAGCAGAGCCAACAATAAAAGCTTACATGGAGAAAATCATAAGATTTCTTTTATTTGAGGTAAATTACCTCGCTTAAATCTTTTAAAAATCTTGGTTTAGTAAAAAGTGGGGATAATTTATCTCCTGATTAACCCCTTCCGGTATGATTTAATAATGAAAAACTGTGCATGAAATAACCATTTAATTTTTATTTAAAAAACTTGTTTCATTTTACAATTCTTACATATACTTAATTAAAATCCACTTTTCACATAGTGTTAAATAATATCAGAAACAGTAAAATTAAGAAAATATCAAAGCAAAACATTAATAAGGTATACAGATAATAGTCTTCAAGCTAGTGGTACTTTTCAAAACAAAGTGCAAAGGAATTCTTAATTGTTTACACCACCAAGTAGTCTCACTTTTAATTTGATTCTTGTAACACACACGGCATTTCTTAGTAGGTTTTCTTTTATTCTGACTCATTAATTTGGCAATGACTTGTACCAAGAAATTCTAAGTAAACAATATGCAATAGTGACTTGTAATTTTCACAAGTGATAAAAGTGTTGCCAAATTCAGTACACTAGAAATTTTAAGCTAAATTAATTATCATATTTAACAGTAACTTTAATCGCATGACGAGTGTAGCTCGTCATTGTGCGGTATGGAATGAAAAACTAATGACGAGCTAGACTCGTCATTTTACCGGAAGGGGTTAAACAAGACAGGCTTCTTTGATTGGCACAAAATAAAACAATAAATGAATCAATACAAAAAGAAAATATTTATAAATCTACCATTTATAAATGCCAAGCTGTATCTGTAAAAAAGCTGAGGAAAAGGAAATTTTCGGCTACGGGCTCTTTTCAGAAGTGGACCTTAGGCAGGGCTATTAGGACAATTGGGAAAACAGGTCCTGACTGAACCCCTTTTTTAAAGGATTCGCTCCTTATAGATCACTAATTGATGGCACACAAGCATATTGATGTGCGGATTGCTCTAAATTTATTTTAATTGTGCCATGGCAAAAAACAATGAAACGTGCCTCATTGTCGTACCTAAGATTGCATTTTGCGAGAGGCTGCAAAATCCCTATCGTTGATTCAATATAATGAAGATTTATATTAAAAATTAAACATATTTTATTTCTGTTTGGAATTCTACGGTCTACTGTTTTGCTACGAAAGGGTTTAAATAACCGAGGCCTCCTGCTTGAAGATGATTTAAAACCAGGGTTGTAATTTTGACCAGGACACTGGATAAAGTGGTTTTCAAAATTGGTCAAAAGTGTTCAAAAATGGTCAGAAGTTTTCAGAATTGTTAAAAATACTTTTAAATGACCTTAATTTTAATATATAATATCTTTTGTAATTAGAAGTGACTTATAATAAGCAATAACAATAGTAGTGCAGTTAAACAAAATATTACACTAACAACTTCATGAGATTTAACATGCTTATACAGTATAATAAGAATGTTTGAATTTTAAAAATGAACCATGCACATGCAATTGTAAAAATGCAATCCAGTTGAAGTAAAAAACATAAAATATGAGTTACAGTTAATACATAAATTTTAAAATTAAAACAAATAGCATGACATTTTACAATTAAAATTGTTTCAAAGTTTTTTCAAAGTTTGGAGTAATCCAAAATAAATTACGAAATCGTTTATATTTAGAGACAAGTACAAAACTTGTTTCTTGAAACCGTTTTTTGAATTCAATATAAATTACATATAAAACAGCTTGTATAAAAAAATAAGTAAAACATTTTTTTGTATCTTGGTGTTATGTTATATTTGTGTTACTTTTGCTGGTGTTATTTATATTATGACATTTTTAACAAATGTAACTTGCCTTTATCATATGCTAGTAAACTATGTTTGATTAGTATTAAATATATTGAAAAGTGAATTTCAGTGGTCAAAACTGGTCAAAATTGATATTGACCAGGACGGTTAAAACCGGTTAAAACCACTGGTTTAAACCCCCATGGTTAACCCTTTAAAAGACATTGGTTTCGCAGCGAAACCAGCTGTTAGAATTATTTTTCCTCTTCTGTTTAAAGATATATGAATGGCTTTTTAGATTTTCTACGTTTTTGACACTTATCAATCTATCTATAGATGTTACCTATAGATGTTAGTTGACAACTATCTATAGATGTTAGCAAATTACATAATTTATTTTTCACTTTCAAATATACACTTTTAAACTTGTTTTGCTTGAAACAATCAGGAATTATATTTTTCGTATTTTATAATCCCAAATAAAAGTACTTACACGAAACAACACTTATAAATGGTTTATATATTTATTTATTGCATAATATTAATTATAATTATCCATTATTCTTTCAATATAATTTAAATTTTATGGAAGTATTATTTTCAGGTCGTACAGGGGCAGGGTTTTACATTTAAACTACTGCTCACATCTACAACTCCTGATATACTTGTTTTCATTAATTTTTACATTTATAAGGTTCATAGGTAATATTATAAACGATTCTCATTAAATGTACAAGAATTTCTAATTACGAACTTTAAAGGGTTATAACCGATACAACCCTATTCAGAACGGCAATGGATCCCACTAGATATATTGCCTTTAAATACAGAGATATGAGATCCATTGGAAGGATTCAAACCCTCTCCAAAGATCATCTTACTTTATTTTTACAGAAATCTATATTATGGCACTGCCACTAACCTATTTATGTTTGTAACTATAGTGTTGATATCCAGAAAAAATATTGTTATAAACCACTGATAATGCACGCAGTTTGTATGTAATGTGCTCAATTCTGTTTAGAGTATATGCAAATATTATGTAAATATTAGTAACACAATTATTAATTAACTAGCATATAGCCCGTCATATGACGGGATCAGTAAAATTTTTAATTTTCCAGAATTGTTAAATACCCTATGAGGCAGATAAAAAAAAATGATTTGATTTTTGGCTGAGCATTATCTGGTACACACTCAATAATTTGTTTACCTTCATATTCCTCTAAAGTCTCCTGATACTATGAATGTAGTTTAGAATCACGTTGAATTCATTTAGTCAAACCGTGTGGATATGCATGAAAAACAAACACACAAACGGACAAATTTCTTAATTTTCAAAGATATATAGCCTAAACGCTAGATATTTATTAGTCCGTGAAATAGGCTCCTAGACTTTTATTAAACGTATTTGTTGTTAATACCGGTGATAAAATTTTCATTGCAGCAAAAATAATCGATGTTTAAATTTAAAATTAACACATATGTACCTAACATATTATGTAACACAAATATAAAGGAAAATTATTTACGTGATATCTAAATTCAGTGATAAAAATATAAAAATCCTGCTAACGATATTTAAATAATTTAAAATAAAATATGATTAAATGAGATGGTTAAAGGAATGACGTCATAATGCTGGAAAAAAATTTATTTTTACCTATTTATTAAGGGATAAATTGATAAATTTAATCCCCTGCTCTTAACCGGGGAAAATAGGGCTCAAAGTAATGGCATTAAACGCTCGAAAAGGGGGAAAGGGATGAATTTCGAACGTTTTAAAGACGACAGTATTTTCCGCTGTGATGTGAAGCATATTTACACCAATTTATTTTAGAATCGGATCGATAGTTTAGGAGAAGATAAACTTTGAATTTTGCTAACCCTAACTCATCAAGAAATTAATATGGATGCCTGCATCCATTCCAGGTCCAACCGCTTCATAAATTTGAGGACAGACGGACAGATAACTTAGGCTATTATTATATAGGAGATAAACAATAATGGACAATTTAACCCTTGCTGGTTTTAAGTTTTCCATAACGAGTATTACAATA
The DNA here is from genome assembly GCA_032207245.1 of Pardosa pseudoannulata. Classification (NCBI taxonomy): domain Eukaryota; kingdom Metazoa; phylum Arthropoda; class Arachnida; order Araneae; family Lycosidae; genus Pardosa; species Pardosa pseudoannulata. The sequence goes on from CM063509.1 coordinate 113,496,564, forward strand.
ACATAAAATATATTTAGAACAAAGGATAACACATTCACCATTCCTTGAGATATCAAGTTTTTTTTCCTTTGCTAAACTAAGGCTAAAAGGATAGGGCGCTGTTTTTCGGTTTGATTGTTGGATTGCTCATGATGGCATGGATATTCGAAGCAGTTCTTAGTCAGCTTTAAACAGTAAGCCCTGGTTTCATTTCCCTTCCTGCAGAAAAACAGCAGACTGTAGAACTCTATACCTAACCTAACTACAGAGACTGTTCGCACATTTTTTAGACGATTTTGGTTAGCGGTATTAAAAAATCATTTGTTGCAAAATAAATAACTGCAATTGTACTATGTTTTTAAAAGTCAAAATTATCGTCTACGGCTTGAGAGGTTTGTTTTTATTCAAAATGGCGTTTTTAACGAAGCAGTGATTGGAAGGCTATGTTTATGCTCTTTCCGAAGAGAAGTATTCATATTCCGTTATCTAAAAACGATGTGAGAGTCATGCTTTTGTGATGTCTAAAGTGATAGGTAATATCGTCAAAAAGAAAGGAAAAAAACGTCAATTTGGAGCCTCAAGTGGGACAAAAATTCTAAGCAAGTATCCAAGGAAAAAATGAACATCTACTATTGCAAAGGTAGGGTGTTTAATGGCAAAAGAAAATCACCCTAGTCAAAGGACAGTTGCAAAATCATTAAAATGTTCGGTGTCCACAGTAAACAAAATTATAAACGTTGATTTAAATCTTAAGTTAAAAAAAACTCAATGTTCATCGTCTTTCTCTAAAGCACATCGCTGAACACAGGACATTCTGCAAAATTATGTATGAGAAACATTTATCCAAAGAAAAATGGAAAAAAAATTGTCACAACTGATGAATCATTTAAATGATTTCAACAAAAAAGAACCATTTATTATCATAAAAGGGGAGAAAATAATTTAAGTACGTGGTTCAAAGAAACGAAAGAAAGTTTTTATGAGGGATTTATGATTGTTGCTGGTTTTTAATATAATGGCCAGTTAAAAATAAAGAGAGTTGAAAAAACTGTCAAGATTAACTCCAAATACTATCAGGAACATATTTTATAGCCAATTTTTTTGAATGAAATATCATCGCTTTACCCGCAGTGTCATCAATCTGTGGAACTCCATCAAGATAAAGTTAGCAGTCACACAGCAAAATCCACTGTAAATTTCCTAAAAGAAATGGCACAAAACACCGGTACCAAGACCATACCCTTCACTGATATTCCTACTAAATCTCCCGATGTATCACCTATGGATTTTTGTGCTTTGGGACTTTTAAAATCTGCATTATCCAAACGTCGTCCCACAACAATTACAGGACTCTGGAAAGAAGTTCAGGAGGAATGCGGTAGAATACCTCTTCTGACACTTCATTCTTATCCTGGAAATTACAGTGTCAAGATAGTTCACAATAAGGGCTATCAAACAGAACATTTCAAACACAAGAATTTTATGTAATTTAGTTTTGTGACATCATCTAAAAAATGTATGAACAGCCTCTGTATATATGTGTGGGTGTGTGATGTGCGTGTATGCGTAAGCCGGTGAAATTAATCCGCTGTCTACAAGATAATTTTAGCCGTTTTTATTTTTATTTGGCAGGGCTTACTGGGCAATGATGATGCCTAAAATCTTTCAGTTGTAGCTCCATAAAAAAGCAAGTCCAACGAGGGACTTGCAATTTTATTTAAGACTAGATTTTAAAAAAATCTTTTTCTGTCAAGAGTAGAGCAATGAATGCAACATTAACACTTTTCTCTTACAAAGCTGTCCCCAGAGCGAGAGATAAGACGAATTCTTTTCCCCAAAAGAAGTAGCTTAGTCAGAGTTATTGTAGCAATTTAGTTATTGTTGGAGTGAACCATTTTATTGAGACAGCTGGAAAATGTGGTGAGTGGACAGAAAATTAGCATTTATTTCAGAGTTAGCTTTGGGAGATGGGTAGAAAGAATTTTAAGTCAACCTACACTCCTTTTAATAAGATATGTAAAATAGATATGACAGAATGAAAAAGGGGGAAAAGGAAAATTTTAGAAAGATAATCTAAGTGTAATAATTTTGTTACATTACATATATGTATATATATATATATATATATATATATATATATATATATATATATATATATATATATATATGTATATATATATATATATATATATGTATATATATATATATATTATATATATATATATATATATATATATATATATATATATATATATATATATATATATATATATATATATATATATATATATATATATATATATATATATATGTATGTATGTATATATATATATAAAAACATGTATATGTATATATAGATATGTATATATATGTATATATATATCTTTATATGTAGAATAAGTATCCCCGTATAAAAAATATATATAAAATATATATATATATGTGTGTGTGTGTGTGTGTGTGTGTGTGTAAAAGACAAGAATATATATATATATATATATTATATATGGAACGGGCTGTGTGTGTGTGTGTGTGTCCGTGTAACCAATCACTTCACTTTATATATATATATTATAGTCTATATGATATATATATATGCGCGGGAAAAATGACTCAACGTGTGTATATGTAAAAATATTTTATATAAATATATATATATAAAATGTGTGTGTGTGTGTGTGTGTTGTGTGTGAATAGGTTTTAAAATAGAAAAAAAATATATATACTTTAATATATATAATATAAAAAAAAAAAAATATGTATATATATATATATATATATATATATATATATGTATATATACACATACATACATACATTTATAAGTATATTTATATTCTTATAGATAAACTACACTTTAAACAATGTAATGCATCGTTTCAGTGTGATAAGTTCTGTAATCCCACATTTTTTTCCCACCTGGAACGTTTAGGCTTTAAGGTGGTGTCAGATTATTATCCGTGATATTCGTGAAAGAGAGATCAGTTACTCGATTTTATTTAGGCCTTGTCAACTGGTTCTATATGTTGTTGTTAATCGTCAGAGGAAATGAAGAACATTTTAGAAGTAGAATGTCTATAAAGCAATCTAAAATGTTTTACTTTTAAAAAAAATTCTTCGAGATTATTCTGTTATCGGAATTATATTGGTTTGGTTTGGTTTGGTTTGGAGCGCTACGGTCTACTGTTTTGCACACGAGGGCTAATGAGACCGGGACCTACTGCTTAAAGCCGATTCCGAACGGCTACGAACATCCATGCCATAGTGGGATTCGAACCCACGAACTCCGAGTCTGACGATCAACGCCCTAACCAATCGGCCAGAGTTCGGCAAATTATATTTAAAATTAAGTACGAGACGCATCCAGAAAGTAAGTTTCCCGATGTTTTCTCCTTTAAAGTAAACGTAATTAGACGTGTCCATTGCGCGTGCGTAACAGATCTATGACGTATTAATCATATGCTAGTTGGACACGTCCTGATTCGTGCCAGTAGCCGGGTAGCATTGGTCCGAAATGGAAACTCTTAATTCCTTCTCTCGCCGCCTGCAAGGTTCGGTCGGTGATCTTGAATGCACAAAGCATTGCGCCAATGTATATTCATCTTCATCTCTGTTAGATCTTTGCGCCGAAACTGACACCGAACACAAAATTTAAAGCTTAGGAGCAGCACTGACATTTCTGCTACGGTATCACGACGACGGCGAAGAGTTCCTCGACAGGATCGTCACTGGCAATGACACTTGGATTTCGCACTTTACCCCGGAAACCAAGCAGCAGTCAATGCATTGGCATCATAGTGGATCTTCGGTCAGGACCAAATTCAAACAGACGCTGTCGGTACAGAAAGGGATGTGCACGGTGTTCTGGGACAGGAAGGCTGGTTCCATTCACAAGCGGCAGAGTTCTACGACAGAGGTATACAAAAGTTGATCCCACAATACGACAAGTGTCTCAATTCTGGTGGTGGCTATGTTGAAAAATAACTGAAACATTGTTGTACTTGTTGCCAATAAATATGTCCGTAAAGTGTGAGTTCTTTTTTTTTTCTTTTAAATAGGGAAACTTATTTTCTGGATGCGCCTCGTATAAAGTGTTTTAGAACAGTATCCTAGTGATGATTTTCATACAAATGCATTTTGTTTTCGTAGAAAAGCCTAATCAGTTAACCCATATTGGACAGCTGTCCTATAAACAGGACAACAAATAAAATTCCCTTTAATATAAAAATTGCAAATATTTTCTAAGTGGAATTTATTTCATCACCCTTAAAATAGACAAATTTTAGCATAATAACAAAAAAAACCTGAGAAATTAAATTCTATTGTATTGTATTATCTTTTTTCAGCAACCCCTTAAAAATTGTCATTTTTTAATCTTGTTTTATATTTATTAATATTTTTTTCAAACATTGTAGAGTTATTTGTAGTTTAATAACAAAGCCAATAATGTAGCTGAAAGTTTTTGCTCAAAAATAAATTTTACAAATTATTTTGGAAGGCACAGTTGCAAGATGTTCATTAAAAATAAACCTGTAAAATTTGGATATAAAATATAGACGTTAGCATCCTACTACGGATACCTTTTCTATGATCTCTTACCGAAAATGCCAGTTCAAGAACTGCAAGAGAAAACCAACAAAAGTTTGCTGAAAATGTAATGTTGGACTTTACTTTGACTGCTTCCCAAATTTCACATATGAATCAGCCTAATGCTATTAAAGTGATATTTATTAAATTTTAGTAGTGTATTGGACCGTTGTCTTATTTAGAGAACAGCTAATTACTTAAAAAATTAAAAAAAAAAATTTTCAAAATTTTAGATTTATATGCTTAGTTACACCATATTAATGATATGAATAAAGTTTTAATAACTTATAGAAATATTTAGTTCGTGTGGTGCAATATGAGTTAATCATAGGAAGGTTATTGATATGTTGTCCTTTATACTTTCCTCTGGAAAATAAATTCATCAGCTAAGTTATGCTATTAAATAATATAGACATAGGAAAAAGGGAAGGCATCGTAAAGATTATGTAAACATGCAAAAGAAAGAAGTTATCTTTAAGATGAAAAACTATTTTACAGGCATCTGCTGAGAATCAGCTTTTTCGTTCTTCTTTTAAGTTGTGTTTTGCTTTTGTTTTTTAAAATACTAATTTTATAGATTTCAGGTATGCGTTTTTCAAATTTCCTTGTAGATTATATATTTGTAGTATGTGCTAATACATACACATTAAGTTAAAAGTTTGATACTTCTAGATTAAATTTACTATTAAACAGATGGATGCAAATGGCTTTACACATTAATTCGATCGAGAGACCAAATATATAGTATTCTTTAGAGCAGATGTGATTTATCGCTCCCACGCTGGGTATGACTACGCCGAGACATAGCTAATATATAATAAAATAGCAGCAGGTGTTGATCAAACAGTTGGTGACTCCTGTAAAGGCTCCTCCACATTATGGTCCACTGCAAGCCATTACCACCGTCTGGAGGGGGTATGACTTACCGAGGTCGACGATGGATAAAAATGCCTCGGCGGAGATGGCTATTGAAGATGTTTTTCTTCAAATATCAAAGGCAGCCAGATGCGCAACTGAAGTGCGCATTAGACCCTATGGACGAATCCACTCGCTCGGCACATTTGGTGGACCAGTGTGCGGATGCAACTCGTAAACCATCGTCCAAGGTCACCATCAGGAAGTGGTGAACAGTTGGCCATAGTGTGAAGGCTACATAAGATTTCTCTATCGAGCAGCTCGAGATCATCTGGGTTTTAACTTTCGAGTGCACCTTTCACGGTTTGTGCCTTTTGTGGCTTGTCGGGTTCCTCTATTTTTTGTTAGTGCAAAGGTGTTACCGAAACTCAGATATCAAGACAACTGCTTTGGTAATAAAAGCAATTATTTAATGCACCGATTAGGATTTAAAAACAGTTACCTGAAAAGACAATGGGATTCTGGACGAAGGTGAATTTGCACTTGGTACGAGTCGATACCTGGCAAGTCCATCGGAAGACTCCTTGCGAACCTTAAAATATCAATTTGGAGGTCGTGTCTCCGAAAAAAGCTAGTTGTACTTGATACACACTCACAGTTCAGGAAGAGCTGGCAAGAAAGGAAATGAGATCTAAAAAACAACACTAACATCCCCCACTCCATCGCGTTTCTATTATTTCAGACAAGTTTCTATTTTGTCGCCTCTTCTGAAATCTCGCTGTTGTCTCTCTCTAGTTGGTTAGTACGTTGGAATATGATGTTCTTGCTTGAATGGGATTTGCCACTAACAGGCGCCGGATAGTCTGAATAGTCTGATCCCTTTCAATCATTAAGGAAGGCCTGTCATAGGCGGGACTGGAAAAAATTTCTTTCTTCCAGTAATGTAATATTCCCAGACTTCCTCGACTCTCTTGTCGTAAAAGGTCGAGTGTCTATTGTACATTTGAAACTGATCGTCGTGACGTCACCCCAATGATGATGGATGTATTGGTTTGATTTGGTGTGGTGTGGTACGCTACGATCTGTTGTTTTGCTACACAAGACCGGGATCTACTGCTTAAAGCCGATTCCGAACATCCATGCCATCAGAGGGATTCGAACCCGTGAACTCCAGTTCCGAAGAGCAGCACTCTACCGTTCGGCCATCGTTCGGGAAATAGATGTATTGACTATTGCAGTAAATATATTTTATTTTTATTCTGATACTAATTAGGGAAAACCTAAAATCACTAAGTAGGTAAGCTGTCTATTATTGTTGTATTATTTCATAACAATGTTTTTATTATTTTCATAAAGTTGGATAGCTAAATATAATCTAACATATTACACGCAGACTATATACAGATTCGCATTGTTTTATTACTGTTAGTGTGTAAAATTTTCAAGCAAAATTTTTGTTTTTTGAATCCCGAAAGAAAATGCCTTAACGCTATCAAATAATAAGAAAACAATTAATATGGTTTTTGTACTTCACCCATACAAAATATATTTATCAATTAAGCTGGATTTTCTTCAAACTCATTTTGTAGAACATACCCAGTGATGATGAATGCATGTCTCTTATGATAAATATATATATATATATATATATATATATATATATATATATATATATATATATATATATATATATATATATATATATATATATATATATATATATATATATTTTCTGACTATCGTTATGGAAAACCTAAAAACATCAAGAAGTTAAATTGTACATTATTGTTTACTATTTATTTGTGTTATTATTATTTACATGAAATTTGATCTCTAAATACAATCCAACAATTACATACAGACTATAAACAGGAACATATTCTTTAATTAATGTTAGTATGTTAAAATTGTAACTAATATTGCCACTTCTTCAAATCATGAAAGAAACTGCCTTATCGGCACCAAATCATCAGGAAGTAATTCATATACTCTTTGTTCGTCTGTCTCTTATATTCAGGGCCCGATCAAGGCAAAGTTGGGGCCAAGGCCTGGTAATCTTTCGGGCACCCCCTACCCTCCTTTCAAGGAAAAAAAAAAAAAAAGAAAAAGTTTATAAAAGAGGATACAAACGAATACTTTTGAAGGAAAGTTAATTTTTTTTTATGTTTACATACATTTGTAGTACAGTCGAATGCCAAAAATCTGCATATCGTCAAGGATGTAAACTGTAACACTTGCAATTAAGTTTTTATAGAAAAAAATAAAATAAAATAGCATAGGTAAGATTAACAAATAATAGCTATTCGTAGATTTTAAGACAAAATTAATAAGCGAAAAAAATAATAAAATAATAAAATTAATTAAGTACCAAATTTTAGGGGGCCCAGGGCCTAGGCCCAGTCGGTCCGTGCTTTAATCAAGCCCTGCTTATATTCTTTGATAAATATGCTTCTTCATCTAAGTATTTGTATAAGAGCACAAAGCACAAAATTTTAATCACAATTGTGAATTGGATTTGAACCCAAAATACAAAATTTTAATCACAATTGTGATTTGGATTTGAACCCAAAATACAAAATTTTAATCACAATTATGAATTGGATTTGAACCCAAAATACAAAATTTTAATCACAACTGTGAATTGGATTTGAATGCAAAACACAAAATTTTAATCACAATTGTGAATTGGATTTGAACCCAAAATACAAAATTTTAATCACAATTGTGAATTGGATTTGAACCCAAAATACAAAATTTTAATCATAAATATGAATTGGATTTGAACCCAAAATACAAAATTTTAATCACAATTGTGAATTGGATTTGAACCCAAAATACAAAATTTTAATCACAATTGAGAATTGGATTTTAACCCAAAATACAAAATTTTAATCACAACTGTGAATTGGATTTGAACCCAAAATACAAAATTTTAACCACAATTGTGAATTGGATTTGAACCCAAAATACAAAATTTTAACCACAATTGCGAATTGGATTTGAACCCAAAATACAAAATTTTAATCACAGTTGTAAATTGGATTTGAACCCAAAATACAAAATTTTAATTATAATTGTAAATTGGATTTCAACCCAAAATAATACATGGTACCCATAATTAAACTTCCGTACTTTAAAGTTGTCTACAGTCGAAATTCGTGCTGCCACGCCACCGCCTCGCAATGTGAGGGAATTACAGAATTGCAGGAGCAGTTGAGAGCTTGGTACCAGTTTCCTCAGACTACCTATCAACACCTTGTGAAGTCAATGCCACGCCGGGTGCTGGCGATTTGCAGGACTAAAAGTGGTCCTAGCGCTGGTCTACGCCCCTATCATGTGCGGAAATATATAAACCTGTTTTTTTTTTCTTTTTTCTATATCATATAGTCAGAACAAACTCAAAATATTCTGTTAATTCTTAAAATGTTCTTAGTATATTAATTTTTCATCTATTTTTACCTTATTAATACTAACAAATATTTTTGAAAATTTTGGGGATATTATTTTGCTGATAAACTGAATAGTTTATTTGAGAGGAATACATTTTATCTAAAAGGTAAATTTTAATAAAAAATATCGAATTTCTAATTTTAAATTTAGTTTAATAACTTTAATAAATTCAAAATTTAAAACGAATACCCGAATTTATATTAAAGCATATTAAGGGTGTTTGGTAAACATTTTCTAATAAATCTATAACAATTTAAGCCTCCGGAAACATTTTTAAAAATAAAAAAAATCATAAAAAATAATTTTAAAACACATAGGATTTTATAATTAAAAAATTTTCAACTTTTCCTCATTTCTACTCTGGTCGAATCGTCCTCTTTCGGACCCCATTTTCTTCACGGTGCGGCTCCTCTAAAACTGATGCACCCGTGGCAAATGCCACCTTTGTCACGCCCTAGTTACGGCCCAGAAATACAAAATTTTAATCATAAATATGAATTGGAATTGGATTTGAACCCAAATTACAAATTTTAATCACAATTGTGAATTGGATTTGAACACAAAATACAAAATTTTAATCACAATTGTGAAATGGATTTGAACCCAAAATACAAAATTTTAATCACAATTGAGAATTGGATTTGAACCCAAAATACAAAATTTTAATCACAATTGTGAATTGGATTTCAACCCAAAATACAAAATTTTTATTTCACGCCCTAGTTACGGATCTGGTGCTACATATTATTAATAGTGGTCTTAATGTATTAGCTGTTAGGTGTATATGTGTATATATATATAGGAAAAATATATAGGAAATTAAGAATTTATTACTACCTTATCACAATAATACTATGAAGCAGTATGATATTTTTTATAAACTACTGTATTGTTTATCTACAGCGATATTTTGCAAATTCAATAAATTAAAAATAATCTTTCTTATTTTTAGAATTATTTTTTGTTATATTCTATAATTTAAATATCATACATTTTATCCAAGATTTTTATGTATATTTTTATGGACATAATTTATATTTTTTCCCTGTAAACTTACAATGATTTTCTACAGGAAAAGAAAACGAAATGTATTTGTTTTGTCGAAAACAACTGAATCAATAATCACTATAAAAATATATATAAACTTTGCAGATCCACGATACCTTTCAGATGAGAAACATCGAATTAGACAGCATTCCTTATGTAGTCTGATACTGTGGCGACATCTATGTTCATGAAAATAAATATTATGACTCTTCTTTGATGTGCAGTTTTTCAATTAATAAAAGTGTAATAAAAAGGTATAAAAAATTTTCAGAATAAAAAGAAAGAACTGGACTAATATTATTAGTATTCTAAAATATTATAAATATACACTATAAAACTAATATCATTAGTATACATTTTATAATTTAAACATCACACGTTTTATCCAAGACTTTTTATGTATATTTTTATGAGTATAATTTATTTTTTGTTCTGTACTCTTAAGGTGATTTTCTACAGAAAAAAATTATTTGTTTTATCGCAAAAAAACTGAATCTATAATTATTACAAAAGGTTCGAGTTTAAAAAAAATTATATTCTTTATAGATCAGCGATTCTCTTTAGTTATGAAACACTGAATTAGAGAGCATTCAGTATGGAGTCTGATACTGTGGCGACATCTATGTTCAAGAGAATAAATAATTATTTCTCTTCTTTGATGTGCAGATTTTTAATTAACAATAGTACAGTTCTTTCGAATAAAAATACTGAACCAATACTATTTGTATATTATTAGTGGTTTAATACTATCAAAAAAAATTTGAAAAATTGTTCCTCGTTGCTTATTAATCAACTACTTTAATTTATACTTTACTTATTTTCTATAATTTTTTTACAAATAAAGTAAGTGTATTTGGTAACACATGTTTGTTTGACTTTTCTTTTCTCTTAAAAAATCAGTTAATAATTATTGAAAACTATACATTTTATTGGTATTATAGAAAATTTTATATTTTATTGGTATCGTTGAAAATTATACGTTTTATTGGTATTATAGAAAATTATGCATTTTATTGGTATTATAGAAAATTATACATTTTATTGGTCTGCTTTACGTTTTAGATTAAGAAACACGAATTTCATGTAGTCTGACATACTGTGACGACATCTAAGTAGAGTGACTATCCAATTAGATATAGTTCGTAAGAATTGTTTAGTCACCTCAACACAGATAAATAGATATAGCTAAATCATATTTTCTCCTACTCCAAGGTGAAGGTTAGAAAAAAAGAATAAAAAAATTAACATTTAACTCTATTAAGAGGTGATGCCAATTTAAATCTTATTTTATAAATATTCAACTTTTAAATTAAACGAAGCATTACATAAAAATATAGAGAGAGCGGAGGCAGTCAAATCTTTAGCAAAAGAATTTTATTATATTAAAATATTAAACTTCTTCTAAAACAATGTTCTTAAAAATTGTTTCACATTCCATGTTAATTAACAAACTTAATTTTTATTTTATTTACTTTCTATAAACTGTCTGTAGCACTTTACAAATAAAATTAATGTATTTAGTAGAATATGTATATGTTATATTCTTAAAAGAAATCAACCAATGATTACCATTTGTGTCCAAGTTAGAAAATTATACATTTTATTAGCCTTCGAAAGGTTTCTGAAAACGATATAATTTAGAATTTAGAAAAGAAAACATATTTTTAGAATTAATTTAAAAAGAAAATATATTTTATTCAAAAATATATTTTTTCATTTAATGAAATTTATCAAAAAAAAATTTAGTTGCTCTGTAATTTTTTTCTTTCATGAGATTCATTAAAAGTCAGTAATCTTAATTCTCATTGAATATAAATAGTGCTACTCAAAAAAATTGTTTTTCCTTGCATATTAATCAATTACCTTAATTTATGCTTTATTTATTTTCTGTAATTTCTTTACAAATAAAGTCAGTATATTTTGGTAACACATGTTTGTTTGTCTTTTCTTTTTTTCTTAAAAAATCAACCAATAATTGTTATTTGAACCAATTAAAAAATTGTATATATTTAATGGCCAGCAAAAGCTTTTGAAAAAAATAAAATTTAGAAAATAAAATAAAAATAAAATATATTGTTAGATTTAATTCAGAAAAGAAAATTATAAATATATATATATATATATATATATATATATATATATATATATATATATATATATATATATATATATATATATATATATATATATATATATATATATATAAGAAAAATTTTTAATTGCTCTGTGATTTTTTTTCTTTCAAGAAATTCATAAAAAATCCGTAACCTTGATTTTTTAAACATTTAACTTTTAAATTAAATGGTACAGATCCCACGAACTCCGGTACCGAAAAGCAGCGCTCTAAAAGTTTCAAGATGAGAATCGTGAAAGGTAGGTAAGGCAACGATCGGGGAGGACTGGTTTGAGTCTTGCTATCTGAAATGACACTAGAAGATTTATTAGTACCATGGAAAGAAAGATATCATTAGTATACACGGTGCTCAAAATAATATATTGTTTTAATATCACATCACAACATATAACACATAAATCCTAAATGAAGTAATAAGAGCAAGAGGGAAGTTTAAAGGTAAGGCCCGATACATGTCGTATATGTCGTGCATAATATTACTGCATCCACTATTAGCAACATGCAATATATTGTAAACTTGTGCAAGTTCACAATGTCTACATAGTTCATCCAAGCTGATAAAATAAACCTTTCGGATTGGAGGAAGCAACTCTGACGTCTGGTTACAATCTAGGTATTAAATCCTTTTTCTGCATTAAATTTCGGGCTTTACTTTTTTATTATTTAGGAAGTGTATACTTTGTATTATGTGTTAATTATGGGAAAATTTTATAAAAATAAGTATACATGAATTTTAAAGGTTTAATACTAAATTTTTTTTGTATGCAGAATTTATAGATTTTTAAAGTATAGTTTTGATGGGATTTATAGAAACTTCAAATGAAAAGCGTACATCAATTCAAAATATCAGCAGAAATTAAAAATGATATTGGTATTGTCATCTATTGACGACTCTGAGATATGAAATCGAAATTCTTAAGGGATTTATAGAAACTTCAAATGAAAATCGTACTTCAATTCAAAATATCAGCCAAAATAAAACATGATAGCGGTATCGCCATCTATTGACGATTCTGAAATATGAATTTGAAGGGAAACCCTTTTAAAAAAGATTAAGAGCCATGATAATAAAATTAAAAATTAAAAATGTTGGAATCTTATAACAAGCAAAATAAATGTAGCCAGTTTACATTTTTTGTAGCCTAACAATAGGGATACCACATCCTATTAGAAGTGCTTATTTGATCGCCTTTCACGAACTATGTACGTTTTACTAATTTACGTACGGCGCTTGGCCGCCTACAGTTAGATGACTGTAGTAATCGTAGTAATTATTGTCGTGAAGTTTAGCTGTTATTTCATTTCGTAGGTTATTTAGGCTATTTTTAAAATTTATGAGAAACTTTGATACATGACTCTTTAAAGGTTAATATATTGAAATCGCATCTTATAACTCCGTTGAGTAGATATTCATGGACTCCTCCTATACGACTTGTAATTTTATTCTGTATTGATATTATGATTCTAACTCTTTGCCTGTGGAATATATTTGAGAAAAAAGTGCCAAAAATGGAAAAAAAGGTTATCTTTAATTTTGTTCGTTATTATCAACAAAATGTTAGAAATTGATTATTTTTGAAAAAAAATTTTTTTGAACGAAATAACTACTATTTTCAATGTTTTAACATATAAGGGAAAAGTTAATGGATTACAGTAATTTTTACCCATAGTATAGCAAAATAAATGAAATGACGTGATTTTCTGGAAAAATATAATAAACTAATTCAACAACATTATTTACATCAACTGTCATAAATTCCATGTCCTTCAAATTCTTTTGAATTTCACAAATCCTTTACAGTATCCGAAAAATGGTGACAAATGGAGCGAAACTGTTATGGATTAAACCGTTATGGATTACAGTAATTTTTGCTCAAATTACACCAAAATAAATCAATAACATAGATAAATATAATAAACTAATACAACATTATTATTATCTACATCAACTGTCATGAATGCCATGTCCCTCAGATTACTTTGAATTTCACAACGCCTTTGCAGTATCCGAAAAAAAGCGACAAATATTTTTGCTCAAATTACAGCAAAATAAATCAAATGACATAATTTTCTGGATAAATATAATAAACTAATACAACAATATTATTATCTCTATCAACTGTCATGAATTCCATGTCCCTCAGATTACTTTGAATTTCACAAATCCTTTACAGTATCCGAGAAACAGCGACAAATGGCGCGAAACTGTTATGAATTAAACCGTTATGGATTACAGTAATTTTTGCTCAAATTACAGCAAAATAAATAAAATGACATACATTTCTAGGTAAATATAATAAACTAATGCAGCAATATTATTATCTATATCAACTGTCATGAATTCCCCCAGATTACTTTGAATATCACAAATTCTTTACAGTATCCGAGAAATAGAGACAAATGCCGCGAATTTATTATGGATTACAGTAATTTTTGCTTAAATTACATCAAAGTAAATCAAATAACATAATATTCTAGATTAATATAATAAACTAATACAGCAACATTATTTTCTATATCAGCTGTCTCGAATTTCATGTCGCTCGGATTCCTTTGGATTTAACAAATCCTTTAAAGTATGCGAGAAATGCGAGAAATTGCCGAACTTTTCGAGGGAAAATATCTTTTAGTAATGCAAATAAATAAATATTATTTTCGTAAATATTCGTAATCACAATTGTTTTATACTGTCAATTCCAATTCAGATTCTTTGAATTTCACACACCTTTGCCCGACACATAGCGACAAATGCGCGAAAATTTTAGCGGCAAACGATCAAACAGGCGCTTCATACAGAACGGTAGACAGAATACATAATTTTCTAGTAGAATTTTATTGATTTTTAATATATCAATGTTCAATTCATGTGTATTTTGTTATTTTAAGTAATAGATATTTTAATATCTATCTTTACTTTAAAATTTTATTTAAACCATTTCGTATTTATTAAACTTTTTACTTTCATTTCTTACTAAATGTTGGAATATTCCTTATTTTAATTATAAGAAAATTAATGTGTTTTATCAAACTCAAGATGCATAAAAAAAAATTGTTTTAATATAGAAATTTATTTTTAAAAGATCAAATTAGGCACTGAACTAGTTATGAAAAAATTGTAGTTAATTTTAATGGTATATTTCTTTAATTTTTAGATTATAATTAATAATAAACTTAATTACTTCGTCCCCAAAGTTAAATAAATAAAATTATAATTAACATAAGGAAAATAACCTGTTTTAGTTTCTTATATTCATGATGGCACAGATCAGTTAAAAATCAACGTATAAGGTTAATAAAATAAACAAACGTACGTCTCCAAAGTAATCAGGAGAGAAGGAATAGAATGAAAACAGTTTTGGAGCTAGTTGCCTTAGGGTAATATAGCCATGTCTGGGTCGTAATGATGACAACCTAATATATAGTTTTAATTAAATATTATATAATTCTGGTTAATAGTTTTATGTGATAAATTTTAAAAAGTGAGTTAATTACTAAAAGTGAGAGGATTACTCAGGAAAGCTTTATCAAAAGCTCATATAATAATATCAGTAATAATTCCTCCATTTTTAAATAAATTGATCAAAACAAAAGTATAATTTTTCAGAAAAAAACTCAAAGCATAAGAACATGTGATAGCATTTGAGCTCATATGATGTGATTGGAGTATTGTGATGTAGTGGATAGATAACAGACCAAATAATATATGCGTACTACATCAAAATTATTATCCTTAAATAGATTTCTAAAATTCTCCCTCCTCCATTTTTAAATAAATTGATCAAAACAAAAGTATAATTTTTCAGAAAAAATACTCAAAGCATAAGAACATGTGATAGCATTTGAGCTCATATGATGTGATTGCAGTATTGTGATGTAGTGAATAGATAACAGACCAAATAATATATATGTACTACATCAAAATTGTTATCCTTAAATATATATCTAAAATACTCCCTTGCCTTTCTCATATTTAGTACCTAATTTCCCAGTTATAAAATGTCAGATAAAGGATCGTTCTCCAAATTAAATTCTTTTTAACCCTTCTCTCAAAACTAATGCTGGATTAAATGATAATTTTCTGTCCATTGACCATCGTTTTCAGCTGTCTCAAGAAAATGGTATTGTTTCTACGATAACTTAATTTCAGAACTGTGTGTTTTCAAGCTAGATTAGATGATCGAGAATCACTCTGGCCTCCCAAAAATTGCTGAACAATCTTAAGTCTCATGGGAACAGAATCACTTGATTCATTCACTTTTTGGCCGACACTAGTGATATAAACTATATTGAGCATTCTATGCAAAGCTGTTGCTCTGTAAAGACGATCGACACAAAGAAGCTTTTTGATCTTTAAGAAATATAAAGTTCCACAACTCTGGACTATGTTTGCTTTAATGGATTCACGACTACACATTGACAAGGAGCTATTTTTGCACAGCAAAACCGGTCAACTTAAATAAGATCTAATTCCTCCGTTAAATTTTCACTGGTTACATACATACATATATTGTAGTGTCTTCAGCTCTAAATGAGCTAGAAAAATGATAGCGGAGGCCAACGTACAGACTAAAGATCTTTATTAGAAACACAAAATGTTAAAGTTATGATGAAGACACTGATGAAATTAATATGATATATACAGTGAAATGATTATCGTTGCTAGAGTAAATGTTCCTTATCGTTTAGAGAGGAAAAGGGGGGTTACACTCACAGTCGCCCCAGCTAGCAACGTTACGTTGGGCCAACGTTCTACTGCATACGTAGAGCCAACGTTGATATGACACGTTGGCCAACCGTTGGCCAACGGTTGGTTAATGGTTGGCTAATGGTGGTTGTTTACATATTGCCAACGTAATACTACGGTGGGCCAACGTAATACCAACGTTTATTATTTCTGTTTATAATTTTGCTATAGTGTATAATATAGAATGGGCATGTGCTATTACTTTGAAATAAGCTGATGTTTTTATAACATAAGTCATTTTTAAATTTTGCAAGAGTTGAAAAATAGAAAATATATATAAAAAGAATGAGATAGGTTATTTTAGTCCACACCACACATTTTATATAATATTTACTCTGTGACAATCTATTTATTCCTTTGAAATCTGTATAATTTTTTTAATGATATAAGCTGTTTCGTAAATAAGAAAAACGAAAATTTCCCCTTCTGAGAGCTAAGAATAGATAATTGAAGAAAAGCACAACACAACAGAGGTTAAACAAAAAAAATATACAAATTTTAGTTATTTTTCTTTTATTTACAATTTTTTTTAAATTTAAACTTGGCCACCCGTTCCATCTACCAAAATTCTCTACATTTTCTCTGGATTCAAAATTTCATGGCATCTGAAACACAAATAAGTAACTTGAAAAGTATATATTATAAAATGTTTTAATATTACCACAGACATTTCCTTTTATCCTTTTAGCTTTTTAAAATGATTCAAAGATGATTTGAATATGTAAAAAAATAAATGCAAACATAATTACATCTAATAAATAAAATTACATTATAAAGTAAACAAGTTTTATAACAACTCTGATAAAGTAAAATACATAATATTTACATATCATTATTTAACTTTATTGTTATTATTATTATTATTAAGAAAAGACACAGAAGTAACTTAACAACAATTTAAATCAGCATGCTTTAAAAAAAATTATGTCACCTATCTTAAATTGACTTAAAATTTGCTATTTTCTTAAATCTGTACTAAAGAAGTGTATTAAAAGGTATTAAAGATCAAAGTGTACTAAAACACCGTGTATATACTTTTGTAAATGGTATGTTACTATTAAAAACACAAAAGAGAAACTACAGTTCAGAGATAGCCAAACATCGTTTTCTTCAGGAATAAATTAATAATAATGAGGGCATATCATATATATATGATAGAACACAAAAATATCAAGAGAACTTACCTTGCAAATTTGAAATCCTGCAGCGATGGCGCATTAACCCTAAAGATGGCGGTTGATACACAACTTTCTCTTTTGGCGGAGCTTCTGCACATGCTCGTAGATATAGGTGGTTACTTTTGTATTTCTTAGCCAATGGTATGACGATATTTGTGCAAGAAGCGTAAACAGAAAATCTCTTACGTTGGCCCAATGGTTGGCCAACGTTTCAGAATTACCGATGGCCTACCAAACATTTTGCCAACTAATTACCATCACTTCATTTCCCCTTTTCAACGTTTACCCAACCAAAGACCAACAGCCAACTTATAGCCAACGAAAATCCAACGTTTCCGTGCTAGCTGGGCGCTCTCCCGAAGCTATCAGCTGATGAGTTCACAGGAGACTCAATCAGTCAAAAAATCACCCTGGGCCATGCACTCCGGTTTTTTTTTTTTTTTTTTTTTTTTTTTTTTTTTTTTTTTATATCGCAGTCTGCCATCAGATTTCCATCTCAGCTGATCGGACACCTGGTTGATGACGTGGTGAGGAACCGCTCTGTGGAACTCTAGCCGGACAGGCGTAAGCCCTGTTCCAAGGGGAGTTTGCAGTAATCGGGATCAATCTAGCAGATCTATAGGACATCATTAATCGGTGTCTCTGGACAAACCTTTAGAGAACAAGGGAGGAAAGTATTGCTGCTTCCCTTACAATGTAGAGAATTTCTGTCATGCGACTCTTTCTTCTGAACCAACACTGTAAACACTTAATCATCATCCTAATGAATTTCTCAGCCAGAATGATTGAGATGGTCCTTGGTGTTAACAGGTTTCTATACAGCATCTTATTCTGCGTGAAACAACGTCCTTTCACAAGGTAAATATGAGCTTAGTTCAAGTGCTCATAAAAGGCGCGTTCGCTATTTCTACCTTATGCCGTTTTCTCTCCCGGTAGTAGATAAGTCTGTATCTGGGAATTTAATGTAAAGAGAGAATTCGTTACAATATATATATATATGTATATATATATATATATATATATATATATATATATATATATATATATATATATATATATATATATATATATATATATGTATGCATATTGTATACATATATATACATACATATATATATATAGATATATATGACAGGTTTCAAGAATTAAATGTTAAAATTAAAGATGAAATTAATAAAAATAGAGCAAACTCTTTCATAACTCGTCAAGATCTTGGATGAGTTAGCATATTTAAGTAGAGAGAGCGCCAGAATTAGAAGCATTTTCATGTTAGAGCCAAATCATTTCATTACTTTTGTTTGACAATATCCCATGTAATGCAGAATTTGAGGGATTGGCCTAGGCAGTTCTGTAGTACCTACATCCTGTGATCCTGTGAATTAGAGGCAGTACAATTGGAATCAAGTGACTGGTGTCTCCTCGCAGAAGCGTCTTTCTTTGTATGGTGGTTTTGGTACGTTGTCAAAGGCCATGGAGGGCATAAATCCTCTATTCAGTTCGATGTTGGTGTTATTCAAGATGTATTCAATTTCATTAGCTTCACAGCTTGGTATATAGAGAGAGAGAGAAACTGTAGGATAAGTAACAAAACATTCAATGTGTGTCATACTCACACAAGCAGTATAGAACAGGAATTTTCAACTGGTGGTCAGTATGCCGCATGTGGGCCTAGTGGCCACCACTTTGTGAAAACAAAATGAAACCCCCGTAGATTTTTCTTTGATGAAATCCATTAAAAATCAGTACAGAATCAGATTTTCCAATTTGTTCTTGCTATATTTTCGGAGATTAACATTAATAGGTGGGAGACATTCATTCATTGGTTGATGTAGGTGACCATTCACAATCATCATCATCATCATCATTGACACTACAGCCCTTGAAGGGCCCTGGCATCTTTTAAGACTTACATTCCACTCGACTAGCTGCATTTAGTTTTCAGTTAGTGATTCTCCAACTCTTTATATCCTCTACGACCTGATCCATCCATATATTCTTTGGTCTTCCTGTAGGTCGAGATCCTCTTGGGTTTTCTCTAAGGAGTCGTCTTGTGGTTCTACTAGGATCTATCCCCTCCCCATGGCCTAGCCGTTGGAGTCTCCTTCTCTTTATTTCAGTGTCAATATCTTTTTGTAGATTTCCTAAATTTTCTATTTGTTCTAGTTCTCCTTTTGCCATTTTCACATAACGCTCTAAAAACTCTTCTCAGTATCTTTCTCTCCCATATTCTCAACATATCTTCATCACACTTACTGAGAGTCCATGTTTCATAGCCATATAAGGCAATTGATCTTATGACGACTCTGTATACTAAAATCTTAGGCTTTCTATTTAAGTAGGATGATTGTATAATAGCAGCGATATCCTGCTGTTGTTCTTGCTCTGTTTTCAAGATGCAATTCTTTCTGATCATTAATTTGAGAACCTAGATAATCCCATTCATAATACTCCCACTAAACCTTTAAAATTTTTATTTTTATATTTTAAAATTTTTATTTTTATTTTAGTTTTATTGTTATTTCTAACAGTGGGCACAATGTCTCCACGTTTGATTTTATTATCCTAAGGTGATTCAGAAAGTGTTTAGTGTACGGATCGGACGTGGTGAACAAGTAGATTGTTCGCCTTTGGTATCGGTTTTCCTTCCAAAGGTAGGCAAAATTTTCAGCTCTACGGCCGGCCATCTGTTATCAATAACAACCTTCTACCCCACTATCCCGATATTGTTCCCAGAGACTTCCATTTATTCCTGCATCAAAGAAATTCATCTTCGGTCACCACAAACGAAATCATAGTCTTGTGAATGTAAAAAGTATCTCTTCAAAATTTAGTGACTCTACGACAAATCTAGTTTTGTATTAAATAAAACACATGCATTCTTTTATACAGAGAGAGTCGAATACTGTTTATTCCAATTTGGAGTAGTCTCACTTCGTTATCGGCAAACTAAGTCTCTAAACCGCCAGTACCCGGCTTGCAATTGACTCCACAAGGTGCTGATAGAAAGTCTGGGGAAACTGGTACCAACGCTCCCCAACTGGTCCTGTAATTCCCGCACATTGCGAGGGGGTAGCGTGGCAGCAGGAATTTGGTTTTCCTGGTACGATCACAAGAGTAAAATGCTCTATTGGATTAATGTCAGGTGAATTTATATGCCAAGACAAGACTTGAAAGTAACTGGGATGTTCCTCGAACCACTCCATAACGATTCGACCCTTATGACACGGTGCAGTATTCTGTTGGTAAACACCATCCGCCGCTGGTGATACTGTTGTCATGAACCTGGTCTGCAACGATTTTTACATAGCGCACAGACGTGAGGGATCGTTCTATGAGGATTATGGATCCTAATGTGTTCCATAAAAACATTGTCCATACCATAACAACCCGGCCACCAGCTTGTCTCCGTTCAACTCAGCATCCAGGAGCCAAGGTTTCCTTTGGTAATCAGCATTTTCGACCATATGTATCAATGTGATGGACCAGAAAAAGCAATTCGTCGGACAGTGCAACTTTTTTCTATTCTTCTAAAGTCCAATTCCGATGTTTCTTGACCCGATGCAGCTAACGATGACGTGCCGTCAGAGCAGAGACATGCTTCGGCTTCCAGCTGCATAGGTCCATTCGAAGCAATGTATACATTACAGTGTATAAAGAAACACTGTCTGGGTCGCCGCTGTTGTATCTGGTGGTGATTTCGGCTGTTGCAGCTCTTCAGCCAAGGTGAACAATGCGTAGTGATCTCCGCTCGACTCTGGAATTAATGAGCCGTGGACAACAAACCGCTGGCCGGCGAATTGTCGTTTCACCCTCCATACACCACTTTCGATATGGGCTCACAACAACTGCACGGGAACAGCCCACTAAAAGTGCCTTTCTTATACTGATATTCCCAGTTACCGAGCCATGATAATTTGACCTTTTTCGAATATCTGCTGCCGAATATATATCTTTATTCTATAAATCAGCTGCTTTTCCCATTATATTGCTAATCGCGCTATGTTTGGAAAGACAATGTATAGCCACTTTAGATACCCCAACATCAGCTGTATATGCGCATTGGTTTTATTCTTGGGTGAGTCTATTGTTATAAATGGTGGGTGGTTATTATGTAATGGCTCTTTGGTGTGTGTATATTTATTAAAGAGAGAGTGATCAGAAAAAAACGGTCTTCATACGAGGAGTTTTAAGAGATTTCACTAAATCATCTAATGTGGTACAGCTAATGCGGTATTCTAAGCAGACAATAAATTCCAGCTACCAGTCATTATGGAATTGCTTTACCAAGCGGCTTGACCCAACAGCCTATCGTTTATAGAACAGAACAAAAACTGTGTCGATCTTTTGGGAGTCTATTTATAATGTTTAAGGCAGATTGAGTACATTTTAGGCGTCAGCAATCATCTAGCTGAGGTGAGCTAAACGAACCTACAAATATGATTCATAGTACCACAGGAATTCAGTAGAAAATATTTCAGGTGATTCGATTGCTGCGGTAATACATGCAGAGTTACCACGCTAATAGAATACAGATTTAAAGTTTTATTGTGTATAAAACTCTAGGGCACTCGTACCAAGTCTAGCACGTATGCGATAAGTTGCCAACATTTGTTCTAGGAAATATTGTCTGTACGAGATTCTCGTACTTCGTTTGTCGAAATTATTTTAATTTAGCCCAAAACATGTACAACCTACCCAAGGACTATAGTTAGAGTTTATAAAACATTAAGTGCAACCTTTCGTAAATGTTCAACCATATATATTTAAAAATTACTAGATACAAAATATTAAAAATAAAGATAACGGGGTAGTGTTCCCACAACAGGACCTTGTCTTAAAAGAGAAGGATAATTATAGAGTTCTAAGGAATATAACAGTGCGAAGGAGGTGTCCGACATGGGTCTGGCCGAACGATGGCCGAATGGTAGAGCGCTGCTCTTCGGAACCGGAGTTCGTGGGTTCGAATCCCGCTACTGGCATGGATGTTCGTAGCCGTTCGGAATCGGCTTTAAACCGTAGGTCCCGGTCTCATTAGCCCTCGTGTGCAAAACAGTAGACCGTAGCGCTCCAAACCAAACCAAACCAAACAGACATGGGTCTGCCCTGCCAATTCAAAACAAAAAAGGTACTTGTTTGTAAATGAGAAAAAAGATCTATATGTCTATATTTGTGTGAAGGTGTTGTAGCGTTTTCATCACCTAGGCCGAAGTGCACAGGTGATTAGGGAGACCACTCAGACAACCAGTGCACTAAAATTACTTTTATTGGAGGATTTTGGATAAATGGTATGTACATAGGTTATATACAAAGATCCACAGGAGATCATCTGATATCGATAACAGGTGTAAACTACTTTCGCTGCTTCTCGGACGAGATGAAGTTGATAGCTGTTCAGGCACCTTGGCCGCAAAGGAAGATAAACCTTCTCTGCTTAGACTCTAATAGCCTATAATGAAGACTTGGCTCACACCCTAGGTCCGCAAAAAGAAAATAAAGTAGCCCCGAAACTCACCAAGGCTTACCTCTCTCTAAAGGAATGGACAAGTCGCTCTGCAAGCTGCGCCCGTTTCCAAAAAAACCAAGAAGTCCAGAGAGCGGGCTCGCTCTCACTTTTAAAGCATCCTGAAGTAAAGTCGGTACAACCTGCCCTCACTCATTTTCCGGGGCCCTTATAGCCTGGGGAGGTTAGTAGGCTATCGATATGCCTCGATATTAATTTTTATCGGCCAGCCATCAGGGGCGTGATCGCTATTATGTTATAGTGTCACAAACCTAGACTTTATTTCTTAACTCCATTGTTACAGAGGTCCCACCTGCAAGAGAATAAAAGCAAAGGCATCAGCTGTTTTCCTCGCCTGTAACAAGTCGGCCATTGTACTTCGCATTGGAACTCCACAGTGTTTTGGTGTCCCAAGATCCGAGAGGTCAAACTCTGAGCCTAGCATAGAGGAATTTGTCTTTAATTATTTTATTTCGCAAAAAAAGATTAGAACTATGTTCTGGAATCTCCAAGAGCAGATATTTGAATAGGCAAAAAGAGAACATGTAATGTTCTGAGTTACCTAACAAACCGAATACACATAACTCGAGTTTATTGTGTATTTAAAACCTTTTGAGTAATCAGGAAAAGGGTAGAGACCATTGAGCAAGTAGATTAAGTGCGTCAAGTAGAATAGACGGTTAGAGGACTCTTCTGACATATATTTAATACTAGATTTACGGACCGAGCCAATTTGACTCGTTAAAAATTTGATAACTATATATATATATATATATATATATATATATATATATATATATATATATATATATATATATATATATATATATATATATATATATATATATATATATATATATATATAACTTTAATATCACTTTTCAAAAACATACGTTGGTTGTTAGTTAAGTAATAAAATATATGTAAACTTTCATTCTTCTTCCCCGCAGACCCCTTCATTTCGCATTATCAAATGTGGTATATCTATTTTCACGGTTGTGAGCTAATTTGACTCATAGAATGGTTTAACAGTTGATCGCATAACATGAAATTTATTGGTCCACTCAAGTAAATAGTTCACGAAAAGATTTTGTTTTCCAATTGGCTGAAGAGCTAAGAAGTAAATATAGAGAAGAAGTCGAGAACACTTCCATTCCAATGACAAAAATGCATGCTACTGACGAACGGAACAATTGTCAAGTTCAACAATCATGCAAAAGAAACAGATGTAGAATGTGTTTCAAAAACAGATTTTATATGTAAAAAATGTTTTTCATGAATTTTTTAATAATAAACATTTTATTTAAATTAATTTAGAAATATTTTCTTTGCAAAAAACTTCAATTTTCTTGTATGAGTCAAATTGGCTCACTTCAGTAAAAATAGGTATATGATCAACATCCGTAAATCTAGTGTTAAAAGTATTTTTCCAATCGTTTCTTGTGATCAGTATTCTGTTCATTCTAACATAGTGTTAGTTTTGAGATTGTCTTGACAAAAGTTACGAGAACAGGGAGAAAATCTCTGGTGGTCATTTTACACCTTATTTAACGAGCGAATTTGAGAGCTCATTACATTCGTTATTAACATAAGTTTTCAATCAGAAGAATTTTTTTGTAAACTTTACCAGAGGGGGGAAAACTCGCCAAGCATCTTGATTTTTATATTGACCCAAATCTTTTTTGGCTAACAAACGGGATAAAATGCGAAAAGTTATTTATTTTCAAATACATAATTTGTAACATTATTTAAAAAATAGCTGAAAATTTTAGACTTTTCATACGATAGTGTCAATGTTCTGAAAAAAAATTAATTCACTAGACTTCAAAATATATAAAATTTTCAAATACAGACACATATTTTCGGTTTCATCGCGTGTCGCAATATGAAAAATACAGGCTACTTCAAATAGCATGAAATATTTCCTTGTACCATACGATACTTGTCAAAGTTTCCTGTAAAAGACTTCACGTGGATTCAAAAAATGTAATTTTTTCAAATATACGCACATTTTTGCGGATCTAACAAAGGTATTAATTAAACACAAACTCACAAAATAAGCGCTACCACTGATGAAATGCCTAATTGTTTTCCCTTTTTTTTGTACGATACTTCTCAGTCTTTCGAAATAAGTAGTTGTTGGCGCCGAAGCTCAGTACCAAAAACGAAAGTCAAAAAGCATAACTAGCAAATGAACGAGAGTGAACTGTATCTTAATCATATTTATTGAAAAACCAACTAAAGCCAATACTTCAACGATAAGAAGTATAATTAAATCCCAATGAAGGAGTTTTCACAGTAGCAGGTTCGGATCACCATAGAACAGAACATCTGCTCTAGGCGACGACCAACTAGCGACTACACTTTCTAGCTACAATTTTCGCCAGATGGCGCTCATAGATACAAAGAAGAACTTGCAACGCAGGGACTTGAACAGTAGTTAACGAGAATTCAAATTGTTTAATTTTTTATTAAAATATAAGCTAATTTTTTCTAGCCCATTGAAGATCGCAATAAGGACAAAAACACACAAATACAAGTTACCACCCATAAAACAGGTAATTTGTTTATGTCATTGGTTACTTATCATAATTTTGGTAAGAGGAGTTCACAACGATCAAAAATATATAAAAGTTTCAATTTTTAACTCCATCAGAGATCGAAATATAGACAAAAAAAAAAAAAACCACCTCGAAATTTACGATCTATAGCCTATAATACAGCTGTTTTTCCCCTTTTTGTTCATTACTTGACAATTTTACCGAAAGAGAGTTCGCAAATGTTCAAAAATATGAAATTTCTAGATGTAAGTACATAATTTAGGGTTCATCAAAGATCGAAATGTCTTCACAAAAATCGAAAAATATATTCTACCGCTTACAAACTATAAATATATTCCATTTTTTCGCACGACACTGGTACGTTTTACGGAAACAAGAATTTATAAGGATTCAAAATATTTAAAATTTTCGAGTGTAGACACATATTTTCGGGATCATCGAAGATCGGAATATAGACACAAAATTCACAAAATGCCAGTTACCGTCAATATAACTCGTAATTCTTTTCACTCTATAGTAGATTGCATGACAATTATTTGGAAAGAGTTCACGAGAATTCAAAATAGCTATATAATTTACAAAGGTACACATATTTTTACAGATCCATCGAGGATAGCAGTGTCGCGAGCTCGGCTGTTTTTGTTTTCCCGCCGGTGGCAACGCGAAAAGAGTTGAAAAAGAAAATAAAAGGTTGTTGTTGATGTTGAAGTGTAGTTTGTGGTCGAATGTTTCATTCTTTTTTGAATACTAATTTGCTCTCCCAAAAAGCTATTTTTTAGAGAATAGAACAAGCAACTTAAGTACAAAACTTTGCAAAAGCACTGAAATTTTTTTTTCGTTTTAGAACGATATTTTTTAATGTTTCGGAAAGAGAAGTTCACGAGCATTCAGAATGTATGAAATTTTCAAAGATATGGCCTTTTTTTAGGGTCCATTGGAAGTCAATATATATACACAAAATATCGAAAAATACATCTTACCTCTCATACAACGAATAATTTTTTTTTTATCTTTTTGTATGTTAATTGATTTTTTTTAAAAAAAAGAGTTTACGAAAAAACAGCATTCATAAAAATATTAAATATGCATATGTTTATTAGGATCATTTGGTGTCGTAATATAAAAAACAAAGCTCAAAATATACACGTTACTTCCAAAAAAAGAAGAAAAAACACGTAATTGTTTTTCATTCTTTTGTACGATACTTATCAATATATTGTACAAACGACAACTTCATAAAGACTGAAAATATATAAAATATATAAAAATTTCAATGGTGCGCACTTTTTTCCCCGGGACAATTAGGTGTTTGAATATAGATACAAAACTCGCAAAGTACCGGCTAACACTGATAGAACGCACATTTTCTTTTACTGTTAACCAGATATCTTGATTATTGTTAGCTCTTTTATGAATTAACAAATAACAATGTAGAATAAATCGAGAACTAACATCTCTAGATTCGAAAAATTTTAACACTTTTGCCTTTTCTTTTACCTCAGTTTAAACACATTTCCAATGATACTGTGGATTCCAAAATGTAAATTCCAATGATACTTTCAATATGCTGGGGCTGTTTAAAAAAGAAAATGTTAATAACTCTCTCTTTAGCTAAATTAAATATTCGAAATTAATTTGCCGCATATAAAATAAAAACTACATACATTTATAGTTTCAACTTATTTCTATAAAAGAGCTAAAAAGGAACAAATACGTCTGATATTATCTATCACTAAGAAAAAGGATTACTGTCTGATGCTCCTTTCAAATTAAACGAAACTACTTAGGTACTGAAATTACTCTTAATTATTTAATTCGTCAGGTGTTTTATGTAGAAGAAAAAAAAGTGATGATCACGAAGGCAGTGGCTTTTCACACTGAGTTGAATAATATTTTTAAGACAAAATTTGTCATTCTTTTTTTCTATAATGGAAAGAAAATGTTTTACTTTTACCATTCTAAAATAAGATACAGAAATAATTTGTATTAGTTTTATAAATGGATGAAGGACTGAAAATTTCCGGATTTTTAATCTCGCAAAATATGACATTCCTCTTGAAGGTATTTTACAGTGTGTTAGTCAAAATACTCTTCAACTCAACTATGCTATCCGCGTTTCTGTTTCTGTATCTGTAGACAGGAAAGCGGAAAGTGTTTTAATTTATTGCTTTCCACTTATAAATTCGTTACACTTGAGAAAAAAATATGGAAAGTGCTTATTTTGTCATGTTTTGAATCCGTCTTTTAGAAATTTAAGGATATAAAATATCATATAAATAGTAAGCATAATTAATGTTGCATTTTTGTACTGAAAATTGTTTTAAAATTTCATGTTTGTTGCATACTACATTTTCATGTGTCGTTGCCTTTCGTTTGAGGAAGTAAATATTTGTGTTCTCATTAACTTCTTAAACATATTCTGTATTACTTTATGTTTGTGTCACAAAATTTCGGGTTAATTTATGCGTTGTTGAAATAATATAAAGTGATAAAAATTATAAATTTTCAGCTTACCATCAGATCATAGCACTTATTTGAAGTAGGCAGTTTTTAGATCATATTACATGTAAGATCGTAATTTAACCTTATCATCAATATTTGACATCATTAGATTTTGTTTGTTATATTTTTATTGTTATTTTATATTATTCGATTTACGATGTTATCTATCCTATCATTTTTAAGATTTTAATAGAATCTTATTCTGCCATTTGTAAACACATAATTTTTGTTGTCGTTGTATTATTTTTAAAGACAGTTACTGAAATGTAATATACTGATGTCAGTAAAATATGTCTTTTAAATTTAAATTATTAACATGTGTACGTTTTATTGCATGTTCATATTATGAATATTATTAATCAAAAAATATTTTTCTGAAAATCAGAAGATATAGGTCATATGCGAAAGTCTTGTTTATTGGAAGTTATTTATTTATGTTTTAAAATGAAGTATAGTATTATAGGACATAACAAGAGCTGCACAATTTATTGTTTTTAATTTCTGCTTCATGCTTTATGCAAGGTATAAACTTCATAATCGAGTGAATTATTGATGATTTCTTTAATAATTGTTTAAAGATTTATTGTTTTAACTAAATGTATTTGTAAAAGAATTTAATTTTATTAAAAAATATGTAAAATTCAATGTTTTATATTGTAAATTTACTTCATTATTTTATGTTCCTTCAGTTTATACATATTTGTATAGATTCACTGACGTAAATATGCATGTGTTTGGCATAATAAATAACTATTGAATATATTAAGATTTTAGACTAAAATCTCTCTCTTTTTTTTATATATATAAGTGCACATATATGCTCATGTATCAATATAATTTCAAGTTAGTATAGCTTTGATGCAGCTTAGATCAAATCTCTTGGTGACTATTGCACAGTATTCAAATAAAATAATTTTTTAATGTGATTAGTTAGAATTTAAAATATGTGTATAGGTTTTTTCTGGTATTAATTATAATTTATGTGCGTTAATTGAAGAATGCTTGTATTTTGTCTGTTTTAAAAGTTTGAATCTATTGTGCTCATATAAACAAAAATATAATTGTGTATTATGCATTGTCAGAGGTCAATTTATATGAAATTTTGGTCCATAAAAGTTTTATCTTCTCATATTAATTTTGGCATTGCATATTCCATATATTTCTTGACCTTCTGTCTACAGTTAATAGATTTCGTAATCTGCATTCGAAGAAGTTTTTTTAACATCTTTATTTTCTTACTGATCGCAAACACTTTAAATTAGTCATAATTTTATTTATTTTCATTGTAATCAATTCCATTCTAATTGTTTCATAAAATCTTCGACTCAGTCTGCATTTACAAGCCACTGACAAAGACATTTATCGGGGGAGAGTCTGGACCCTCCCTGAATTACTTTCATTATATGCATTACAAGACATTTTACAGGGTCGTAACTAGGATATAGCAAAGGTGGCATCTGCCACCAGCACATCAGTCTGAGGGGTGCCACACCATGAAGAAAATGGTTCTGAAAGAGAACGATTCACCTCGAATAGAAAAAATGGAAAAGTTAAAAAAATCGTTATTTTATTATAAAATCCAATGAGTTTAAAAATATTTTTTTATGAATTTCCTTATTTCTTAAAATTTTTCTAGAGAATAAACTTGCTATATATTCTTACAAAATGTTTACCAAACACCAAGGCCATAGGCAAGGGGGAGATGTAGGGGACCGGTCCTCCTCAAAAATTCTAAAAAGACCATTTCGGGTAAAGAAAATGGATCATGTGTGTGGTAATGTCATCTGCCTAACTATGCACAGAAAACAGTGTGCTTCGAACAGTGTGTTTAGTGACATTGAATTACATAGAAGGTGCAATTTATATTCGACCTGTAAGAGCATATTGATAGCACTTTTAGCAACTCACTACAATTTTGATGCACAATTGGAGGAAATTCTGAAAATAATTTGCAAATTGTCAAGGCGAGCATATTTTATAATATACAGATAAAAAACTTTGGACATGTTCATTTTCTTTCAAAATTATTTTTTTTATTAGTTATCCTTCTGTTTTAAAAATTAGAATTGTATAACATGTATAGTTTTCAGTGTTAACTTTATAATTAAATTGATTGTGTAGTTACTTCATTACCCATTCTAGGCTTTAAATTTGTTTATTATATCATTTTTAAATCATATTGATATTTTAAAACCCCATTGTATTATGATACTCATTTGGGGTATACATACATACATATGAAAACCTATAGTTTTATTTATGTATCATTCACAAAAAATAATGTCTTTTCCCTTGGTCCCCCTCTGAATATAATTTCTGGTTATGATGCTGCCAAACACTCCTATTATGCCTTAATACAAATCTGGATATTCATTTTAAATTTATTAAAGTTATTTAAAACTAAATTTAAATTTAGAAATTCACCAATTTTCTATGAAAATTAAACGTTCAAATAAAAAATATTGCCCTAAAAAAAACTATTCAGTTTATGAGCAAAATAATATGTACAAAGTGTTCAAAAATATTTTTAAGTATTAATAAAGTGAAAATAGAAGAAGAATTAAAAATTAATGTATTAGGAGCATTTTAAGAAGTAACAAAATATTTTGTGAGTTTATTTTGAATATAAGATAGAAAAATATCATGTTTACATATTTTCTCACTATGTATGGGGGTAGGGGCACAGACCAGTTTTTTTTTTTTTGCCACGGGTGCTAAAGGACCTAGTTACCGCCCTGGCATTTTAACTTATTAAAATTTACATACATCACTAGTTTCCAGGGCAACCCGCCCACGTTTTTCTGGGTAAAACCCAGTCTAAAAAACCTAATAAAGCCCTATTTAAATTGGCTTTTATTGGGTTTTTTAAAAATTGATGATATTTTTATTTATTTTCAGATATTGTTATCTTAGTTTTTTACCTTCTTTCAATTTTAAAGAATTATTCTGTGGAATTATATATACATTCTATCAAAATTCAGAAAAATATTTGCAAATCTATGGTCAATCCAGCATAATAATTTAGAAAATTTTCAATTCTTTTGTCACCAAGAAAGGGATAGTGTGAATTTTTCTTCTCTCTTTCATTGTGAAAAACAGGTTGTGTTGACTGTTGAGAAATGACTTTACCTTGTTCCTGGGACTTCACTCTTTTTTTGGCTACACACTGATTGCCTATTACCTTTGACAAAAATTTTATGCAAAAAAGTTTCAAAAATGTTTTTTTAAATTGAGAAATAATAGAGATAAAAAGTAATAATTTGTTAAAATAACATTCAAATATGTGATATATGTCAATATATAACATTTTGTGTGTGATGTCAGAGTATACTTTTTTATAGTCTTTATATTGATTTATTTGTATTAATTAAATTATAATTTCTTGAATATTAAGTTAATTAATAAAAATATAATGTTTTAGAAATTTAATCTTTTCTGAAATAAGGTATTTCCCCTGCCCTCTCCTCTTAAAACCAGACCCCCAATAAAACCCAGAAATCCCCGATACAACCCAGTAAAAACCACCCAGGTTTTTTGTAACTCTGCTAGTTTCCACTTGAAGAGTTGAAAAATAGTTTTTAGCCATGAAAAGAGTAAAAACTTTTTTTTTCAATAAAACTTGTCACAAGAGGTTGATAAATTAAGCATTTTTAATGGTGCATATGGGCATAACTGTAAATGCAGATGAAGGTTTGAAAAACTGGCCTTAAAAGCTAGGAGAATTAATTTGCTGCTATAAAATGATAGCTTTTAAATTGTAGATTATGCCATACTGTTTTTGAATTAAATTGTCATATAACCTGTGTAATTTTAAAATAGAAAATAAAAAGGTATGTTGTAATTCCTGTCTCGATATTATTTTATATTCCTAGTTATTTTGGAAAAAAAATTTGTTAGTTTATATTTGCCCAGTAAATACTAGAGTTTTAAATTAAATATGCCCCACTGTTTTCCTAGCAAATTTAAACCATGTAAAAACTTAGAGCATATATTATGACTCATTGTGGTTGTAAATATATTTAAGATAAAATAAAATTCCATACAGCATAGCTGATCCATTTTATAATGCATTTATGTATGTTTGTATGCAATGCATTAGGATATATGTATAAGACTTATGAATGGATGCATGTATCTACTTTTCTGTGAGTGTGTATAATGAAATTTTTTTATGAGATTGAAAGGTATTATTAGGAAAGTTAGGAGGGTATTCTGGACTGTTCCCCTCAAAAAATTCTGGCTATGTGACTCTGAGTTCTCTCCCATTGCTAATTCTTCTAACTCGAAACAGCTGTCTGAATACTTTCTCTGTTTTCACTTTACTTATGTTGTCTTTGCATTGTATGCTTCAACCCCATCTTCTTAGGTATTTAAATACTAGCATATAGCCCGTCATATGACAGGATCAGTAAAATTTTTAATTTTCTGAAATTGTAAAGTACCTTATGAGGCAGGTAAAAAAATGGTTTGTTTTTGGCTGAGAATTATCTTGCAACAAAAATAATCGATGATTCAATTTAAAATTATCACATATGTACCTAATCTATTATATAAGCCAAATATAAAGGAAAATTATTTACGTAATATCTAAGATGAATGATAAAACGTATGCAAATAAGGTATAATTTAAAATAAATGATTCAGAGAGATGGTTAAAGGAATGACGTCATAGTGCTATTTTTATCTATTTATTATGGGATAAATTGATAGATTTCATTGCCTGCTCTTAACCGGGGAAAATAGGAGTTGAAATAATGGCATTAAAAGCTCGAAAAGAGGGGAAGGGTGGATTTCGATCGTTTTATAGAAGGCAGTATTTTTTGCTGTGATATGAAGCATATTTATACCAATTTATTTTAGAATCGTATCTATAGTTTAGGAGAAGATAAACATTACTCTCTTTGAATTTTGCTAACTATGGATGCCTCTATCCATTCCAGGTCCAACCGCTTCATAAAATCGAGGACAGACGTACAGATAACTTAGGCTATTATTATATGGGGGATATTAGTGGTTAGGATTCTCTATACTTCATTAACTACCTATAGAATTATATCTCTTATATTTGTAAAAAATATGTGTAATATTCAAGCTATCATTTAAGTTTAATGTTAATATTATTAATCTGATTTTTATTAGTAGCTTAAAAATTGTTGATTGATTTACAAAAATCATTAACAAATTTCAGAAAATACAGATTCAATGTTTATGTGATCAATACTGTTCTTTATCCATAGTACCTCAGTTATCTTATTAACTTACCCTAAATTATTATACAACGGCAATAGTAAAAAAGTACTATTTATCTGCTATGAAAGTAAATGATTTATATAAAAATAGTATCATAACACCAACCCTCTATTATCATAATCACATTATCTAAATCTTAAAGTGGGAATATAAATTAATAGAAAATAGTAGTATATAATGTTTTGACTTTTAAATAAACTATATGTACCTTTCTAGTTTTAAAGATAATAAGAAAATTTAAAAGCTCTTTTTGCTCAAAATTTTCTGTACTTAATGAGGGAAATGTAAAAGTTGTCTGTTCCTAAAAAAATTTTTTTCTAATATTTTACATAATTTTTTTTCTTTGGTTGTAATAATAATTTAAACTGCCCTAAAGAAAAAGTTTCCAAACCTAGAAGTGATTTTCAAAGTAAATTTCAAATCACAAATAGGATAACAGATAGCTATCAATTTAAATTCATCACTTCTAATCAAATAACTTTCTATACATATTGTACTGTTTTAGATGTTATTAATGTATTTCTAAATGTAATACAGGTTGTCAAAACACCTATATAAATATTCTATATACAGTCAAACCTGTCTATCTTGAAACCTGCTTATCTCGAAAACCAGTCTATGTCGAATTTTTTCAATTTCTCTACATTTTCAATAAAAATTTAACGTAATTTCCAAACCTATCTCAAATTATTTTTACACAAACCTGTCTATCTCGAATTTTTGTAAGAACACTGTGAGCCTTATTGCGTTGACAACCACACAAGTTCTCATTTCCAGGAAATACACTTCTAGTTTTCTCTCTCGGAGGGTTATTTGGTCAGGGACTCGGTGAGAATTGTACTAAAATCGGGTTCTCTGCTCTGGAATAATAAGGGATCGGGGTGCAGGAGGGGGGAATAGGAGACGGGAGAAATTTCTTTTTGGAAACAGAACTGGTTCTCAGTCTATAGCCTAATGACTAAAGTATCATATTGCAACTTGCTGTCTCAATTTTAGAGCTAAAAATGGCAGGTGTTAAAAGAAAATTGAATGTTTTAACCGTCCAAAAAAAAAAAAAAAAAAAAAAAAAAAAAATGGAAATTTTGTCATTTTTGAAGGAAAACCCTTCTATGAAGAAAAGTGTAGTCGCCGCTACATTTGGAATTCTACTCAGTACTATTTTACTATTATGAAAAACAAAGATATTGGAAAAAAGAACTTCAAAAACGGCTGCAAAACAATAAAAAAGAGCCGTGAATGTAAATAAAACTAAAAGTACTTCAAATTTTCAATCTTTTGTATTGCATAAAGAAATTTTCTTAGTCTAACATAAAACCTGTGTATCTCGAAACCTGTTTATCTCGAATTTTTTTTTTTTTTACTCCCCAGAGATTCGAGATAGACAGGTTTGACTGTATTGATGAAAATACTGATTCTTTTACTTCCATTATTTAATTAGTAAAATCCTGTGATTATTCTTTTTTAAATGTTTAAAAATATATTTTTAAAGTTTAATATGTTTTATTGAATTAAAATACATTAATATGTACTTTTAAAATTTTATGTTAAGTGGCAGAGTGATTGTGATTATTTCATTCATTTTTACATTTTAAATTTAATACTAACTTATATCATAGTGTCAAGCTCATTAAAGTTTTTTTTTTTTTTTTTTTTAAAGTTTTATATATTTACTAATATTATTTTGTATTAAATCTTCCTCTAGGTAATTAGCTAGAATGTGAAACATAACAAGTATTTTATTTTAAAAACTTCAGTATGTCATCATCTAAACTCACTCCTCGCTCTGGAGCTGTAAGGAGGGATGGAGGTTCCCGTTACGGAACTAGACAGTTGGCTCTGGAGAAAGGAAAAAGAACCAACAATTCTAAAGAATCAAATTCTCGCAAATCCTGCGACTGCTTGCTGAAATCAGAAAATTGGAAAGGATCTAAACTTAGTCAAAACTCAAAAGTTCCTGTTAAGAAAATGAATGGAAAAGCAGTCATTAAAGATGGAAAAAAGAGTTCAAATGATCGTCATGAAAAGGTTGTTATTGTATCAAAGCGTTCATCATCAGTAAGTGTTGTTAAATCATGCAGTTTACGTAAATCTGTTTCTGTTAGAAAAGTGAGTTATTCAACTTCTGTTGTTCTGTCGTCAGAAGAAGAAGAAGAAGAAGATAGTGATAGTGAAGAAGAATCAGAAGATGAGAAAAATACTCGTTCAAAAAGGAGAAAGACTGTGGTGAAACATACAACATCTAGGGTAAAGTCCAGCTATCAGAAAAATAAAAAATCAGATAGGGCTGCTAAAAAAGCAAAAGCAATTAAGTTATTATGTGAGAAATTATCTTCATCAAGCAAAAGTAAATCTAATGAGAGAGAATTAAGACCAAGATTTCCATATACTATGCTTCAAGAATGGCCTACTGCAAGAGCACATAGGATGGCAAGCTTAAATGCTTTAGCTAAGGTTCATGTTTTATACGAGAATGAAAGTCGCACAACTGGAGAAAATTTGAAAGATGCTGATGAAACATCATTGATTGACTTTTTAAATGAAGAAAATTCAGACGATGATGATAATGATGATGACGATGATGATGATGAAGATGATGAATGTATGAAGAGAGACATGAAGTCATCAAGTAATTCACATGAGAAAAGATATGAAAAATCTAAAAATGTTGATAGCGAAAAGTCAAAATGTGAGAAAAAACCAAAACCACCTCCACAACCTGCCAAAAGAGGAAAAAAAAGAAAAAATTCTGATGTTGAAATTATTGATACAAGAGTTTGTAAAAGAATGGCAAGTCTTAATGCACAAGCTATACTGGCTGCTAGTTATGTTCCTGAACCTAAACCTAGAAGAGTGCCCAGGAAACTGGAGAAACGGGATAGCTCTTCTGATTTGGATGTAAAAGAGATTATTGTTGAATCAAAATGTGATGTAGAAATAATTGAGACAGAAAAACAGACCTCTTCTCCAAAAAAAGAATTAAATAGCACTTGTGAAAAAAGTAAAGAAAAAGCTACAGTTGTTGAATCTCAGAATGAAAAAAAAAATTCTGACAGTAGTGATGTATTATCTTCAGATACCCCATATCATGCTAGTTGGAGAGTTGAGTCTGATATGGCTATGAGAGAAAATCAAAGCGAAATTACATCAACTGACAGCATTGTATCAACATCTGCATCTACTAAAGTTGGAGTAACACAGTATACTGAAGTAACTAAAGTTCAAATAAATAGCAGAAATGACATGGAAGTTAAAGAAGAAAGCAAATCTGAGAGAAAAATTGAAAGAATTATCGGAAATGATGATGTAGCAATTACTCAGATGTACCATTATCAATCAAAAAATGCAAATGAAAGTTACTGTGTTCAAATGCAAACAACATATAAACCTGGGAGTAGAAATCTGTCCCCCGCTACTTTACCAATGTCACCCTCTACTGCAATGCATCCTCATATGGGGGATCCAGTGCTTCATGGCAGACCAAATTATTATGGATGTTCAAGTCATAATCCAATGCTTCCTGCACCACCATATCATATGAACCCTAGTGTGAGTGGAATGCATCCTGTCATGGGTATGGATCATCGCATTCCTCATCAGTATGGTGGTAGTGCCTTTTCTGTGCCGCACTATCGGCATCCTCAGCCTATGCAATTTCCTCACAGTGATTATGGTAAGTTTAGACAAACTGAATTTTATACTTAAAAATATTTGGTATTTATTTAGTTCAGTATTTGTTTAGAAACTGTTTTTATGTCGGTTATTAGCCTTCAAATGTTAGGTCTCATATTTCAAATAAAATTGTACAAGTACAAATATATACTGTTCACATACTACTAACATTAGGCAATGCTTTTTTATGTCAGTCTAATAGATGAAAATCGATAACTTCTGCCAAATCCTAATACGTTGATAAAATATTAGGTTGTTCGAAAAGTAATTCCATTTTTTTTTTTTTTTTTGTGGAAATGAAAGACAGTTTTCGTATAATAAACAAATACTTTATTAAATTATGTATTGGCCGTTCTGGTCCAACACCTTTTGCCATCTTTCTGGTAGTAGCATAATTCCATGCTCATAAAATGTTTGGTCTTTGCTGGCAAAAAACATCGTATCAGCTTCAACTGGCCTTCCCGAACGTGGTGCATCTTCGACATCAAAATTGCCGGATCGAAATTTAGCGAACCAGTTCTGGCACTGGTGCAGTGTCAACACACCTTCTCCATAAACATCAGTCCATTTCTTTCTGACTTGAATAGCATTTTTACCCTTTCTGTAGTAAAACAGTAAGATATGTCGAAAATGCTGTTTATCGCTCTCCATATTTAAAAGGGCACCAAAGAAAAACTACTGTGTAGAATTAACTGAAATTTTTCACACATAAGCCTTGCTATATGAGCTGTCAAAGCATATAAACATTATACGGCTTAAATGTGAAGTTGGGTGCAAAAAAATACAATTAAATCCTCTGTTGGGAAAAAACTAAATTACTTTCCGAACAACCCAATATAATTGCCTTTTATTGTTGCAAAATACAAATAGTATTTTCAGTTACTTAGTACATTCAGTTGTTTTTGCTCTAAAACTGAAATATAGTCATTTTCTCCATGTAAAAATGTATTAATAACTTCGAAGTTTTCTGACCTATGTTTAGAACCATCTAGAAAATAGGTAGTTATTTTACTATGTTCAGCATAATTTGTTTTAATGTACATATATAATGAGTGATTATAATTGTTTTTGTGCTTAATATGTTTAACAAGACATTTCTCCATATTCTTTTGTTTATAAGTATAGTATCCTATTATTAATCAAATTTACTGCACAATAGCTAACCAATAAAAGTTTTAAACTGTGTTCTACAAAATATTACTTTTTAGTATAACCCAATATAGTTCATTTTAGCCTCACACATTGTCTTTAATATTCTGATCTCTTCAAATAGATGAAAGTTGTGAAATTTAACATTCATGCATGAAGATGTTATCATTAAATATAATTTTTTATGCTGTCAATAGAGGTAAAGAGATTATATTAATGTTTGTGAATTTTATAATTTGTTTTACAGGTTATTATCAACCAGCTGGACCTCTTATTCAACCTCATCATGATCAGTACACTATTCATAAGCCAGTACCTTATCATCCACAACCACATCTTCATCAACCTCCTTCAAGACCTCAGCCTCCTAGTTCTCACAGAGATACATATACCTCTCTTGATTCTAGCAGAGTGCATCCAAAAAGCTCTTCACTTCCAAATCATCATACATCAACAGTTAAACAAAATTCTGCTCTGCCTTTACATTCACCTTTGAATGAAGCTGCTTCACCAGTATCTCATTCTTTATCATTCAAATCTTCTTTAGAAAGATCACCCCAAGAGAAAAATGTGAACAATTTAAAACCAGCTCCATTTAGTACATCTCCAAAACCTATATCACCTTCAGCTCTTCATTCTTCATATTCAATGCAAAATAACTATAGAGACTATCACAAGCAAAAGTCTCCTGGTGGAAATTATTCTAAAAATTGTGAATCCAATTTTCCTCCTTCACACACTTACAACGCAGGGTTAACTCATAATATTCCATATCAAAAGAGTAAACATCCTCATTCAAATACTTCTCATTTAGAGTCTCGAGAACCTGTTGGT
The DNA here is from genome assembly GCA_032207245.1 of Pardosa pseudoannulata. Lineage (NCBI taxonomy): Eukaryota > Metazoa > Arthropoda > Arachnida > Araneae > Lycosidae > Pardosa > Pardosa pseudoannulata. Next base: position 113,536,003 of record CM063509.1, read on the forward strand.
CATCCAGATGTACAAGTTATAAACCATCAGCAGTTAGAGGTGCCTCATAATTCATCATATTCTGGCTCCAGAGATAATCATAAAAATATCAGTGAAACTCAAATTAAAGATTCTAACTGGAGTATTAAAACTAATCCTGATGATAGTCCTGATACTCCTGTGAGTTTTATCCCTTATCAGATTGAGATAGGTAAAGATATACCTTCTGTTAATATGACAGAATCTCCAAGATATCCATTACGTCCACCCTCTGTTATCGAAATTGTAGAGGAGAATTCTCGAGATACAAAGACATACATTCAGTTAGAAGTGCCGAAAAATAGCCATCGGGAAAAAATAGTTGTTGTAGATGTAGAAAATGATGAAATAAATAAAAAATGTGATCTTCCAGCTGGTGGTAATGAGTCGCAATTTGACATATCTCAGGAAAAGACAGTCCTCCAAAAAGAAGAAATAGCACATAATACAGACATTAAAAAAGATATAAATAACCCCAGTGTTTCTGATAATACAAACTCTAAACCTCTTCATACTAAAAGTGCTACTCCTGTTAAGGAGTCTCCAGATATTATGGTTATTGAAGTGAAAAAGAAAAAGGAATCTGCTGTAGTTCGTAGAGCAAGATTGCATGGTAAGCAAAGGACATTCAGGGATGCATACAATAGACCACTGGTACCTTTATCGAAAGTTAAAAAAAATGACTCATCTACGTCTGAAGATAAAGTTACATCAGTAAAACCAGTGACACCGGACGCACCATTGCCACCTCCACTACCTGTTCTAAAGCCATCAGAAAGAAAATTTTCTCATGGTTGGTCTTGGGAAGGCCAGCCATTTGAAAAACAAGTTTATGTATCTGTAAGTTAAAAAAATCTTTAAGTGTTTGAATTTTAAATATTTTATATGTTTTGTTTAGTTTTACTGGCTTTATCAAAACTCACATACACACACTGAGAGAATGTTAATTTTTAGTGCTCTTATATTTGTAATTAGAAAACTTAGTTCAGAGATGGTATTTCTATGGCCAAATATTTGGAATATCAATAAGAATAAACAAAAATAGAATGTAAAAATATTCTCTTTACATCATGAAATGATATTATATTGATGTGATGCAATATGTCTGAAGAAACATGCAAACAATCTGGTAGATAGCATAAAACATTTATAAAATTAGTATTCGAATTACTGATCTACCGTTTATAATTGTTAATAAAATTTAATAGTTTTTTGATGGTTGATATAAGAAAATGTTTTATATCACCATGTTTAATATTTTTTATATTTAGTTAAAGTATGTAATTTAGCTAATATGAATTGTTACAAATCAGTTATAGCACACTCAGAATAAGACAATAAAATTTTTGTTGGAAATAAAATGGATATTAATAAATATAAACGTAACACAAGAATTAAATATTCTGATTTGACAGATTAAGATTTGTAGCCTAGAACTTTTTTTTTTTAAAATTTAGCTGAACATTCATGTTAACAGTTAAAGATTTTAGATTATTGATTCTAGGATGAACAGAAATAGGTTTTTAGCATAAATACTAAGCATCCTTTTGAATCAGATTATGCAAAAACTAAGAAACTAAAGTATGATTTGATATCTATGGTTGTAGCATACTCTCATTATGTAGCATACTCATAATTTTATTACAGTGAACATTTTATCATATGAATCACCTCTGTTAATTCATTTATATAATGTATTTCATTTTTAATTCAGTGCATTATTAGTTCTCTAATCATTTATCATACACAATTACTGTTTTACTTATATCTGTTTTGTCTATAAAAGGAAAATGTTAGTAAATAATTGTGATGTAAATATTTACCTAATAATTTAATTATTTGTTAATAATGCAGGTTGTGAGCACTGTTTTAATTTTAATTTTAGGCTTTAGTAGTTTTATGTAACATTAAAGTTACAAATTAAATATTTGTATAACAGCTTGTTTAGTTGAATTTTTTTAACTTAATTTAATTTTAATCTTTACAGAATGATGAATCCCCATGTAATCGACATTGCTACCCTGCTATAAAGCATACTGAAGGTGATGTGATATATGTTCGAGATTGTGTTCTTTTAAGATCAGGACCTCGTAAAACAGACTTGCCATTTGTTGCAAAAATTACAGCTCTATGGGATAATCCTGTTGATGGTAATATGTTTGTTTACTAAAGATATGATTTTTGTAAAAAATAACTTACTACTTGTGCTAACCATAAAAAATATCTATTTTGCTTTCTAACAACTTTATTTTAAAAAGTTAAAAATATGCTGTCATACTCTTCTGTTTATAAATATCAGGTTTTCATATTATTTAAAATATTTTATAAAACTCACCATTGATGAAATCATAGTTTCAAAATTATTTTTTATTATTATTATTTCAAAAGTGGGAACTTGCTTTTATAGCATTTCCCACCACCAAGCCACAGATGTGTGTTGACCATTTTATTGTAAGAGAGGGGCCAACATTGTTCTCTAGGACAGGACAGCACATACAATATGGGTCCTTATAATTTAGAAGCAGGGGCAAAGCAAACCCCCAGTCCCAGGGCTGTAGCCAGAAATTATTTTTGGAGGGGGACCAAGGAAGAAAGACATCATTATTTGTGAATGATACTTCAATTGATGAAAGGGAAAACACTGTATTTCTGGAAATTCAGTGCTGTATTTCCGGCCAGCGGCCAACAAGACTTTTATGGTCTCAGCAGTTTTTTTCTATGAGAATAGCAGTCCATGTTCATGAACAGCTAGGCAGATAGGACATACATACACACACAAACGTGGGACATTGTCTATCTACAAAATGGTCTTCCAAAATTTTTTTTGGGGGGGGGACCTGTTCCCCAAATCCCTCCCCCTTCTTACAGCCCTTCCCACTCCCCTCCCCCAGGCTTTTGAATGGCTAAGGAGTTTGGAAGTTCAAAACTGGCTGCTGGCATGAATACTCGTAGCTGTTCAAAATCATCTTTAAGCAGTAAGTCCTGATCTCATTAGCCCTCATATAGTAAAGCAGTAGACTGTAGCACTCCTAACCAAGCTGGGGGTTTTGTTCAATTGCTCAATATCATCTTAATGTGTAAAAAGATTGTGATTCAACATAATGCTTTTCAATATTGATTTTTTTCTTTTTTTTTTAAATTTTCTTAGGAGAAATGACTATGAGTTTAATGTGGTACTATCGCCCTGAGCACACTGAGACTGAAAAGAAACTTCATCATATGGAGGATGAAATATTCGCTTCTAAACACAAAGATACAAATAGTGTGGCATGCATTGAAGACAAATGTTATGTACTTACTTACTCAGAATACTGCAGGTAAGATTAATTTCTCTGTAGTTTAAACAAATATCTATATATAGATATATAGGTGAAAGTCTTCATGCAGTAGGTACAAAAATCATTAATTTGACTCAGTTGGGTTTGACTCATTTGATGCTACAATGGCTGGGAATGGTAGCATCTCTCCTAAAACCCATAATAACCCATGCCAAAAAAAACCTTTTTCTCCATAGAGGTGGTACTGCTGATGCTCATGGGGAACATAATTGACATTCACTAAACAGAGACTGTGTTTTTATAATAAAGTGTACAGCACATACTCAATGCAAAAAATGCAGTGGGTACCAGTGTTGAAAAAAAATTTAGTTTTTTAAACATTGGCTAGTTTTGTTTTGATTTTCATGAGATTCATCATGTTTTTTTTTCCCTTAGCAAATTATTCAATGAAAAAATTTTACCATTTTATTTTATTTAACATATCTATTTTGGTATTAGAAGTAGTAAAGGGTCAGACAAGGGTTAGAAGTGGGCTGACCAAACTATTCAGAATTGGAGGAGGGTTACAGGGAAAGAAACTTAGCCAACTGACGATGTGTGTACAGAAAATGGTTAATAAATGACTTTCTTGATTGATAGGTAAACAGAGACTGGGGTAAGGAAAACATGCTGATCGTGGGTTATTGGACTAGAAACCTGAGGGCATTCAAAATTTCAATGTGTAGATGTAAAAAAGTTAAATATATAATTTTTTTCATAACAGCTGATATTAGTTGTATGATTCAGTTTGCTTTTGTTCTTATAAAAATTCTCCATTTAAAAAAAAAAAAAAAAAAAGAGCGCATGACTCAGCTGATATGTTACGATTTGAATATCAAAATACTCTTTATCTTCATTAGAAGCAGCCTGAGGTAATATTTATTCATGCTTTGTAATATTTGATACCTCTATGGGCTGACTATCTTGAAAGTCATTTGGGTTGCCATGCTAGACGATCCCTAGGAGGGGGCATCTTTTTGCTCTTGATTTTGTACCTCTGTCTCACCTACCACTTCCCAGCATTAGGGCATTTAAACCCATAAATTTATTCTGCACATTCTCTGGGTATACAGAGATGTATTTACAGTGTGGCCACAGACCTTGGTAATATCAGGAAGTTTGAAAAATATGGAAATAATTGAAGAAATATTAGTGAATTTTTACGAGGTTGCAGGATTTAGGATCTGATTATAGTCAAATTATTTTGGAATGTTTAAAACAATCACTTCATTTGTTTCCTTTAATAAAAGTAATATTATACCTTTATCCATAAGTCTCTAGAAAGAAGAACAAGAGAAAACAGCAAAGAGGTTACTGACTATTTTAGAAGAAAAATGCTTTGTTATAGGTCAACTGAATAAGACTGACATGGAGTTTCATAAAGTCTGTAGCCAGTCAGATACAGAGTTTTAAAGATTACTCCAGATACAAGCAACAAATTGACCATTGTGGGAAATATTTTGTATAATTCTGAAAAGTATTGTCCCCTTTATAAAGTTCTAAAATTAATTTTTATACTAGCACTTGGAAATGCCATTATACATGGTTTTTCTATAAATGCAGAATGCTCATTGCAAAATACGAGGGGAAAAACTTTAATTTCTGAACAAATAAATTTTTATGCATGTAACGTATGGAAGATAATGTCAAAAGTTATGAAGTTCCAAAAGGCCTTATTATGGTCTACAAAAATGCCAAAGCATGTTATTCAGAGGATTGTATAAATGGAAAAGGGAGAGGAGCACAAATAAGTTTCAGACAAGAGGAAAATCAATTTAATAATAAAATTTGCTTTTACTTGAATTTGAGATATTTACATATCTCATAATTCAAGAAAAAGCAAATAGTAAAGTTTGTGATACAAAAGAACAGACAAAATGTTTTTTAAAAGAAAAATATTTCATTATCTTTTGTTTTATTAAGTAAAATATCTTCTTTTTTAACACATCTTTTTCTTTGAGAGTGAAGCATGCTAGTTCGAACGTGCATCAAAAATTAAAGAAAATAAAAGGTTAAAATTAAGGATACATGTGCCAGTCGTAAAATAAACTTAACAATTTAATATTGAGAATAGTTACATCTTACACACATTTCTGTAAGGAGAAGGAATGCGGATTACCAGCGCAGAGTGAACCACAAAGATTGTACAGGAGCTGAGAGATGATGCGTGCTACATTATATAAGCTGTATATATACAATAGTCTGTACGGTTACATTTTTAATTTATCGCCAAGTGGTGGCACCAAAGCAGTACTGGAAAGTCTTTAGTGCTGATGTGGCAATATGCTGTCGCTGCAAGAGCATTCTCTTTTAAACTAAAGTGATATGTGCCAAGCTTTAAGCTTAACATTATTTTGTTTTTGTTTTCAAATCCATTGTTATATTCAATTTATGGATAAATTAACAATTTAAGTAATAAGAATAAATTTTTTTTTTACATTTAATTTGTTTATTTATCATTGAGTTACCAAATAACTGAATAGAGAATGTTTAAAATGGTATGTAATGTTGAAACAGTATTTAATTTTCATAGCTGACATTTTCTATAACTTACATATATTTCATTTTATATTTATGCAAAAGTAAAATATAACAAAAATGTGCCGAAAATTGCTGTATCTGCTTTTTTTAAATGTAAATATCTTGGATTTCTTAAACTTCACAAAGGTGGAGAGAATATAGAAATTAAAGAATGCCAATAATGCCTGAAATATATTAAAAATCCTGAAATTGTCAGAAAATTTGAAAATATTTTTTTTGTGGCAGCCCTGGTTTAGCATGCTTGCTAGAATTGAATCCAGTATTCTATCTCCTCACGCTAACCACTAGGCCATCTTGTGTGGCTATGTAATTTATATTGTAACTTTCTCAAATGTAAGCATTAATCTGAATATTGTTTTTGGTGTATTTATTATGCTTTTTTAAAACTTTTATTCTATGCTATACTAAGCAGCTAATTGTGAGAACATAAATTGGAACTTTGCATAATTGCTTTTATGCTTGAGTGCTTTATTAATTACTAATTTCTTTATTTTTAGCAATGGATGTGAGTAGTCCAGATGTCAAGTTTGTTGGGTTGTAAACTATTGAGTCTTTTAATATAAGCTTCAGTCATTCCACTTATAAGTCAATATTTCCACACAAGTTATACACATATAAAAATCTGTAGATCCATAATTTTTTTATACTTTTGCATTGATTGCAGGGGTGAAGGGAAATAACTCATGGGAAGGGATACTGGTTACCTGTATTTTACAGCTATTTTAAAACAGCTAGCAAATCTGAATCATATGTGGCCAAATGCCTGCCACATGATTAGAAGAGGAAAATGTTATCTTAATAGACCTAGACTTTAGTAGGATTATTTTATTGCAGTGCTTCTTTTGTAGATGTAATTACTCTCATAAGAAATCATAATTTAATGGAGAGTTATTACTAACTACAAGGAATTATACAAAATCATAATTTCTGTAAATGTTACTCTCAGTAGCTTTATAATGCTTTATAGTTATGAAAATTTATTAATTGCATCAGTATTAAGGGTAGAGTTTATAAAATTGATATACGTCTTGGATTTCTTAAACTTCACAAAGGTGGAGAGAATATAGACATTAAAAAATGCCAATAACGCTGTTGGCAATTACCTGGAATATATTAAAAATTCTGAAATTGTCAAAAAATTTGAAAATATTTTTTTTGTGGCAGCCCTGGTTTAGCATGCTTGCTAGGATTGAATCCAGTATTCTATCTCCTCACGCTAACCACTAGGCCATCTTGTGTGGCTATGTAATTTATATTGTAACTTTCTCAAATGTAAGCATAAATCTGAATATTGTGTTTGGTATATTTATTATGCTTTTTTAAAACTTTTATTCTATGTTATACTAAGCAGTTAATTGTGAGAACATAAATTGGAACTTTGCATATGGTCGGATAGACATGCTTTCCCTTTGCATAATTGCTTTTATGCTTGAGTGCTTTATTAATTACTAATTTTTTTATTTTTAGCGATGACTGTGAGTAGTCCAGATGTCAAGTTTGTTGGGTTGTAAACTATTGAGTCTTTTAATATAAGCTTCAGTCATTCCACTTATAAGCCAATATTTACACACAGGTTATACACACATAAAAATCTGTAGATCCATAATTTTTTTATGCTTTTGCATTGATTGCAGGGGTGAAGAGAAATAACTCATGGGAAGGGATACTGGTTACCTGTATTTTACAGCTATTATAAAACAGCTAGCAAATCTGAATCATATATGGTCAAATGCCTGCCACATGATTAGAAGAGGAAAATGTTATCTTAATAGACCTAGACTTTAGTAGAATATTTTATTGCAGTGTTTCTTTTGTAGATGTAATTACTCTCATAAGAAATCATAATTTAATGGAGAGTTATTACTAACTACAAGGAATTATACAAAATCATAATTTCTGTACATGTTACTATCAGAAGCGTTATATGCTTTATAGGTGTGAAAATTTATTGATTGCATCAGTATTAAGGGTAGAGTTTATAAAATTGATATACGTTTATGAGCATTTTTGATTATGTAAATTTTTAGATAAGCATTTTGTAGTATTATAGGATATAAACTCATTCAGCTATTAAGATAATCACATAGGTTTCTTTTGTAATTAGTCCCATTGGAACTGAAAACTAAAAAGGCTTAGTAATTTGTAGTATAATAAAAGAAGAAGCCTACAAGCTGGAAATTCAATTTAAGAAGATGTGATGTAGTATTTTTGAATGAATGGAATCATATGGTTGTATTTTTATTATTTAGGTATCGGAAAAGGTGCAAATTATTTGAGGACTCTGCCACATGTCCAACTTCAATAGTACCAGAGATTGAGGATTATCCACGGTCGAAACGGCTTCCACCACCCAATGTTTCACCAGATCTTGTTTTCTTTTGTCGAAAAGTGTACGACTTTCGACAGAAGAGATTATTGAAGAATCCAGTTTAAAAATGCATTTTATATGTGTGAATATTGCCTGAGTGATATTGTTTGTCAGAGGACCAGTTTATAGTTACTCTGTAAGAGCAAAGCTGTGAAATATTTGTGTACATATTTGTGAAAAATTAACAATTCTTATATACACTGGCACAGTATTGAAAGTTAAGTTTTAACCTTCACATATTGTTATTACAATTAAATGTACTAGTAACAGTTTAGGTTAGAGAGACAGGGATAAAAATTCAAATGCAAGTAGCTGTTTTTAGTAGAGTTTTCTAAAAAAAATAAAAAAAAGGGAAAGAAAGATACCAAGAGGTAGAGAAATATATCATTCATTTTTTAGTTAACATGATTAATACTTAATTCAGAGGCATAACTAGTTACAAAATGGCACATAAAATTTGTTACTTCATGGTTCTAATGCTAATGTTAATTAGTAAGTTATAATATTGTTCACAACTTTTAACAAGTAAATAATATGACTATGTTATTGTACAGTGTTGTTATAGCCATCACAATACAAATTTTTAAAAATTTGCAATAGGTGGTGTACATAAGGATAATTGGTAAAAAGTTTCTTAGATGGATTTATGTTAATTTTACTGTACTTTTTTCTTTCCTTACCCCTGAAATATTTTAGTAATACTGGCAGCTAAAATCATAATTTATAACTGGTAGATGCAGTTTTTATTTTAGGTGATAAAATTGTGTAGTTTTTATATGAGATTTGTTTTTATCTTGTACAACTAATAATAATTTTCAAAATTGTCATTTTTCCATCTTGAATAGTTTTGCTTCAGAAATCAAAGAATGACTGCCTATATAAAATACTGAGGTTTTGTTTGAGGATTTCTTTTAATATTATATTTGAATTAAATTCACATTTATTCTCAATCTAAGAAATGTTTGCTTTAGTTTTGGAAACCTTTTAACACTAGAATACTTAAAACCAGCATCATGCATAGTGATTAATCTTTTGACTATAAATATTTTTCTGATAAATAAAAATAATCATTTCAATAAAATGCTGAATAAAAAATAAATCACTAGAAGAATCAAAAGTGCAATTGGACATATCTATGCTATTGATGTGTTTTAGTGAAATATGTATGTCTAAATAGTATTGTAATAAAGGTTAAAAATGTATTTTAAAACTTTTTAAAAATTAATTTTGGAAAAGATATTAAATAAAAGGTATTCTAATAGTAAATTATATTTTATTGTAGTCATATAAAATTGTGTTTTAAATGTGTCATGTTTGACTACACTTTCTGAGAAAGTTTATCATTATAAGTAAACAATATCCTTAATTCTTTTCCTGTGCTATTAATTTTGTAGTAATTAAATTACAATAAGAATTAATTGAAAAGATTTGTCTTACATAAATTTTTTTCCTCAGCATAAATCACCATATAAAATAAAATTCCATCTTTTTTTTTTCTTTTAAAATAAATTAAAATTTACTCACCTGAATTCAAAACAAAAGTCTAGTGTCATTATATTTTGTTATAAATGAAATATACTTTTGAGCAATTTATTTCTTTCCGCTTTAAAGTACTATACCTCCAGAAGTTTAACATATTTTATTTGTAATATTAAAGCGTTTTTTTATTTAGTAATGCATGAAGCCTTGCTTAGTGATTAGCGTTATTGAATATTACACTAGGTAACACTTATCATTAAATAATAGAAAGTCATTTGTTCATATTTAATAACTCTTTGTTTTTCTGTTCAGTGTGATGTATAATTTTTATAAATCAACCTAAAGAAAATGTATGAAATAGTGAATAATGTAATTTTTAACATGTGAGAGAAAATTTTAATTTTATTTCTAATGCCATATAGAGTTACTATATTTTATATAAAGAACAAAACTTGTTTTATATTAGAACAAGGCTTTATAAATTAGTTCTTAATTAGGCTATCCCTGTTCTTGAAAATAGATTTAAATGTGGTTATTTTTAGTAAGTGTCCTCAAGTTATATCTGAATTAATGACTACCAATGATAAGCATGTTACTAGTGCATTTCATTTTAATTTATGCAGTTCATACTAACATTTATCATTACTTAATTTTGCATTTGTTATGAACAAAACAGTTTGATCTTTAGTTTTTACTGATTATATCATTCTAAATTTTATGTCTAGTCATTTTTCAACAGAAATATTTCCAGAAATAAATTTTTATCTCATACATTGTGATAAAATGTTATTTTCTGGTGAATGGGTAAAAAAGAAGATTGCCTTTCCATTTTGCATTTTCATTTTATAACTAAATAGTATAACTAGAGTAAAAACTCAAGAATGGGATTTTCTCAGCTTTGTTCTTAAAGAGAAAGTGTGTATACTTGTTGTAATTTTAGATTAGCCAATGGTATAGTGTAGATTTTCAATTTTTAGAGTTGATGTTATGCTTAAGCAGAGGTATTGCTAAAATTTGAAATTCATTTAGAGGTCAGATCTATCACTCGTTCAGTTCTAGTTGGAACTGTTCTGTATGTATGTAAATATGTATGTTTGTGTATAAAAAAATTATAACAAATATCAGTATTATAAATTTAATTTTTAATATTAGATCTATCAAAATTTTATCAGAAAATTGTATATGCTGCCCTATTTATTACAAAAACTTTTATAGCAATTTTTAACTTGTAATTTGTGTATTGATATTTACTTCTCCAATTACCTAAACTCTCCACATGTATCTTCTTATAGTATGACTAAATGTCATTAAATTTAAATTGACTTATTATTTATTCAGTTGCTCTAAACTATTATATATTGTTTAGTGCAACCAAAAAGAAAAAAATATTTCTGAAATTTGTATTCAGTTCTCAGTTAATTGTTAGATTAGGTTTAAGGAGTCCTAAAGTTTTCCACCATTGTTATTACTTCTTTGGGCAAGATGTAGCCATTTGAGATATCGATAGAAAAGAATTTTTATTTGAATTAGCTCCAAATTTTGACTGACAATACTTAAGTCTTCTGTTAAAAAAATTAATATTGTTATTATTTATCAGGAATAGTAATGCAAAATTTAAAAAACAATTTTTTTTCATGTGTTAGGATAACCACCTCATAGATCTATTTTTCATTTTATGAGTTTTAAATTTTATGCAACCATTTGTCATTGTATTTCTGCTGTGGATAGATTGAATAAAAAATTATGTTTGAATTTCCTATTTTCTCTCTCAATGGCTATATTTTGCTTAAGTCATTAAGGAAACCTTAGATCAGAATTAAGACCATCAAAGAAGAAATTATAATTTAAAGTCCTTTCTTGACCTTGTTATTTTTATTTATTCTTATAACAGGCTACCTATCCTAATAGGTACAAAGCATTTGTGATGCTAATTTCCCAAAATTTATAAGGTAAGGGTTTTATTCCTACCTAATTTTGTACCTGTCTCCCACCTTTTAACCACAGCAAAAGAAAATTCAGGATCAGAGATTTAACCTTATGTTCTACTTACATGTAGGAAAATATTTGAGTGCCACATTCAAACTGGGTACCCCAGGATTCTTGTTCTGTACACTAACTGCTAGTCCATTTTGTATTCATCCTTTTTTCTTTCTCGTATGCATAGTATAAAGTAAATTCAACCTTGAGGTTTTAATTGATTCATCATATTTTGGACCTTCCTGAATCCAAAAATTACCATTCTGGGAATTATGTCTGCATGTAAACATGATAATTGTAGTACATTTTGACTTAGCAGAACCAAATTTTAAATATGTACATTATAACATAATTGTAAATTTATGTAACTTTAGGTTTACTTTTGCTTTACCTGCTACTTCCCAAACTAAACAATGCACATTTTCTAAGTTCATAAAAAGACATGTTAGCATACCCAAAAGACAAATATTTATGTGATAGTGATTATTGTTTATACTTTTGTAAAAAACATGACTGACAAAAGTAGTTACTTTTCCTTTCCAAAAGTATACAAAAAAGTTGAAGAGTGATTACTCTCGATTTTTGGTTAGGTCATTTATTCTGGTTTTAGCTTTTGAGCTTCATTTGTGACCTGAGTGTACAATAACTTGCAGCTTATATCAGTGTTGAAGAATAGCCTTTTATTTGTTTCTAACTACCTAATAACTCAATTTGCTATTTCATACTATAATTCTGCTATCTGTAAATTTTGTTCTAATATGAAAATTTGCAGTTATTAATTTTAGTTCAAATAAAATATTGTGCCAAATTATATAACTTTATATATATGAAACATGGATGTAAAAATCAAGGCAATGCTTGTTTTATGAGACTTAAATACTTAACATTTCCTTTAAGTTTTCCTTTCTGTTTTGTTATGAGTAAAGGAAGGCAAAATGGGTAGGACACTTTCTTGTTACTATATAGGGTCTTAAACCTCACGCCTAGAATGAATGTTCATTACCATTCAGAACTGGCTTTAAGTAGTAGGTTCTGGTCTAATTTAGTCCTTGCTTTGAAAAGGATTCTGTACAATTCCCCAGACCAAACCTGTGATGAAAATAAACACATGCTCTGTTCTAGAAATAATTAAATAATGGGTATTAAATTTAATATTAGCAGCATACATATCATAGCTATCATGATCATTATTATTTTCTTTTATAATACTATTAAATGTAAAAATACATTTGATTCAATTAATTAATAATTAGCTGGGAAATGGAGCCTTGTTTTTGAAACATCAAATTGAGATCTGACCTGTATTTAGCAGTACCTCTGTGCTTAAATATCATTCTGCTGCTTAAAACTGCTATTTATTCAAATTTTATATAACAGTTGAACAAAAGTTGTTTTTTCTTATTAATATATATTCAATTTTTATGCTCTGTATAAAGTGTGAGAGGAAAGAAGCATAAGATATTTTTGAAGAATAGTATAAAGTGAATGCCAAAAAAAATTAAATTGAACAATTTATATTGCTTAAAATTCTTATTGTATAATTTTCTTGTTTATTAGCAATTAAATATTAAGAATTTTAAAAAATATATTAAGGCTTTCAATAATCACAAATTATTGGGAAGATATTTCATATAACTCTATTAATTTGTCTCAAATATATGAGAGAGATCTTAGGTCTGAAAAAATGTTTATGGTTTAGAGATGATGTCTTTTCAAACAAAGCACAGTCTCCAAGAGATGTCATATACATGTGTATTAAGTATAAATTTATAATTGCATAGTTACCATACAAAAATTTTAACTTTGCTTTTTTGTGATATTATTTGTCCTAGGTCAATATCAACCTTTTTTCATTTTTCTCATCAGCTGTAATTCTCTTTAATTCTTCACTCTTTGTACTTTAAATAGTCATTATCTACATATATTAATCTTGAATATCACATTATCAAGATTATTTTTATCTCACTGCAAAGAAAACATTAGAATAGTCTTTGGCAGAAAACATAAAATACACAGTAAAGCTACAATAAATGCTCTGGGCAAAATTTGCCTGAAAATTTTATATTTCTGTCTCATTGAGTTGCAAGATATAATTAAGAATAAGAATAGATAAGGGTGTTTTAATATCATCATTTTATATAATTTCAAATATAATTATTACCATGAAACATAATTTGGTTATTGAAAATAACTGCATAGCTGTAAAAATATTGATTTGTTGGTGACAGTGGGACTTTATACCAAAATCATTGCTTAAACTCACCTTACAATTTTAGAATTAGTGAGCAGCTAAGCTATGATAAAACTTTTGTGCCAGAATTTCACTGTGAATAAGAAAAGTAAAGCCAACAGGAAGTAAAAGTTTAAAAGAAAATTACTGTTTTGTAGCTAAATCAAGCTACTCCTTCAATGGGAAGCAAAGGGCAGCTTAGTTCTATCCAAACCACTAAGCTTGATTATTCTTCTTTGTTTTTTAATTTGTCTTTTCAGATAGACTTTGTTTTTTTAATTTTTATTAAGTTAGTAATGTTCAGCCTTGGTGTTTATTGATGAATACAAAACAGCTTATTACAGACTTATTTTTAAAGGATCTGAATTTTGCATTCAAATATATGTTAGAATATTTTTTAAGTGGAATAAGTGTACCATCTATTTTAATAATATCTGCTATAAAATCATTAAGAGAGACTGAATTGCTGTTTTTTAGATGTTTGTCTCAATGGTAACTTAAGTTTTGTATTTAAAAATTTTCTGTCTGTCAGAATGTAAAGACCCTAAGCTAATTTTTTTAGTTATAGCCTGGACATCCATGGTTTTACGTCAACATATCTTGCTGAAAATCTACAGTTATATTAGTTATATTACAGTTATATTAAAACCTATAAATTATTAGAGGGATCAAAAGTCTATATAGAATGAAGAATGAATAATTATATAGAAGGTTTCATTCGTGAAGATCATTCTTTGCCAAACAAGTCATAACTTGTAAGGTTCATTAATTTGGGTAAGAAATGCTTAGCCTGTTACTGTTTCAAATATCATCTTGCACTTTGAAAACTCAAAACTTGCATTATAAATTGCTAAAGTATTTGCATGAATTATTTCTTGTATATTTACTTTATATACAAGAAGAGTTGAAATCAAAGCCATTTTTATTTAATTTGTATCAGGTATGATAGAGTGATGAATTAATGAGGCTTTGCAGTGTGTGTGTATATATAAATATATATATCATTGAATCTTACTGTTAGAGTTAAGCTTTCCCGTCAAACTTATGTTCATTTTAAATATATTTATTAAAAGATAAATTTTAAAGTATTTGAAAAATTTAACATCAGTATAAGGAAAACATTTTATAGTAAATTTTAGTTTTCAAGCTGATTACTTCTAGGAACATTTTAGTAACATTTGAAAGTGGTAATGATGTAATGAAACACCATATATGCCTTCAACATTGAAATAAAATATTTCTATTAATCATTAATAATTAAGAGTTTTATGCTATGCATTTTTTGTAGCATAAAGATTCTGATTCCATTATTTACTTTCAAAAAGCCTGTTGACCTTAGTTTTACTTTGGAATATAGCTTTATAATTCATTTTTAAATTTGTGTGATTACTAAGCATGTACCCTAAATTTAATTAGTTTTTAAAATGCTGTTGAAATTTCAGTAATCAAGCAAAATGTTCATAAATCTATTTTATAATTATCAACAAATAACTCCTGGTTATTAAAAAAATTTTAATTAAGTGTGGTGAACAGCAAAAAATATGCTAATAGTGTTGTATAGTGAATTTCTTATTCCAAAATATTGACAAAAAGTTTTAAATATTTGTAATTATAGAAACATATGAATGGGCTAGCAGAAAGAAAGTAAAAACAGCTGTAATATATTTAGACATGTTGTGAATTTTTTAAAATGTAATTTACATATGCAGTAGCTTTTGAATTATAAAAATTTATTTTGAAGTATGTTTTTCTATGTTCGCCACAGGACTTGCTATATATACATATGGTATGCTAAAAAAAGGGTAAAATGATTAATTGTGCCTTGTTTCAGCTTAATTATATCAGTTAAAAACATTACTTAATATAAGAAAAATTCATATCATGTTGTATAATTATTAAAATTTAATTTGATAGATTTGTGGAAAAAAATACCTTGTGCTATGCCATTGGTCATTATTTATTAGAGACTAGCCTTTGAGCTATTGAAAGTGAGACTTGTTTGATAATCACTTGCACTTTTTCATATCTAATTTCATTGCTGTTACTTTAGTATAGATTATGCAGTGAAAAAGAGATATATTTTCCTATAAGATGTTGTAATCATCTATAAAAATATTATTTATTCAAGCCTGTGTGGGGTATTGTTATTTATTTTTTTTATTTTATTCATTTTGGTTAATGGTGTTTTGGAAGTTAGTTATATTGGTAAATTTTAACTATATATTATTATAAATTATTTTTATTTAATTTGTTGGTTTATGAGCTATTGCAGAAATTTATTCTTTTATGTATATATGTTCTCAAATATTGTAAATAGTGTTTCTTTTTTATTTTTATTGTGTGACATTGAATAATGGCTTACAGTATGACTGTTACACTTTAAAGTGCTTATTATTTTATTTCAGCCAAATTGATTATTTGATTGATCTGCACAATACTAAAATTGCAGCAACATAATGTTTGTGTGAGAGATCTTCACAGTTAATAATAGTGAAAGATAAGACACTACAGCAGCATATTTTTGGGTCTTGTTATAACTTAATAAAACGGACATTCATTAGAGGTATAACATACTTTTTTCCTAAATATAATTGCCAGCTTATTTTTTTCTTCAATTTTTAGTTATTAATGTAGAACACAAAATTATTAACTAATAAAAATATAATTTCCAAAAATCCTCACTCACACAAAAAGGCTATTGTACAAAATATTTTCTTTCAAGATTATCCATAGCTATCACATGTTTATTAGTATTTAAATAGAATATATTATAAGGTAAATATAATATTTTATAATTGTTAACAGAAAAAGTATCTTTAGTAGTTATAATGCTATTCAATATACTCAAATATTCATTTAGTCGTGATTTATTAGTGTTATATATTTTATTACTAGAGTAAATGCTGTTTTTCATTTTTCCAATAAGATTGTGTTTTACAGGAATTAAGCATTTTATGCTCTTTGTTTTTCCAATTCAATTATAGAGCATCACCAAGGCAGTGTTGGAGGAATATTGTCTTCACCCCCCCCCCATCTACACTCTCAAAGAAAAAAGTTTAGTCACAAGAAATGCAAAAAACAAATACATCCAACCTCTTTATATGCAAATTTTGCTTCTATCTCTCCAGCCCAAAAATATTTTGAAAAAAGAAAAGAAATTGGGATTATGCAAGGGTTATACAACTAAGACACTCACACTCACTTTTTTTTTTTTTTTTTTTTTTAAGTAAGGAAAATGATGCTGAAATGCACATTTTGGTATTGTGTTAAAGTATGTATATATTTACATAATACTTTAAGACAATATTAACAAGACTTTAATGTAGTGTTAACATACCTATTATTATATTTAAGATAAATGCTAATGTTAAATACCAAAGTTTTATCTAGTTCTCCCATAAATGATCTTGACTCTTTTATTTGCATGTAGTACTAATTTTTACATTTCTTCAAAACTTACATTACAATTTTTTTTTTTTTTTAAGCTTTCAAACTTCTAAATTTTGATACTGTTTCCTTCAAAAACTCTTTGAGTTTTGATTTATAGGTATTCAGATAGGGCCCCCAATTTTTAAAAATCAGCCTTATACTGAAGTCAACATATATCTGTTTCATCCCTAGTTGCAATTTATGGATTGATTATTAAAAATTTGTTCATTTAACTGTTAATTTTTAGACATTAATAACATTGCTAAAACTATTTGTACATTAGATGTAATTGGAAAAGTAGCCTTATTAAAAGGAACCTTAATAGAAATAAAATAGCAGTTTGGACTTGGTAAAAATTGTTCTGAAAAATATTTTTCTCCAGCATTTTTATTTCCAAAATTGAGTATGAATCCCATAGTATCTTTCGGCAAATTTAATTGTGTAACTACAGATCATTACAGTATAGTTCTTTTTTATTTACTTTTTCAGGATTTTTCACACATCTGATACTTGTGATTCAAATCCATGTAAACCAAAATCAAATTTTAAAACAGAAAATCCGTCACAAAAAAAGTTGCCTGAACACCAATCCAGTGTGTTTGATGACAAAAAGCACACTAAGACATTCACTGTGATACTAGAATGTGTAGGGCTCGCATGGTGGAAAGGTTAAAAACTGAATTCTAAGCCATTACATTTTTGAAGTTTTAAAATTATAAGCTAACCAAAATATTTAGCAGGAGGTACAATAAATCAAGGCATAAGCTGCTAATTGATCACCAATGACCTAAATTAGTAGATTATACCATAATCTTATGCATAATTTATTCCACTTGAAAAAGCGGATTATGTAAACTCAGTCAATTTTATTAGCATATAATTGTGAAAAAAGTACTGGAAGAATATTTTGATTTTGAACAAACCTGTGAAGATCTCTTATATACATTCAAATTTCTTATTTGATGTATGCCTTTATACATTTTTGTGAAATAAAGTACTTATGTCTGGAAATATATTTTGCGCAATTCTGCAAATATTTTGCGCAATTGGATAAAATGACTTAAATTTTAAAAATTTAGCTAAATGCTGTGTGTTTTATGGCGTTTTTGTATTGAGTAGACAAATTAATAAAAAAGATATACAAACCCCTTTATACAAAAGCTGTTTCAAAATTTTAGGAACAATTTTATATGTAAAATACAGCAAGCTATCATTATAATGCTATTTTTGTAGAATTTGATTGTTCATTTTTTTGTACTAAATATCATTCTTACATATGTTGATTGAATTTCATTTCCATTTTTACAGCCAGGACTTTTAAAAGAATCATTATATCTAATAGCTATTTATTGTCTGAACAAAAAATATTAAATTTGGAACTGTAGGTAGGTGTATAGAATTATAGGTTATTAGTCTCATAGTTTATAAAGGCAGGAAATAATATTCCTTCAGAAATATATAACTTGTCTTAATATTGTTCCACTTTTTCCTCCTGGAAATCAAAATAAAAGTATAGCATTTTAACATTTTATCATTTATGTTGATCTTAAACAATGCATTGTGAATTGCTTGTAATCACCCTGTTTGCACCAAATTTATATAGCATAATTTCCTTTCTATTTTTTCTCATTGTTAATTTGTACATTTTTTTTCTCATATTGTAAATAAATGTTTATGTAATTTTTGAAGGGTGTTTGTTGACTTATTGTGTGCATGCAAAATATGGCAATTTTCATATTTATATAACATTTTTGTTTAATTATGGAAAATCATTTAAAATTAAATAATGTATGAATACTGTTCACATAGCAGTATTTAAAGTTACATAAATTTATATAAAAACAAATTTGCAAAATGTGTCTCTTGAAATCATTCAATTTAATTGTTAATTCATTATTCGGTAGTATATAGCGACTTTAAGAATTTATCTTCTAATTTTTGTGTTTCTTTGAAAATATAATATTTAAGCTATGGAAATTTGTTAACTTTATACAACTAAATATCAGTAAACTCCATGTTTGAGTAATACATGTTGCACAAGCCTGCCATAAAAATTTTGGTACACTTCCTGCATTATAAAATCCAGTTATGTCAATACAGAATCACTTTCTTTCTCTTTAAAATTACAGTGCAAAAATTAATTCATTTAAGATTTTTTCGAAACTGCTTTACAATGCATTTAATATTTTTTTTTTGTTTTGCTGCAATCATTTTAGAACTTTTCTCTAAATTAGATACCTTGGGTTTAATGAATATCACTTGTGTTGACACTTTCAGTTATATCTGCCTTTATATTTCATTTTGTTTGAACATGAAGTAGTACATAGTCTCTAAAGGCTTATCATTGCATAGCTCTTTGCTATATATATAAAGCTTTATATATGCTTTGCTTTATTTATTTATATATTTAATGAACAAATAAGGTGATGATCAACATTTAGTTAACATTTTGCTGGTAACTTGGAAGTTTTGCAAAATATGCAATATTTATACAGAATTGCAAAATGCAAATCAGGCAGAAAATGTGCAAAACTGTCTTACAAAAAGTTTTTGTTAATTTTTTTAAAGTCTTATATACATTCCCTAAATATTTTTGTTTAAATAAAGTTTATTAACGGAAATATCATTAATAATTTTAAATAAGTTTATTACATTGCATATGAGTTTAAGCCAGCTGTCTGTAAATATACATATAAATTTTTACCATTCTCTGATCTTTAGATTTCACCATGTTTAAGGTGTCTGCGTTCATGCAGTTAATTCTTACACTTTATAATTTCCCATGTAAAAAGATTAGCCTATAGTATTGACAAAGTCAGATACATCTGTTGTCTATGCAATAAGTGTTTAAAATGTATTTTATTAAAGTTTAAAAGTATTACTCTTGCATGGTATGAAAATTAATTTTTGTTTATTTGTGTATATCAAAATAAACTTAGCAATAAATCAAACTCATAAATAAAAGGTCTTAATCTTCCATGGTTGTATGTTGGTGCAAGTGGGTTTAAGTTTTCTGGTATGTTGATTTCAGTGATTTTAGTTGTTTTATTATTTGTAGTGTGCTTTTGCAAACGGGTATGAAAAATTATAAGTATTTGATTATTTTCCCCATTGTCTTCCAAAATAATATAAATATGTAATACATGCTTTTTGTGTAATGCTTTTTTTGTGTAAAAGACAAGCATCAAAACAAATTTCATAGGAATAAAAATGTTTTGCTATTGTTATATATGTGTTTTGATTAAAAAATATTATCAGATGATATATACACTTTATTTTCCTAGCTAGCACAGAAACATTGTATGTCAGTTGATCACAAGTTGTTAGTCTTTGATTAGGTGTACATTCAATCAGGAATATGAAATGATAATTTTAGTTAGCCAAATATCTTGTTGTCCAACTCATGTATTCAAATAAAAGTCCAATGTAGTGTTGGCTTAACATTGGCTAAGAAACACAAAACTAGCTACCTGCATGTGCAGCAAACCAGAAAGTTAGGTGTCTACCACAATCTTTAAAACAGTTTACCATGAGATTAAACCTGAAATATTGCTGCAATGGAGACGATTCTTGCATTAGTATACTGTACAACTGCATCTGAATTTTCTGAGTTTGGAGAAAAATGCAGTTGAGTAACAATATAGTTCTTATGCATGCTTGTGGCTGACTGTAGAACTATCAATATTTTCCAAGTTACTTTAGAAAGAAACTGCACTTTTTTTTTCTATGAACTCTGAGAAAAGTGTCATGCAGTTGTACAGTTTACTGTAAACAAGTATTTTTAGTTATTGACATTAAGAAGTTCATCCAAACAGTATTGGCATTCAGTTGATCCATCCTAACATTATGTTGCGATCTGTTAGAAATAACTAATAGCCAACAGTTAGCTCATCCTTAAGTTACTAGCTGGGATGTAATACAAAAAAATTAGTATCCAATTCCATAACTAAAAGCCATTATTGTATACAAAACAAGTTCTCCAGTCACTAATAGATAACATCTTGAGTATTCCAATAGGGTGCCCAATCCATTTTTACTTAGCATGCACACATGTTAATATACTGTGATATAGATATGGAAGAAGAAAGATACTCCAACTCTAAAGCTTAAATAAACTGGATTTGCTGATTCGGCAAAAGAACATCCAAGTTGGACCTACTAAAATCTACAAGTTTGAAAATGTTGAGTCAAATTAGCTGCACAATATCTGTGCAGAATATTCAAATAAAAAAAATCATTTTAAATTTCAATAAATTATTGCACATCAGAGTCAGGCACATATATACATGTATATAAATAGAAGATATACTTTTAAGATGTGTTCATTATAAACTTTAAATAATAAAATTTTAAACTGTACAATTAAAGTCCCTGTGATACAATAGATTAATTAAATAAGATTTTGAAGGAAAAAATGCATTTTTATGCCAGTATTTATTATACTTCATAAAATATATTTTATAGAGGAAAGATCGTTTTTTTTAAATGTAATAAGTTACCATAAAAATCTAAATCTCTCACATTTTATTGAGTTTAAAATTCTCAAATTATAACATATAGTAACAACAAGTTAAGAAAGTAGACTATATATAGCCATAAAATGCTTAGCTTTAACAAGTTAACACTTACATAATCCAAAACATTTCCCAGTTAGACAATTTGAAAGTTTCACCTAAGAATTAATTACAGAAAAGGAAGTTCTTAAAACCAATTAAAAAAAAAAAAAAAAAAAAAATAGAGAGAGAGAGAGAGATTGCGACAGTGAGACTTGTACCCAGTGTAACATCGTACTACTAAAAATATATTTTATATTTGTATTGTGTTTATATTTACAGCTAGTTCTGATGTCATCCAAAAAGAAGGGAGGGGGGGGGCTGTTAGTTACTATCTGGGGTTCCCATGCCTCCATGCACTCTCTGAAGAAGTTAGAGGGGGATGAAGTTGCAACTGAAGTCACAGCAGCTGAGATTATTCGTGTGGGTTTGGAGCACTATGGTCCACTTTTTTTGCAATATGAGGGCTAATGAGACTGGGATCTGCTTAAAGCAGATCCCAAATGGCTACAAACATCTATGCCTCTGAGATTCAAACCCACAAATTCTGGTTCAGAATATGAGCACCTTAACCCTTCAGCCATCACTTGGCTTATTAGTACAGGAGAGATACTTAAAATTATTTTTAGTAGTGAGCACATAGGGGCTTGCTAGCTATAAAATTTATATATAGAAATAAATCCTTTGTTTTCTGTATCAGAATTGTTCTGGGAGGTCATAATCATGATAAAGTCTTCCAAGATTCACACTTGACCGAATTTCACTACAAAAAAAAAAAAAAAAAAAAGAGAGCTGTGGCATTAAACTAGTTTTTAAGTATCAAGTGTCTTAACTATTCAGCTGTTCTTTAACAAATTAACATACATAATATACTAATCAAGTGACATTGAATTAATATAATGAAAGTAACTTATAACAGTTATTAAAACATTCATCTTCACTGCATATTTTCCTTTGGCATAAAAATATTTACCCATTCAATAATGAAGTGCATATTTATAGTATCTGCTGTTCAATTAATCTATTTAAAACAATGTGTATAAAATCTTTCATTAACTAGTAATTTTTCTAAAAGATAATTTTATATTGAATAAACTTACTATTTTCAAGTTATTCAATACTATAAAACGTTTTAAGATTAAAATTTTTTTTAAATTATACTTTTTACTGAAATTTAACGTATTGCTCTCAACCTGAGTTCACAGTTTGATATTACACTTTGGTATTTTAGTTATTTGGTACTACTTGGAACTACAGATGAACTTTGGTACTTACAAGGCAAAAGGTGAATAAATATGTTTTAAAATAACCCATTGCAATGGAAATATTAAACTAAAAAAATTTTAAAAGTAAACATAAATACACAAACATTTTCCACAGTTGGAAAATTATTCTGCAGTATAAATTTTTTGAAATAGAGTAAATTGCTGCAGTAATCCCACTTATTGTTGGCTGGTAAAGTTAATATAGAGTAGTGATATTGCACTAAGAGCCTGAGAGGTATATTCTAAAAAAAAGAATGACTGCAAAAATTGGCATGGGTGTAAAGTGTGGATTTGTATGAAGAAAAATACACATACACAGTTTTATATACATATAAGTGCTTAATTTTATAGCTAAGTTTTTATTTGAAATAAATATATCTTAGCATGCAATAATACTTTATTTTTAGCATTCTTCAGAAATTATATTACGTTTGCAGCATTTTTCAGATAATTTCATCTGAAATAAATTCTTTTTTTGTCTTACAGATTTCTTATTTTGTGCAGTCTTAAAACATAATTCCAATGAGTAAGCTAGCGTAAAGACTGCATTACACATGAACTATTTTTTATTGTTTTCATCCTTTAAATTGCGGTACAAAAGAGAAAACGGCTGCTTGTTTTGGTTCTAAAGATACCTTACTTAAAGAAATTTTTGGATGATCACCTTCAGTTAAAGGCCCAGATTTCAGGTTTTTGCTCCTTATTTCAAGTCGAGCCATATCTGGAAGATAGCCACTTTTTCCTGTAAAATCTATAACATTTGTGTTTGTGCCAAAGTTTACAACAACTAAATAGCCAGGGGAACCCTTTCGAACCCTTATCATTGAGAAAGTCTCATTGCTGACTATTGGATATTCTTGGAGACCAAATCCCATAGCAGGCTGCCCTCTCAGAGCTAATAAACTTTTAAATATGTTGAGATGAGATTGCTTCTCAGATCTTTGACTCTGAAAAAGAAAAAAATTATTTGATTATAATATTAAAATTTTAATGTAAAATGATTAACTATGATTAAATTTTTGTTATGATCCAGGGAAATTACTGAAGTAAAACAGTTAGACCACAATTTCAAAACTGGACAATCAAATTCATTCCAATCATGCTATAGGATACAAAACAAAAAGAAATTTAAATTCCATTATTGAATTCTACAGAATTATCTTTTGTTTATTTTTTATTTAAATGGATCTACTTCCTTTGATCAAGATAGTCAAATATTTCTGTAGAAACTCTAAACATATTGTAAGATAATGTTAAAGTTACTGATGAAAGCTTTGGAAAGAAAACTTTAATATCCAAAAAACACATTTTTCTACTTCAATTGAAATTTTAAAAAGTTTCATTATGATTTTTGTATGCTGTATTTTATGCTCGGAAGTTTATTCAAATTTTTTAATGTTTACTATTTTGAAATTAGTTCAAAATTAGACTAATATACTCTTTTGCTTTTATTAAGAAATTTTTAGTACAAAACAAAATTTTATTAAATATTATAGCTTTTAAAAATTGTGCTATTTATATTCAGGATTTTTGTTAGCGTTGGAAACCTCCATATTTAAAAAAAAAAATAAATAATTGTATTCCTTTTCATATACACATGTCAGACAAAGGGTTTATGAACCATGAGCAAACTGAACATTTAAACGTTATATCATTTATGTTGTTTCATATATAGAGATTTACTTTGCTATCTCAAGTGACTGAACATTACAGGCATTTGTTCTTAAAGCCATTGATAGTTTCTGACAACTTATGCTTACATATTTTAATTATTTTGTGTTGGACAAGAAGCCATGGCTTTGAAGTCTTTAACAAGGAAAAACTTCTAAATGTTGAATATAAGCAAATGTTAGATTTACACACACGCACACACACACACACACACACACAAAAAAAAAAAAAAAACCTATTTAAAATGTTCAGTAATCAGAAAGGATAAATCAAGCAATTCATAACTGCATAAAATTAAAAAATCACCTAGTTTTATAATTTTAATTCCATTTGAAAGCATCCTGTAATGATGAAAGTATTCAATGTCTAAATGTTAGAAGAAAGTATATAATTTTTTTATGTAACTATTCTGAATTAAGTATTAGTTTCCTTAGAGCTATAAAGCACTATTTACAGTTCAACCATAGTTGTGGCAAAAATGGATATGTTTTATTTACGAGGATGTAACTATTTTAACTTTTACTAACTTTAACTCTAATCTAAAAATACATAATATAATGTTTTTGTTTTTTATTTTACATAGAAAATTCAATGCGTTATTGAAACAGTAATCTAAATCTAAAGTTATACCTACCTAGAGATTTAAAAAAAAAAAATAATAATAAAAATAAAATAAATAAAATAAAGATTGATTTTGCAAGTTTTTAAGTGCAATGTTGTTTTTAATGTAATTATTAACTTATTTCCCCTACAAACTGTAGGTTTAAACGTTTTTAGTACAAATATAATATATATTTCTTATATATGTAAAGATACACATTACAATTAAAGACAACATTACTATATTAAATTGATAAATAAAGAAAACATTTTTTATCCCATGCTTCCATCATAAATTTATTTACAAAAATACAATATTGTATTTTCATTGGGAACATCAATGAAAATTATTTTAAATTGTTTAAATTGTCAAATTAATACTAATGAAATACCTAATTAATATTCTGATTTAAGTCTCAATTGTATTATGTACAAAATTATTTATTAATTTTTTTGTACATTTTTAAAATCCAACCAATTTTTCTAGATTTTCCAATTTTTGCCGGTTTTTTTTTCCCCAGTTTTTGCCACTGTCCTGGCAAAAATACCTTTTTGCTGGCAAAATGACCAACCCTAATAAAAACTGAGCAAATTTAATGCTCAGTTATATTTAATGCAATAAATAAAAATATTTTGGATAAAATTTTCATTAGTTTTTTAAACAGCCAGTTCGAGAACTGTGGCCATAGAATGAAAACAATGCAAAAATAAGGGGGAAAAATGAATATGTGATGTGTTTTGCGGTTTAACCCTTTCGTGCCTACTGTCACAAATACGTGCCAGTAAGAAACTCACTCACTTCCCGGCCAACACACTGGTGTGCCAGAGCGTTTTCTCTTTCACCCTCGACCGTTACATATGTGTGCCAGTGCTGTGGAACATTTTAAAAACTATAAGCTTTGACACAAGATGGCATTGTATGTCTATATGGATTTAGATACACTATAATATATTTGATTCTTCTTTATGTTGAAAAGGATCTAGTGATACTAATGATGAGGAGGACATTTCTGACAAAGAAATTGACGATGGTTTGTTTTTTCACATTCCAGAAAAATCCTCCAAAACGGCAAATGAGTTACTAAGAGTGCAAGGACTGTAACGTAGGATTGTTTGTACATCCCTGTTTTTAAAATTTTTCATACAAAATAAGTTTAAATAACATAGTATTCAGTTTTGCAAAGTTAAAAATCATTAAATGCAAAGTAAAAAATGATAAAAAAAAGTAAAATATACATTTAAATAAGAAATAGCTTAAGTAAATAAAGTATCTATAAACATATATAAATCCCATTCCATTTAAATACTTTATGCAGCATTATTAAATAACACGTTGCTACTTCATTAATTTCATGAATTTAGGTTTAATAGCAGAAAACACTCCGGCCCACGATACTCACTCGCGAAAGTGACTGCCGGCCTCAGAGAAAAGTGCGTGTTTGCGCTTACCGTCACGAAAGGGTTAATTTGTTTTACTTGAAATTATAAAAAACAAATGTTGTTACAATAAACTAAAGAATAATAAAATTTGATCAACTGCATAAGCTTAATATACTCACTTCCACATTCATAGTGGTGTAATCTTGTTCTACAGTTACTGAGCTAGATGTATTGCTGAAACCAGCATTTGTTTCATTACTCCATAGCATTACACTATCACGTGATATCTGCAAAAATATACAAGATAAAAATAGTTCAATTATAACACTGATAAAAAAAATGTAAATGGAATACACAATTTACTACTCAGACTAAAACATTTAATTTTAACAAATATTAAACTGGAATGCAAATAAAATTTATATTGGTAAAAAGATTAAAAATTTAGTATTTTCTTAAATGATTTTATATAAAATAACCACTATATATTATATTTTAGAATACTTATCATAAGATCAGCCATATTTTACACAAAATCTTTTGTGGCAGCAATTTTTTCCCCCAGGAAAAAAAGAAAAAATCTAGAATGTATCATATTTCCTACAAATTAGATGGTCAATCCTTTTTTAACTGCAAGTACTGCACTGTATAAATCATAGAACATTGTTGTACAAGTTAAGGTATCAGTCTACATTCAGAACTTTTTTCTTTAAACGTAGAAACTAGTTCATGCTTTTACATTTTTAGATTTATTTTTTATATTATCATAGAGAATTGCACTGAAATTTATTCCTGGAGAAGTTTTTATAAAATTTCTAATAAATGAAGAAAATTTAGTTTAAAAAAAATCTGTTTTTTTTTAAGGTTTAATTTTTTAATAAATTAAATTATTTCAATATTTTTTGATGAACACATTTCTTATACACTGGACTAGTGAATCACCTAAAATCTTTGCTTAATCTACATTTGGAAAAAAATTTTGGTCCTTCAAAATTATACACATTGAATTTTTAACGAATTTTCATTACCTTTATATCTAACTATGAGTGTAACATTAAAAATTATCCAAATTTAAAGCTATTAGGTCATTTACTAGTAAATACTATCAAAAGCATTCATAATAATTTTCAACAAAGTATTTTAAGAACTTTTTGAGAAATCACATTTCAAGTTTCAACATTTTATTAAAAATACCGTTCTGAGAAAAACGCCTTTGAAAAGTTTATGAAAGCAACTTTAACTATTAAAAAATTAAAATACATGTTTAAAATTTCTCACACTTTCTTGCTTCGAAACTTTCTAATTGCCAAGTTGCTAATTATTAAAAATACTAGAAAAATGTTTAAACTAATCTTCATGAAAATTTAAAAAGTTTTGTCCAAAAAATGCTCTTTAAATTCACAACTTCCAGTTCTGAAGTTGCTACTTCCATTTTGTTTTGACAGCTATCAATGATGTTTAAATAGCTGTAACTTTTCTTTAAAATGCCGTAGAGTCAAAACAAACAGATTTAGAAGCCTAAAAGTTGAAATTTTACAATAGAGAAATAAAAATTAGGATTTTTGGCAAAAAATGCCTTTTTTAACATAGATGGATACCTTAAGAAGTACAAAAGTCTATAACCTGTTGGTGACATAGTAATATTCTTTACCTAGGGCTGGTTTAATTAACACATAACAAACCAATTACTGAAATGTTCATAACCACCACATAGATTTAGTGACACATTTCCAAGTGTTTCTTTTGATGTACTATTGAAACACAGGCCTACAATTTTTATACTTTTTTAATGAATCGTTCAACCCTTTAAAGAATATTTCTAATCCAAAATATAACTGACAGAAGCTTATTCAGATTTATAGTTTTGTTTACCTCTACTAACTACAAAATTTTACAGAAAGTTATTTTTGAATTTCTCATAAAATTGTCTCTTCTGGCAGAACTTTTAAATAACCAATTTATTACTGTAACACTGAAGCAATATCCCAATCAATAATGATGATTTTCTTAAAAAATTATTTAAAATGTTATAGTGTGTGATCGTACTAATGTGACAGTAAGAACTCTGGAGACAAAGTTAATTGTAAATTCATTTTTGCCATTTCTATCTCAGAAGGCTGGGTTAGAGTTCCAGGGTGGGAAAAAAGGAATGTTCTTAGAAATACATCTCTCCAACAATATCCACCTACTCTTTTTTTCCGCCTCTATGTCCACTGATTTATTTTTTGTCTTCCCTCATTTCTTCACCAACCAAATTTTTAGCAAAAAGATCACTAAAACTGCACCAAGTTATGTTGTATAATGAACTGTGAACCAAACAAAATGGTGATAACATATCTGTGATCCAGGAATATCCTGATAATACTGACAAAAGACTATAGTTTTTAAACTTTTTTAATGATTCTTACTTTTAAAGGATATTTCTCATCAAAAACATTATAATTTTGTTTACCTCTACTAACTACAAAATCTTACAGAAAGTTCTCATTTTTTAAATTCTTATAAAATTGCAACCATAAGTAATTGTAACGATAGGTAACCATAAGTGGATCAAAAAATTCATGAAGGGGGAAATAGAGCACTTGTATGGTGGATAGTTATTTGAGCATGAAACACCACCTAAAAAATGGAAAATGCAACTATCAATACATGCACAATTGCAGTTCTGAATTACAATGCCTACATATTGCAAATTCTTTTTGAATCAATGATATTGTAAAGTTCCATAAAGACTAATAGACATCTTGACACATAAAAACATAAAGAAAATAATTTCCTTTATAAAAAATTTCCCTTATATCATCGGCAATAACATAGAAAATCAAAATAACTTTTTTCATCTTTTTGGTTTACTATGGTCTATTTTTTTTGCAACACGATAATGAGACTGGGACCTACTGCTTAAAGCTGATTCCGAATAGAAAAACATCCATGCCACAGTGGGGTTCGAACCCACAAATGCACCAAACATACCCTAACCATTTGCCAGTTGCAATTCATCTTGCAATTGGTCATACAATGTACTTGACAAAGTATTTTTTCCCCTTACCAATTTAGTTCAAATTATATGTTATTAAATTATTATATTATTAGCATAATCCCATCATATGACAGGAAGAGAAAAATTTTTAATAAAAATTGTAAAGTGTTTTATTAGCAAAAATAAATGTTTTTTTGGTGAGATTAATGCAAAACAAAAAATAATCGATGATTAATTTTAAAAATTATAACATAAGTACCTAATCTATTATTTACAAATATAAAAGAAAATATTTATGTAATAACTAAATTCAGTGAGAAAACATATGAAAATAATGCAGACAAACTAATTAAAATGAAGCGATTTGAGATTTTAAAAAACATACTGCTAGAAAAAAAAAAGTATTTTTATCTATTATTTTATAAACTGATTAATTAATTGCCTGCTCTTAACCAACTGAAATAACTTAAAATCAAAATGAAATACATTTTTAAAAGCGACAGTATTTTTCACTGTGAAGCATATTTTATACTAATTATTTTAGAAATCGATAGTTTAGGAAAAGATAAACTTTACTTGCATTGAACTTTGCTAACCCTAACTTATCAAGAATATTGATGCCTTTAATCCATTCCATCCAATCGCTTCATAATTTCTAAGACAGACGGACAGATAACTTAGGTTATTATTATATAGAGATTAAAATAAAAAGGGCTGTAAAAACCCTTATGGAGCACTACATTTAAGGAGTTTAAAGGTGTATGAATCTATCCAGGTACTGTGAAACAAGTATTACAAATGTCTATTCAGAAAAAAAAAAATTAACTTCAGCCATTGTGAATTTTTTTTTTTTTTTTTTTTTTTTTTTTCCTGGCTCAAAATCAGTTTGGCAATCACAAATAGTGTACATTTGAGCTGCCCGAATAGAATTCAAGCAATATTGGCAAGGGGTTAAATTGCATCAAATGAATATAAAAGAACATAAAAGTTTTGATGTTAATTACATAGTTTAAAATTGGATAAAATATCTTAAAGGCCACATACCATTCCTAATTCATCTCCAAAATATGTTATAGGTGTGCCCTTAGCTATCACAGCAATCATGTGCATTGCATCTACCAAGTCATCTCCAACACGACTAGCAAGTCTTTCAGTTTTTGCACTTCCAAGCTGAAAATATTTAAGATGATAAAAATATATGTTGAACATAATAATCATTGATTACAAGTTTTCTTTAAAAGTATTTAACATTCCAGGTATAAAATTACATAAGTTGCATATTTTTAGAAACATTGCAATGTCGTTGTTTTAAACAGTATATTTACTAGTTTTTTTGGGGTTTTTTAATTTTACACCACTGACCCTGCAAGATAATTTTA
Organism: Pardosa pseudoannulata; assembly: GCA_032207245.1. Classification (NCBI taxonomy): domain Eukaryota; kingdom Metazoa; phylum Arthropoda; class Arachnida; order Araneae; family Lycosidae; genus Pardosa; species Pardosa pseudoannulata. The sequence goes on from CM063509.1 coordinate 113,567,190, forward strand.
AAAACTGTGCTTTTTAAAAGTATATCACCTTGCACAAGCATATATTAAGTTACATAAAACAAATAATATTTAAAGCACTTTTTTTTTTGCATTATACTCAATTCATAAGATGGTTAAAACCACTAGTTATAAACCCAGTTAAAAACCAGCAAATCAAAAAGTCATTTCTGCTTGAAGATTTGCTAAAACACTTTAAGAATACTAATAAGAAATGCAATTTGCAGCGATTCATAATTCTCACAAATATCTGATATGCAAAAATAAAAAAAAATCAAGACTAAAGATTATCAAGTAATAATAAGGTTCAAAATAAACATATGAATATATTTTGTTTGTATAATGCTAATTTTCTTTCCCTTGAAACAAGAAATTTTCAAATGGTAATCTTCTGCTGTACAAGTTTAAATCAAATATACTGCATATTTTTGAACTTCTAACTAAAAGTATATAAATTTACACAAAGATCATTAACATCACTGTCCAGTTTCGTTTCGAGTGCTACAGTCTATTGTTTCACTACATGAGAATTAATGAAAATGGGGTCTACTGCTTAAAGCCCACTCCGAATGACTACAAACATCCTGGTCAACAGCTAGATTCAAACCTGTGAATTCCAGTACCAAAGGGCAGTGCCCTAACATTCAGCCATCAATCAGTACATCACTGTTTTGAGGATTTTTAAATAAATAATGAAGTACACTGATGCTTAAAGCCTGTACACAAATTGAAATTGGCTCCTGTAAAAATTAATGTTACAGTGTTAAATTTAAAATATGTACTGACAATTTCTTACTTTAAATTTTGAACTGAAATTTTAACTACTGTAAAATGCATACTGTGCTAATTGTGTATTTATGAAATTACACAACTAATCAGGGTATAATGAAAATTTTAACCAACATTATTCATTTTTTCAAATTTACGTACTTTTCATTCAAAATTAGCCACAGTCCTTTCTTTGTTATTTATTCTAAATAAAACAATCTTAAAAATTTAATACTACTAAAAAAGACTAAGGTAATGTCATGTGTTCTTGAAAGTTTCTACCAATTAAAGCTACTTTCTGCACTAGCACAGCAGAAACTATTTTTTTCTGGCAAAAACACCAACCCTGGTTCCTTTTAACTTTTCTTTTTACAAAAAAATAATTTAAAATTAATCAGAAACTTCCTGAGCACTAAAAATAACAAGTATATAAGAAACAACATACTAAGTATGTGGGCCAAACATCTGACAATTTTGACCACCATTCCAATCTCTTTTGCAAATCAAATCCAGTTGATTCCTGATTAATTTCCGTCAGACCGGTATTATAAGCTAAATCAGCCAAAGTTTGTGTTCCATTTCTATAGTATGATATAGTACTATTGGATGAACCAGTGACTTCAGCAATCAAAATCCTGAAAATAAAAATAAAAGAGCTTTTCAGTAAAATTTATAAAGCATTTTAAAAGTACAGGTTAAAAAATTATATAATATGGTTACTTGGATTCTTACATAAAACTCTTGTAACATATCGAAAATTACAGGCTTGCAACTGCTGAGGTACTTTCAAAAAGGTGAGAAAAGTGACAAATAATACAGAATAAGTGACCAAAAAGTAACTAAACATTATAAAAAAAAAAAAAGCAATTTTTTTCTCCTCTTGATTACAGATGCTATTATTAAGATTTTTCTATTTATTTTAACTCTAAATCAAATGATTCATGCAAGACATGATTTTAGCGTCAAATACAAAGAAGGTTAAAAATTTTGTTTAACACAACTCAACATTGCTTTTTATTCAAGAAAATCTATAAATTAGATTTGAATACATACAATACATTAATTTTATAATCACAATTTTCTGCATATATTAATGATGTTTTGAAATATGTACATAGCTAGATTAGAGTATCTAAACAAAAATTGTGAAGAAAAAGAAAAAGAGAAATGTGTGCTTTGACGTAAATTACTTTAATGTATTAAATGTACATTTCAGTATAAATGTAGATTTCAGGAACTTCTTTACGACTTTTTAAAATCACTAAATTCTGGAAACCATATGACTAATTACATTTTAATAAGAAAAATAAGATTAGAGCATCACATTTTTGGTCTTTTATTAAAATATTTTGTTATTAATTCAGATTTTCTTTTTTTAACAACAGACTTTTGCTGTGATAGACTATGAAAAAAGTGACTAAAAGTGACTAAAAATAATCAATTGTAAAAAAAGTGACTAAAGGTGAGAAAAGTGACGGAATTGCAAGCCTGAAATTATTAAACAGATCCTTCTAAATACAAACCTTCAATATTTTTTTCAGATATGAGGTAGTGATAACATGTAAATATTTGTAAAATCTACAATGGAGTCAAATACAAGACTTTTATATTTGAAATAACAGCTTTTACATACCCTTAATATAAAAAAGCTCTTTCATATTTGTTTTATATACTTACAATTTTCTTAAATTGCACAAATTATTAAAGTATTCAATCTGAGTTCAGAGGTAATTTTACAACTTATCAATATAAAATAAGATACAGTAAAAAAAAAAAAAAAAAAAAAAAAAAAGCTTTTTATAGAGATATTTTAGGAAAAGTGTTTTTTCACTAAGTCCACTAGAGCAAAATTACAAAAATTAGGATTTTCATAATTTATACATATGAAAATAGAAATTTAGTAAATCTTACTTTTGCATTCCTTGTGTTTCATTGCCACTGGATACAAGTTCCCTCCATTCAGCAAATAGTTCATAGTTCTCTCGCTGATTAAGAGTATACATGTGATCCACATCTTCATATGTACGCTACAAAGTCATAATACAATTATTAACAGTGGTTTAACACCAAAGAAACACATACTAAAGCCACTATAAAACAATTAAAACGACTTCTAAAACTTTTGTTTCAAAATATTATATTGGATAAGTTGATCCATAATTTGGGATTATAATGGAGACAAACTATGGAGAGACAATATATAATAAATAAGTTTGATGAAAAACTGAATAAAAAGATGCTGCTAAATCTAAAATTCTATGATCCTTTACATATTTGGCATTATGTTAAATAATTAAACTCGCATCTGGTCAAGAATCCACACTTTTTCTTAATTATACTTAGGAATGACTTTAGTAAAATTCAGCTCAAAAGAAATACTTAAGAAGGTCCAAACTGCTTTGAAACAAAGTGGATAGGATGCACACAATTTTAACTGTTCATTTCATGTATATTCCCCCCTTATGTCAGAGGTTATGGAACAGAAGAATAAACTCCTGTTAAAGCTCTCAATTTTGATATAAAGGCAAAAGTAAAATGTAGGTGCCATTTAGCTAATTAAAAAAAGGAGGTACTTAATAATTTTGAACCATGGTTAAAGTATTGAATATAATGTACATTAATCTTTACCCAAATATCATTTAGCATTAAATACAACATAACAACACTGTAACCAGAACAAACAACCAATCTTGCTCACTTTAGTCAAATTAACTTTAATTTTAGCTTTGAAGTTTGAAATTACAAGAGTGAAACCCTTTTTTGTACAAAACAGTGAATTAATATCATGCAAAACCAAGATTTTTGATGGTATTCTACGGTTCTACCAACAGTTTTGGGGTTAATTAGTTGGAAACTCTTGTCATATATGATAAAACTCATAAAGAATTTCAAGTGATACTTAATTTATGGCTTTTAAACTTAAAGACTTAGAAAACATATGTCCAATTACAATATCAATCATATCTCAAAAAAGCAATTTAGTTACTTTCATTACTTTCAATTATAGTTATATAGATTAATTAAAAATTAACTAATTTCTAGATTTTATACTTATATTTATGAACATCTGTGTGCAAGCTCAAAGTATTAAAAATAACAGATTTACTTACATCTCCTACTGTTTTCTCAGTTCCCAGAGGTTCATCTCTCAAATATTGATCTTCAACCAAGTGGCTGGCAGCAACAACTTTAAAACCATGAACTCCTTTTTCAAGCCAAAATTTCAGTATATTCTGTAATTTAAAAATATCTGTATAACTACTTAAAATAACTTAATAAAAATAAACAAGATATAAATAAGTTGGATATATATATATATATATATATATATATATATATATATATATATATATATGGATAAAAACCTTCAAGTAAATATTTAATTAAAATGTAAAGAAACCAAGCAGACAAATTTCAATTTCCAAATATTTCACATTATTTACTTTTTTAAAAAAATTCATGCAAGAGGTAACAATATATATTAAGTATACATATACTAAAGACCTTTCAACTTTATAATATAAATTAACAATTTTAAAAACCTTACATAATTAAATCTACTATAGTGTAAAAAGTTAACAATCAGGAAAATAATTTTTCAAGTTGTTCATAGTAAATTTTTTATATTATTAACATTAGATTTACTAGCAATTAAAATATACATTGAATTGAAACTGCAAAACCAGTCATTTTGACTAGTATGGTAAATGTTGGGTTAAGCCAAAAAGATAAATACATTTACTTTTATAACTCCTTTCAGAATATAAAACTATATTAAAAAAGATTTATTGTACATAAATTATGATTATATTTTTTATACTCATTTTAGATTGAGTTATTACTTGTGAGTTGGCTCCCTTACGAATTATTTTTTATAAAATATTATTAGTAGTAAAACATTTGATAAATCAATGCACTTATATAGAATGCACATACTATAGTAACTGCTATTAATGATTCAAACTATATTTTACAGTTATCTTCAAAGCAGTTATAAAAAAGTATAAACCTCCTCTATTAAGAAAATAAATTTTACTTTGACAGATAAAGGTTCATCTACAAGATGCTTACTTTTAACTCTTCTCTCACTCTTTCATTTCTAAGATTCAGGTCGGGCTTGGTTTTGCCAAATGTGCCAAGATAGTACTGCTTCCTCTCGTCATTGAATGTCCATGCAGATTCTCCATCCACACTGAGCTAAAGAGAAATAAATCCCTGTCAGTCTAACTTTGTCATTTCACAGTAAAAGAGTATTAAAAAAAATTATTTTAATACTTACCCAATTATTTTTATTATCGGACCAAATATAGAAATCATCATAAGGCTCGTTCTTTGCAATAGAATCTTTGAACCATTGATGTTGATCACTTGAGTGATTTGGATTGAAGTCAATCACCATTTTGATATCTAAAAAGCATTAAAATTCTTAATACTTATACATGAATTTCCTAAAAAGGGAAATCCGATTTTCTATACTATGATAGTTTAAATAAAGTGATTAACATACAGCATATTTACAGCAACAATAAACAGTATTAAATGCTGCATGCAAATAAACATTAAAATTTCTCTTATCACCCAAAAGCTCACTTTTGAGCAATTTGAATTCAATATTTTGGAATGCAATATTTTTATGGGGGTAATGGATTAAATAAAAAGAGTTAAAGGTTTTAAATAAATCTGTAATTTTTCTATAACAAATACTTAGTAAATAAAAATAAATGTGCACTCTAAGTGAAAAAATCTAAACTATACCTTTTTTATTCATTTCCGATAGAAGATCTTCAAAGTCAGTAATAGTTCCAAATTTGTTACCAATTTTCATGTGGTCAATTATACCATTATCATCTGATGACTCATAGAAGGCACTTAGCATCAGAGTTCCAATATTCTCGGCTTTGAAGTAATCAAGTTTCGAAAGCAATCCTATGAGATTATTAAAAAAAAAAGTTTTGAAAGGAATACATCACAACTGGTGTAGCACAATAAATAATTTTTAAACACTTTACTAATGAACAAATGATTTGAACCCACCATCAGTTACTCTAAACTTTAAATAATAATAATAGCAATAATAATAAATACAAACGACATTTAAGACCCAAAATTAAAAACCACATACCGTTTTAAAGTTATTTTTGCGGAAGAAATACTAGGGCAGATGTAGGTCATGCGGCTGTGAGCGAATGTGAAGAGTCTCAGGCATTGTACATAAGTAAATATACTGTTTCATAAAGTAAAAAAATGTTTATCCGGGATGGATGGATGATTAAAAAATTAATATCCGAATGTTTAACAATTGAAGTTTGCACAGATTGCGACAAACGATTTTAACAGTACACACTAATTTAAGATCATGTTAAGCCACTTATTTGTAATGGTTATATTAAATTGCTCTGTAGGAAAATTTATTAATACGTTAGATAATCGGATTTGTATATCGTCTACTAAAAAAAGAATGCCAATAATTTGGACTGAAACAGTTATCTTTCATAAACAAAGAGAAATATACACTGAAATAAGAAAATTTTAAAATAGGTAACAAGACTTGGTATTACCTTTGAAGTCACCCACTCCATCTCCATCCGAATCCTTGATATTTTTCACATCAACTTCATACATGGCACTTTTCTGATACCATTCAACACGGGGAGCAGGGGGGCATCTTGGAGCTAACAGAATTATTACGACAGCTCCAACAAGCATAGCAATCCATGCAATCCAGAAAAACACGAATAGGAACATTCTAAGCCTAATCCAGAAAGGTTCATTCGCATATTTCATCAATTCTTCCTTGCCCATTCCTACAGTAGTTTGTGCGACATATATGTCTACTTTGGCTTCTCCATTTTTACCGTCATAGCCATCAAGATTTACGGATGTAAATTTTACTTTGTTAGGATCAGAAGTCAGCTTTTCTTTAGCGGCAGCTTCTTCATCCATATTATCAACTGGGTCTTCATGCTGCTCGCCATTACAGGCGGCTTGTTCATTATTTTTATCCATTCTTTTTCTTAAATTGTATTTTATAACAGTTCAGCTAATAACTGTAGAAGAACAGGACCAGTGATAAGAACAATGAAGACAAAATTTCAGACTGAATCTTCTCACCCTGACAAAGCGATGACTTTACGTAAGAGCGTTCAGGGGGATCAATAAGGGAGGAAAGAGAAAGACGACTGCAGCCGAGAGAGCGGCTGACGTAATACCACCGCTAATGATTGGCTGGCGCTTTTTCAGATGAATGATGGGTCTGGATCTTATTAAAAAATATTTACAAACCAGATGGCTATTTGTGTCTGTAATAAAAAGAAAATTATTCCACTGTATTAAATTTTCACCTTAATAACAAATCGTATTAAACAACAATCCTTTTAATGTTTTTATACTACAGTCAATGATGTCTTAGAGTAATAATGATGTAATACTCGGATGTATTTCAACGGATTCCAATTCGAAACGGCTATACCATTTATTTGTACCTGTTTTTAATGCTGTTATAAAAAAAATCAAAATATAGGAACACTTGATAGCCTTTTAAATTAAAATCCTTAATCAATTCTCGTGATAAACAAATAAAATAGCATCAGAAACGTAAAATTAATGTATAGTAAAAGCTTTTTAAAACTATTAATAATTTACACTTTTCCTTGAAGTTTGATCATTACAACATATGATAAAGCTATATTTAAAATCCTTTTGCAATTATAGTCTCTCCATTAAATTTTTTTTGTAGTTTTTTTTTATTAGTTTGTCAATTGAAAAGTCTGTTAAGACTTTGATTTGGTTTGAAGCGCTGAGTAACTCTACCTTTTTTGCTATACGAGAGCTAATAAGACTGGGACCTACAACTTAAAGTTGATTCCAAACGGTTACGAACATCTACTCCAGCAACGGGATTCGAACCCTAGGGCACCAGTTCCAAAGAGCAACGCCCTACAGTTCGACAAAGTTTCTTAAGAATCATCTTCATTATAAATTAACTTCAATAAATGTCTTTCATTCTATAATTCATAAATGAACCTTTTAATATTAAAAAAAAAATAGTATTCTTACTGTTAACGGGCATTAGTGGATCTGACATCGTCTTATCCATTTAGAATTATACAATGAAATGCATATCTAACAGTTATCTATGGTTTATATTAAATTAGAAAGATAAAAATGCATAACTAATTCAAATTCCTGATTCCAAACATTATTACAAGTTCTTGTTTACTAAAATGACAATGAGGCTTAAAACCTTATTGCCAGTTTCTCAATTTTATTGCAATTAAATCATATCAAAAGAAAATAATATTTTCAGATTTTTTTCAACCTTAAACTTTACGTATTTTATAACTTAATATATCTTAAATAAAATAAGTAAATTACAGTATATATATTTATACTTTAGCTAAGATAAATATGTTTTGGTATTACTTTAATATCATTTATAAATTTGAAGTATTTTCTGTTTTATAAACTTTAAACACGAGATTAATAAAACTAAAAAAATTGTCATATTTATTTGTTTTTGTAATAAATAACCATGCCTGCAAAATAATGAAAAATAAATAATGAATTTGTGCGTATTTATCTTTCTGGCATATTCTTTTAAAACCATTAAAACTCCTCGTTTACATTTAAAGGGACACGTAACAAAACTTGTAACTTTTTTTATTTATGCATATTCTATTATGAATTTTTTCCTGAAATGTATGGATACTGAGAGAATGCTTTGCTTAAGTATAGTTATTAAAAATTTCAAAATTTTATTTTTCAATTTAAAATTGAAAATTTTAAACATATTTAAAGTTTGATATAACTCTTGAATCAATGATTTTTTTGTTCACGTTTGATTAAAAAATATTTCAAAAAAATTTGAGTTTGAGGTTCGTCAAAATATTACTTGAATTTTTTTAATAATTAGCAAATTAAAAATCAGTTTTAATTTTTAAAAATAATCACTTTTTAAGTGTAGCCTTTTAAATATTTTCAAAACGTATCCTATAGTCTACAATTTATACCTGATTTCTCTTTTGGCAAACTTATAGTGTAAGAAATTAAGTCTCCAGTCAGGATGAAGTATTTCGCTTTCCGGCATAAATAAATAAATAAATAAATTTATATTTAATGGAAAACTTCAAAAATGAAAAACATTTTAAAGACCTATTTAATATTACTTTCAATGATACTTTATTTAAAGCTTTCATACGAGATGCTATTATGAAAATACGTTATTTTTACAACTATGAAAAATTTTAATATATTGTCTTTAGTATTTTTTTAAAGTATACCTAGAGTAAAAAAACTTACAATTTGTGAAACAATAAAAAAATAGAATCAAATTTTACGACACTTATCTTTAACATTTATATTTTAGTCACCTTCATGAAATCTATATTTTTGTAATTATCTGTATTCGTTTTATATTTTGACTATAATTAAAATACAAAATCTGAATTATTATTTTCTTATTTATGCCTCTTAAGCATATTTATTTTTTCTTATTATTTGTAACGTCGCGAACATTACACACACTCACGATTAGAATTCTGTACTGTGCGTGCCTAGAGTTGATGTTTTACGAATGACACGCACTGATGCCAGCTGAAAAAATATTAGTATTGGGTGAAAAATGATCCAGGCTCCTCTTCGCTTGACAATCCGCCATCTTTAGGCGTGACTCAGAGGTTTAAAACCTCAGACAGAAAACTTTTTCTATTTCTCGCTCTGTTTAGTCAGTTCGATCTGCTTTCTCTATTCTTCACTCTGAGATTAAAAAAAAAAGTCATTTCTGTATGTCTTGAAGACTTTCTTTACCTTTGACTAAATAAATGCAGAAAATAAAGAATATAAAAAACATGTTTTTATAGCTCTAAACGTAGAACGAATGAAAATACTGTGAGCTCTCATTTATGCCATTTTAGTTGTCTTTTTTTTTTACTCATCCCAGTTATACGCATCGCTTGATCTTTAGCGATTAAGTTGAGTTTATTGATGACATAAATATGTGCGTGTAAAAAGTCCTGTACATTTTTAATGATAGTGTATTATATTTTCCATAACCTCAAATTAATTTTTAAAAATTCTGTACCAGTTTAATACATTATGTTGATAGGATTCATATCCCTACTGTAGTTTTAAAGAGATTCAAGAAACAGAGTTGGTTAAAATGGTTGATGTCTCATTTGTACGACTCTCTTACTTATACGTCTTTTTCCCTGGTCCCTTGAAATTCGTATAAGTGAGAAGTCACTGTATTTTGTAAAAAATAGTTTTAATATCTCAAAACGTGGGTTAAATGAAAATATGCAAACATCATTAATGTAATTTGAAATTTGTAAGGCTACATATATATGTGTATGTGTGTGTGTGAGGAAAAAGTTGGTTAAATCTGTTAACAAATGTAGACAAATGTAACATAGTATAATGCACAATGTATGATGTAGTGTATAATGTAATATTTTGTAAACAAATGGGATAGAGATTCTGAATAAAACCCCGAAGATGACCTTTTAAGGATTATGCTGCCAGAGAACATCCTGTAATTTGAAAATATAATCGCACCGAAGGAAATTTATAGCCAAAAGCCTCATTATGGCCCTAGAAAATTCTTAGAGCTTTTCAAATTTAAAGTCAAGGGCAAAAACCCCATGCCTCTTCTCTTTTCCCCCTCTTAACCCCTAATCTAAACTGGGGCTACAGTTCACGCCCTCAAGCAAGGGGTCTAACCAATTAAAATTTTATAGTGCCCTGGTGGCTAATTTAAGAAATTCTGAAAAAAAAAAAAAAAAAAGAGAGATGCACGTTATCTGAGATAGATTTTTACTTAGATATTTTTCTCAGATGTTCCCTTAAACCCTTCGGCGATTCTTTCTTATATTTTTCAAGTTAGCTGATTTCTCAATTTGACCTGTCCATATCATGAAGTGGGAACCCATCCAACCGAAGCTCGCTCGGGGAATAAAGATCGTTCGTGTCTAAAATCAGTATCTTGTTGCTGGCCATGATTGTAAACCACCCTTCGTATACTCCGTTTTACGACATGCATATATATATATATATATATATATATATATATATATATATATATATATATATATATATATATATATATATATATATATAAATATAATATATATATATATGTATGTATGTATGTATGTATGTATGTATGTATGTATGTATAGTTATATTATTACATTATATAGCTAAAAATGGATTTTTTCAAACCTTTATTTATGTGACCTCCACACTATGGCCAATTGTTCACACTCCAGTACTGGCCCTGATGACGACTTTGAACGATGGTTCACTGGTTGCATCCACACACTGGGCCACTAAATGAGCACATCACATGGATGCGTTCTTAGAGTCTACTGTGCACTCTGGAAGCGCATGCTGGCTGTCTTTGATCTTTGGAGAAAAACCGCTTCCGAGGCCATCCTTCGCCAATGCCATTTTATCGTCTGCCATCTTCGACCTCGATAAGCCATACTCCCACACAGTGGTAATGGTTTAAAGTGGACCATAGTGTAGAGAGACCTTTAAATATGATTTTTGGACTATATTTATATATTCAATCAAAAAAAAACTTCTAAGAAGAAAAATGATGAAAAACATTCTTTCTCGGTTCTTAAACAAAATCATTTGAGTCTGCAACCTGACCGGCCAAAGCTTTCTATTTTATTTTTTATTATTATTAATATTTTGTCCAGTCCAAAAATAGTATTTGCTAACCCCTGATGTAAACTATTATGATTAAAATGCATTACAATTGCATCATTATTTTGCAAAAAGTTCTTGGGGTTTTATTTAAGGCTTCCTAGAAGAATCTGGGTTCAGCATGGGCGCCAAAATCGAGTAAGTTTTCGAGTCACTGCTCTATACCCTCCATTAATCCCACGAAAAATTTTTCAGTGGGCACGTGTGCATGTCTGGATGGGAGGGGAGAGAAGGCAAGGAGCGTTTCTTCTGCTTGTCTGTTCCCGATGGCAGGGATTTCTCCCTTTTCAAGGCCTCAGATTCTATGTTGAGCTCTGCTCAGCGCTTTTTTGAATGAATGAACGGATGCCGTGTTTCCGTGTCTATATTTTTTACCCGTGTTCTTTCAGCTATAATTCTTCCCCAATTCTCCCAATAAAGCCGATACCCAGCTTGATTCAGAGTTGTCTAGGCTCTTTCATGTACATATTTGTAACACTTATATTTTGAAAATAAATAAATAAATAAATAAAACATTGTTGTTGCGAACACCCCTCATGCGGAAATAACGAACTATGTTGAAGCCACTATCGAAATTCCAATGTTTTCAGTGTGTATTCAGTTTTGTGGCAACGCTGTAAATTATTATTCTTTTTAGTATGCTGAGGTTTTGGTTCGCTTCGGCGAATGTTGCTAGCTTTTAGAAATTGAATAAATGTGTAATTATAGTTTTAAAATATCCCTGTGAGATTATTTTGACTTCCTATTTACTTTTTTGACAGCCGTTAAACATCGGATAGATGCACCAGAGCCCAATTAATATTTAGTTTTATAAATGTGTTACGAGATACAACAATTGTGTTAAATTTAAATTTTTTACTTAATGGCTTAATATTTTCCTATTTCTATTGTAAATGCACCGTGTTCTCTATAGCTATTTATTTCTTAAGTTTACTTTTTGCACCGTGTAAAGTGTACTTATTATTTTTAATTCAAATTGTTCTTTCATTATGTATTGTAAATATTTCACGTTTATTCACTAAAGTCTTTAAATACCTCTCACTACAATAACATTAAAGGGGTAATCAAGACACGATCAAGGCAAACTTGGCCCAGGGAGTGGTAGTCTTTCGGGGCCCCCTTCTACCCTCCTTTCAAAGAAATACTATTACTTCATGCCAAGAAAGTCATCAATAAAAGTGGATGACTGTGTTAAGCATTGTGTAGAAACCTATCGACCAATTTGAGTTGTTTAATTCCAAGCTCGTTGTCAATTTTGTGCTCACTGATAGAAACCTCAGGATTAGAAGGCTAGGCAGTTAGAAATACTATTACTTCACGCCAGGAAAGTCATCAATAAAAGTGGATGACTGTGTTAAACATTGTGTAGAAACCTATCGACCAATTTGAGTTGTTTAATTCCACGCTCGTTGTCAATTTTATGCTCACTGGTAGAAACCTCAGGATTAGAAGGCTAGGCTGTTAGAAATACTATTACTTCACACCAGGAAAGTCATCAATAAAAGTGGATGACTGTGTTAAGCATTGTGTAGAAACCTATCGACTAATTTGAGTTGTTTAATTCCACGCTCGTTGTCAATTTTATGCTCACTGATAGAAACCTCAGGATTAGACGGCTTAGCTCATAGAAATATTATTACTCCACGCCAGTAAAGCCATGAATAAAACTATATGACTGTGTTAAACATTGTGTAGAAATCTATCGACCAATTTTTTCGCTATGTCAAGCCAGGGCCCGATCTAGGCAAAGTTGGGCCAGGGCCTGGTAGTCTTTCGCCCCTTCCCCCACCCTCCTTTCAAGGCAAAAAAAAAAAAAGTTTATAAAAGAGGATACAAATGAATATTTTTGGAGGAAAGTTTATATTATTTTTTTTTTATGTTTACATACCTTTGTAGTACAGTCGAATGCCAAAAACTTGTATATCCTAACGGACATAAACTGTAACACTTGCAATTAAGTTTTTGTATAAAAAATAAAATAAAATAGCATAGGTAAGATTAACAAATAATAGCTATTCGTAGATTTTAAGACTAAATTAAGAGAAAAATAATAAAATTCAAATTTTGTTAATTAAATTATTTAAAATTTAATAATTAAGTACCAAATTTTAGGGGGCCCATTCGGCCCGTGCTTTAATCAGGCCCTGGGGATAATGTTAGTTGAGTCCGCAGAATACCTTAAGCTATGTGTACTCCTCGGGTGGTGCTAAATGAGTAATAGGTTCGTAGCCCTGTTAAGGCATTAAAATAATGTCTGCATTGGAAAAAAGGAAAAAATAACATTAATGTAAATAATTCCTATATTATTGTTACTGGCATCTCCCTTCTATTATGAATATTATAGGCGATCTTGTTAGCTCTCGTTTTTCCTTTCGCATTTCCTATGCATTTTTTACAGTAATATTCCTACTTATTTTTTAATGAACATTAGAGTAAGGATGATTGGGGATTTCTACCCCTTAGTGTTGTAATGAGGAATTTTCCCGTTTACTAATTTTATTTTTAAACAATAGAAGACAAAAAAAGTGAGAAGGACAGTACTTTTTTACATTCCATTTGGAGCCCTAATTAGGGATTTCTAATCGGTTTTATATCGAACTCTTGAACGTCCCTCGAAAACGTTACTTTTCTTCCGCCTATTTGTGAAGTCACAGTTCATGAAAACACCGACAGCCTATGTTGTTTACATGGGAGAAGGCGACTTTTTAATTAGTTTTTGTTCAAACAATCGCATAAATAGAAATTTTTTTTATTATGTCTGACATTAAAAAGTCATATTCTAAATACTGTATTGTGCCACTCTGTACGAATACAAATAACTAATTGTTATGAAAAGATATTTTTCAGCTTTACAAAGATCCCAGTATTCGTAAAACTTGGAATAATGCTATGAAAAGAGATGAGAAATTAATCCCAAATTATCATAAAACTTATCTCTTTGGATTTGTGAAGACCATTTTACTATAATTAAACCTTTGCTTTTTTTAATATTATGTTTACAGGAATTATATAACTACTGGACATATTTGACATTGTTATTTTTACTTGCCCGGGCTGCTGGACAAAGAGAAGCCTAATCAGCTAGCAGTAATAAAGATGCAGTCGGCCCACATTGAAAAGAACGGCACACAAGTCCAAGTCTAATTAAAACTTTATTTAAGAGCTGCTAAAAAAGGACATCTTTACTAGTCAACGACAGACAAGAGAAAGACACAAAAATCACTTTGCTCGAACAGAGGTGTACCCAAGAGCAAACAAAGATAGAGTTTTCCCAAGGGACAAGAAGCTTAGCGGGTTTAACTGCTTAAAGATTAGGAGAAAAGCCTAGTCATTTGCCGGCGACATCTGGAAAACGTGTTGAATGGACAGAAAATTTACATCTATTGGACAGAAAGCTTTGGAAAATGTATCGAAAGAATTTTAAGTCGAGGACACTCCTTTGATTAAGACATTTAGAGGATGGGAAAAGATTTTAAGGAATTAGAATGGGAGAGAGGAGGTTTTTTAAGGAAACATTAAAAGTAAACTAATTTTGATATATTACACACACACACACACACATATATATATATATATATGTAATGAGACAGACTTCTCGATGGGTGGTTGCAGTCATGGCCATAAAAATGATACCATTTCAGCTAAAGACCTTTATTAAGATAATGTTGAAGGACGGGTTCCAACTTCATCATAGGGACAGGACAAACTGAAGGGTCAGCTAGCATGAAGTTCTATGTACAAGACATGTAACACCTGGGTCAACATCTGTGGGAAAATATCTCTAGAAAAATCTGTCTCCGACAGCGTGTATCTCCTTTTTATTTGGAAATCTGCTAAATTGTCCGCTAGGGCCATGTAGGTTTATAATTGGTCAGGCCCCTTCTCTGAGGGCGTAATCTGTAGCCCTAGCGGTCAATTTAGATTAGGGGTTAAAAAGGGGAATGCAAAACGACGCTGGAATTGTTAGCCCTTGATTTAAGTTTTGAAAACCCCTGAGAATTTTCCTTGCATATATATACATTTATATATATATATATATATATATATATATATATATATATATATATATATATACATATATATATATACACACATATATATATATATATATATATATATATATATATATATATATATATATATATATATATATACATTAATAAACATAACTTTATCTAAGGCTACTGAAACAGAAAGATACATAATTCTTTTTCAGTCTAATTTCAATTTTAGATTTTGTCCTAAATCTTCTTATTGCCAAGGAGCTTTGTTTGGGAAATTTATAATTATGTTTAAGGATTTGTCCTTGATTTTAGTTCCATAACCGAAACTCGCTGACGTGAACTGAAGTATTACAGATAAGAAGTTGACCGTGTTGAACATTATTTATTTGAGCACAAAATATATAACACTAAAAATGACACAATAAGTACATAATTACAGACATGATCACCATTGAGTTTTGGAGATTGCTATCAATATTTTAATAATAAAGATTACCAGTGTAATGGCATCTAATTCAGAAATTTACATTCATTTTGCGGTAGAGCATGGAGGTACAGAGAATGCTTCACCTGTCATCCACTGATGTCTCGTATCTCCTTCATCCATGCCCAGGTTCAGGATTAAAAACATCTCACATAGGAGAAAAACTATTTAACCAAGATCCTGATTACCTAAACAAATCCACTTTTTCAGGTTTTACCCTTAATTTTCACTTCTCCAGCTCGATTCGACTAACTAAACTCATCTCTATTTTCTTTGAAACTTCACTTCTTCAAACTTTTTCTTCCGAATTCAAATTTCATTTTCCGATTTTTACAAATATCATCTCCCGATTCGTTAAACAATTCTTATTTATTTTCCTCCCTTGTTGGTTCTTAAAAAATTCCAATCCCTTTTTGTCACTTTCAGGTGCGTGAAAGTCTCACCCCGTCTCCGAAAAGAATGTTATTGTGTTTTGACTTTTGCTTCATCTGATCCCAAGGTTTCTAATAGAACATGTAACTCACCCACTTTTCTGGGGCTCTATACTAGAGTGGGACCTGCCCTCCTACTTTACTGGAACAGGTGTGTTCTGTCGTCTCTGAGGATGCATTAAATTATCTCCGAAACTTTTAGGACAACAAAGAACATTTATTTATCAGATTGAAAGAAAAATTAAAATATAACAAAATATCATATTTTGAGTCTCGGCGTCTCAGAGCCTGACGTAATCAGATCAGATGCCCGAGCGTTCCAAATGAGAATATAACCGACGTCGTGTTCTCTCACATCGAACAGGGAGGTCCCTTCCAGTCGCAGGCTCTGTGTCGATTCCTCGAACTTCACTGCAGCAGTTCTTCTCTCCCTTCTTCTGGGGATCAGCTTCTGGAAACCTGAGCCCTTCCAAAAAGGGAAAATTCTCCTTTTCAGATGCCTTGCAAAAACAAACAAGCGACACATCAGAAAAACCTTATCAGCCCCCCTTAGTCGACCTGCTCCTATTTTCCCAAGGAACCCCGGGTGGAAGGTGTCAATGGAGGCGATTTTGCAGATATCATGAAAGGCACACTTATGCGAAACACAGGTCGTGGGTGCAAATTCCTAACAGAATAAGTGAGTTTAACTTGGAGCCGCAAATATTTTCATTTCATTTTTTCATTTTAGAGTTATAATAGTTGGTAGATTCATTAGAGTAACTCTGCATTCTTATATTGTGTTTTCCTGGATGTCGTCATGTTCAACTTCCATTGGCTGTTGAAATTAATTTCAAATCCTAGGATTTATCAAAACTACTCATTCCTGATTGAGTCTCTTGTGAAGGGATGTCTGCGACCACGAAAATATGTGTTTATATCCCAAAACTCTCTCCTCTCCAGTTATTTTGAGTTATGAACTCACGACTCCATTTTTATGTTTCCTTTCACAGCTTTTAGTTGTTAATTTCCTTCTCTCCCTGCTATTACATGCTCACTGAAAGAAATCTTAAAACTGATGGCCTAAGCCCATATAAGTCCTGAAAGGATTAAATCGTCAGTGTCAATGAAGAAAACAACTTTCGATTTACTCCTTAATCGAGATCCTGACTAACTAAACTAACCACTTCTCAATCACGACTCACTTAATTTTTCACTTTTCCAGCTAAATTCTTGTCGCCTACTTTTCTTGAAACTTCGATTTTTCAAAATCCTTCTAACGAATTCAATTTAATTTGCTCATTTTTACAAAGATCATCTCCTGATTTATTAAATTACTACTCCTCTCCCCCCCCCTTTTTTTTCACAAGGGTCTTACCACCTTTCCTGAATGCGGATTCATTAGGATGATTCTCGTAAAACCGAAATGGATCCAATTAGAGCAGTCACCAAGAATCTTGCATTAAACGTTTTTGGAAACTTGTACAAAGAAACGAAGAAATAACACATCTACCGGTATATGATTCCACGGATTTTTTGGAAAGCTGTAGAGATTTTATACCTTTATTAAAGCTACTCCAATATAGTATAGCTGACTTTGATGCCTCGTTCTGAATTTAGAATACTAATGTATTTGAGACTGATTTATTTTAATCACAACTTTACATCATTTTAAACTTATTTAAGGTCTGTAACTATCTTCGAAGCATTTTTTAAAACAAAAAATCTCAATGGAACAAAGATTTTTTACTAATTCCTGATTGAGTCTATTGTGAACGGATGTCTGCGACTACAAAAATATGTGTTTCTGCCCCTAAACTCATTCCTCTCTAGTCATTTTGAGTTATGAACTCACGACTCTTTATCTTTCCTTTCACAGCTTTTAGTTGTTAATTTCTTTCGCTCCCTGCTAGTACATGCTCACTGAAAGATATCTTAAAATTGATGGACTAAGCCCATATAAGTATAGAAAGGATTAAATGGCCAGTCTCAATGAAGAAAACAACTTTCGGTTCACTCCTTAACCCCTTAAATTGAATTTTTTTAGGAAAATCTGACAAAAAAAATTATTTGCATTAAGACAGAAAAAGAATATATAAGTATAGTAAGTTATTTTTTGCAATTTTATTTCTGGATGGTGACTAAAGAGAGAGAAAGGGGGTAAAATTTATAAAAAATTGCTACACAAGCAAAGTTTAAACGATTTGATTGCATATTTATTTTGAATTTTGCCCGTGTCAGACACGGGCAAATGCGTTAAGGGGTTAATCCATATCCTGACTAACAAAACTAACCACTTCTCAATCATGACTAACTTAATTTTTCAATTCTCCAGCTAAACTCTTCGCCTTTACTTTTCTTGAAACTTCGCTTTTTCAAACTCCTCCTCCCGAATTCAATTTAATTTGCTCATTTCCAGTGCCGTAACTACGGCTTGGCAAAGGAAGCATTTCCCACGAGCGCATCAGTCTTAGGGGCGCTGAACCATAAGGAAAATGAGATCTGAAAGAAGACGATTCGCCCTGAGTAGAAATAAGGAAATTTTGAAAAATAATTTTTTTAATTATAAAATCCAAAGATTTTGAAAATTTCTTTTTTTTTATGGATTTTCTTATTTTTTTTAATGTTTTTAAAGACTAAACTTGGTATAGAATCTTAAAAAATATTTAGTAAACACCACTAATATGCTTTAATATAAATCTGGTTTAAATTTTGAATTTAATAAAGTTATTAAAACTAAATTTAAATTTAGAAATTCGCCAATATTTTATGAAAATTTAATGTCCAAATAAAAAATATTCCCCTCAAATAGACTATTTAGTTTATCAGTAAAATAATATCCCCAAAATTTTCAAAAAATCATCAAGTATTAATAAGGTAAAAATAGAAGAAAAATTTAAAATTAATTTACTAAGATCATTTTAAGAGTTAACAAAATATTTTGAGTTCATTGTGAATGTAAGATATAAAAAACATGTTTATATATTTTCTCACTATATTGGTGGTAGGGATGCAGACCAGTTTTTTGTCACCGGCACTCATTATTAATTCCATAAGGATTTTACCGCCCCAACGAGAATTCCGCTCGGAACGGGCGTCTCTTTTGCACCCTCTATGCTACGAGAATATAAAGAAAAGATTTAAAGAAATCGGTGTTAACATTAGTATTCAATGTATAACTGAATATGGTTTACTTAACACTATCGCTTACGAATTAGGATGCTGAAATAATATCCTTCACGAAGTATTTATAAAATGTTTTTTAAATGATGTAATTAGGGCCATTTTGTTTTCTTTTCTTTATATCCACGTGTAAAGTGTTCAGGAAAAGAATACAGTTGTTTCAGAGAAATATTCCACCATCAAACGTTAAGACTGCACACTTTCCTCTAGATTTTTTTTTCCATAATTGTACCTTTGATGAACAGTAAAAATTGCCCGTTATTCTTCGATGGAGATGAAAAACATCGCCTTTTAAGTAACATCTGCATGTTTGAGGAAAATGAGCTTGAAAAGATGCTTAGCAAGTAGTTACGTAAGAACGCTTCTTTCAGCTTCGTATATCAGTTATCGTGGCACAAAACCGCCATAAATACAGATCAAATGCGCTGATCTAAAATTACGGGCTCAACTTCCTGTTGTACCACTTGGACATACATGGCGGCGACACGTGACTCGTTTTTTGATTATTTTTAATCTTCGTTTGGCTTGACATTGACATAGATATCCTCCGCTAGTACGGCATTTCGAGCGTTTCATTTGAAAGGGAAATATTAAGTAGTAGTGTACTTTTTCTTTGAAAGTGAGGATTAATATTACTTCCAGACATCAGAACTGTGAGGTGGAGAGAGTAAATTTTAATAAAGCAACTCGAAACTGAATTCGAAATTCGTCCTTTAAAAAATGCTTTCAATCAAGCGTAATATGGAACATGTTTTTAGATACGGTAACTATTTATTTAAAATGGTGCACAAAATATGCATGCACAAATAATTTTTTGACCTCGAATTTAAAAGATATTTTAAATTTGATTTAATGATTTTACGTATTTTTTAAGATGTTATTAATTCCTCAATATTTATTTCGCCATTGAATGTTACTAAGGGATTGCTATTTTACTTGTTTTGTCGTAAAAAATTAGCACATTTAAATAACTGAAACTGGACTTTTAAGCTAAAGCAGTTGGGCGTTATTTCTTATACGTCCAACGTTTCTTTCTTTCTTAAAGTTCTAAGTAACTTTCTTATTACTATAAGAATATTATAAGAAATTTACTATTAAAAATTAAAAATTATAGAAGTTGAAAATTATACAAACAGAAAATTTAAAATATTCTTCTAATTAATAGAAATAACTTCGTTATTTCTTATTACTATAATTATAAGAACATTATAAGAAATTTATAACTAAAAATTAAAAATAATACAACTATAAAATTTAAAATATTCTTCTAATTAATAGAAATAACTTCGTTATTTCTTATTACTTAAATTGCTGTGGCACTAAACATTTTAATTCGTATAGAAATTCTTAATTTATTAAGAAAAAAAAATTCTAAAATTGAACCCAGAAGGTAATTTACACATCTTTGTCAAAGACGAGCAGCCATTTTTAGATAATTTTATAAACAAAACTAATTCTCGGCTTTAGTGTGAAATAATAAAAATTATCCCTTCTTCATAGACGTGTTATACTTACGTTTTTTTGTGCCTGGGCATTCGGCGTCTCATGTCATGAGATGGAAAATTACATCGCTACTTACATGGCTCATTATAATTTGATTCTATTTTGAATGAAAGGATAGGAATAAATATACAATTGTGAGCAGTGTGATGTGATATTGCGCTGAGCCATGCTGCAAGATTTATCCTGTGCGGGTAGTAAAACAAGTTAAATAAATTCTTCCCTGGTTCATCAGTCTTAGAATTACCTACAGTTCAGCCGATCTTTTTCCATATCTTTATTTGGAGATATCCCAGCGGAATTTCCATAACGTGATCCCTCAAATACATTTATTAGTTAACGAAACAGAAAAAAAATTGGAAACAATGGAACACAAAAATACATGTAACAGCAAAAGAAAGATAATGGCAGTATGTTCAGTTCAGTTTAGTTGTATCAATTTGTATAATTCTCTGGGACAAACCATGGAAGTTATACTTCCCCACTACACAGTAAAGTTGGAGGATTATTATTCTTTATTCATCTTTATTTGGAGAGGTTCCAGCGGAATTTCCATAACGTGATCCCTCAAACACATTTATTCGTTAACGAAACAGAAAAAAAAGTTGGAAACAATGGAACACACACAAAAAAAAAACATGTAACAGCAAAAGAAAGATAATGGCAGTATGTTCAGTTCAGTTTAGTTGTATCAATTTGTATAATTCTCCGGGACAAACCATGGAAGTTATACTTCCCTACTACACACTAAAGTTGGAGGATTATTATTCTTTATTCATCTTTATTTGGAGAGATTCCAGCGGAATTCCCATAACGCGATCCCTCAAATACATTTATTCGTTAAGGAAACAGAAAAAGATTGGAAACAAATGAACACAAAAAACGTATAACAGCAAAAGAAATATAATGGCAGTATTTTCAATTCAGTTTAGTTGTATCAGTTTGTATAATTCTCCGAAACAAACCATGGAAGTCATACTTTTCTACAACACAGCAAAGTTGCAATACAACGTCATATCTATTAAAACAAACTATTTTTGATATCCATAGCTAAGGATTTTTTAATAAAGTAAACAATAAAACAGTCACCTATAAATGGTTGTAAGGAGGTTTATTCTCAAGGCAAGAAACGTTTTAAAGCTGTTTTCTTAGAGGCGGGAAAAAATTCTCCGATGTGTTTTTTATGTATTTCTAATTATCCCTTTTTTTGCATATTTTTTAAAATCTTAAAGCCCTCCAAAGCAACAGATTTGATATATATAATATGAGATAAATTTTTAACCTAAAACTGAATTGAATTTGAGGGGGAATTGGATATCAATGAAAACAAGATACCAAATATATGACTATCAGTCGGTCAAGCAAAAAAATTGCTTCTTGACAAAAATAGTTTTGCATTTTTAAATTCAAGGCAGAATTTATATTAATCTTTAGAAATAACAATGCTTTTTATTATTAGAAATTTGAAAAAAAAAAATCTGAAAGGCTTAAAACATGTTTGTATGCTTGAGAATTGATTAAACAATTAAAAAAAAGAATCGAATCGCAATAAAATCGTTTGGTTTTCTGAGTTAATACTCCCAATTACTGTTACTTTTTCATTTTATTACGTATTTAAGATCCTTTCGCCAAATTTCTGAAGTTTATTTTGTAAAGAAAACCGAATAATAAAATAAAGTGCAAAAACAAACTGATAAAATGGCCATTTAAAATTAAACTACCCCAAACAGAAAATTATTTTGTCTGCAACCAAAGCTTATTAGTCGGAAAGCGATTTCATGCAACGTCTCGAACCACTTTAATGCCCTTCTCGCTCATTTTCATGCATACAATAACCAATAGGCAACCAATAGGCTGCCATTCCGTTTGAAATCAAAGCTAGACTCGTCATGAGTTGAGATACGACATGCTGTTTGAAACTGTCTTATAGCTTAATGTTAATTTACGAGTAAAATATTTCTAAAAGTAGACAGCTTGTACCGAAAAATCTCCTTTAAACAAAATTGACCGCATGATAGATTATATTTCTATATATTTCTCTTGAGTCTAAAAAGAGCAAGAAAAATATCCTTTATTTTAAATTATTTATGAAAAATGCTCATTTTAATACATACACGGCATTTTATTTATGTGAAGGCTACCCACACATAAACGGAGCAAGCTTAGCCTACTTTTATTCCACGGGCTAGATAAGAAGCTAATATAAATGCAAAGAGTGTAATCAGTGTCTACAGCATTCTGAATTTACTTGCTCCAATGGTTGTGATTTGAATGAAAATATATCATAGCAATTAGTGAATACTAATTATTTTTCATTATCTCTTTAAAAATATTATTTTTTTATGTGATTTACTGTAGGTAATATATTTTTTTATTTCATTATCGCTAAAAAGTATTATTTTCTACTGATTTGTATCTGTTTAATTATTTATTATGAGATCGTAATTTTAGTATTTTTAAATTTTTAATCAAATAAATATTCTATAACCAATTATTTAAATATTTTTATGTAATTTTTACGTATTTTCACATAAATATTTATATGTAAAATGTTGTAAAATTTTTACGTATGATGATTAGGTATTTTTCTTAGGTACCATACTTTTTTTATTATTATTATTATTATTCAATGGTTCGCCAGCCCAGGGTGGGCCATTGCCTTCCTTAGAATCGAGTTCCAGGCGTCTCTTTTCTTCGATAGACTCTTCCAGTTTTTGATTTTTTGGATCTTTAAGTCTATTCAAAGTCAATGCGCAAATCTTGTTCTTCTTTTCAGCTCCAATGGTTTCATTTCAAACCTCCTAAAATGCTGCGGTACTTTTCTTTCGAAACAGCCAGAGTCTGCCCATGTTTCAGCAGCGTATGAGAGGATTGGTCGAATTAGTATCTTATGAAGCAATAACTTTGTTCTTGAAAATTTTATAGATTTTGGAATTTGTTGTGTCGTTGCATTTCAAACCTCCTAAAATGGAGTACTTTTAAAGTCTCTTCGTTTCTTTCAGTCAATGCCCATGTTTCAGCTGAGTATGAGAGGATTATTGTCTTATGAAGCAGTAATTTTGTTCTTCTGTTTATGAGATTAGATTTGAGATGTTTGTGGATACAAAAAATCATCTGGTAGCGGCAGAAACTCTGATGCGAACTTCCGAATCACTATCATTGTTAACACTTAGTTCGGAACCTAAATAGGTAAAGCTGTTAACAGTTTCGAATCTATAGTCATCTATTTCAAAATAGGGTTCACTATAGCTATACTTTTTTATTCACTGGCTCAAAAAAAGTTAGTTTGTATCTATATGCAAACAGAGATAATCGAGATCTAGCACCATACAAAGATGTAGGCAAGTTAAGTGAATATGAAGTGCCTGAATTTACACATTTTTACCAGAAAACACTCGAATATTTGTGGAAGAAATTATTTCTTTGTTTTGTAGCACTTATCCGTGAGGATAGTTTTGACACTGAATGGAAATAAGTCTTCTGTCAGATCTAGAATAACAGACGATCAGCTTACGTCAGTTTTAATTAAGATAAATGGGGAAATGATATCTCCTGAAGAAATGCTAAGGGACAGAAAGAAAACATTAATTTATTTTATTATTTTAGTCTAACATTATATTTTTATTTTTAATTTATTGTATACTGTACTGCTTGAAAATCTTAATTTTTCGTAAAATTCGGAGTTTTTATTTATGTATTTTATTTATTTATTAGTTTTCGGCTTACGTAAATTTAGTCTTTTCTTATATTGGCCTGTATTTGTCTTCCAGTTTGATGTACTTTGAGTAGAGCTCTGATTTCGGAACTGGAATACGAGGGTTGAAATCTCCCTTCTGGCATGGAGGTTAGCTCAAATTCGATTTGACAAAAAATGTTAAAATTTTGTATTTATTACAGTTGTAACACCTAGTTATATACCTTTTTTTGAACTGCATACTAAATAATATTAGATATGGATATTGTAATGGCGTGCCTCCCTCACAAAAACTTTGTTTCTCCAAAGAATTTGAGAAATGGACTTCACTTATGTGGGGACAAAAGCGTTGTTTTCCTCGGCACCACGATGTCTAGACTTTTGTGTCCCGCAGGTAGCGAAACAACAGGGCAGACATCCGGGCTCCCAGACAGCCAGCCAGAAGATGATCGTCGTAACCACAAGTATTCAAAGGGAGTGCAGCGACGTTCGATCTTTTGCCGACACGGAATTCCTGAGACTCCCGGGTTTGCAGCCGGTGATTGTCTATCCCAGACCAATCCATTTGGTTGAAGGTGAGATCATCGCCAGATGATCCAATGATGAATTTGTAGTTGAGGCCCTCTCTCTTAGAGGCTCCTCCCCTAAAAAAAGAGACGAGATGAGCTTTTTTAAGGAGTTAGTTATCTAGCAGCCAGCTAATTTGGAGATCGTCTTGACCAATCTCTCCATCGGAGAGTTTTCTGAGCGAAAATCCCACCTTGGGATATATCTCTTTCTGAGATTGTTAACGATACCCTGTGCCTTGGGTTTTCTTTTATTCCGATCCTCTCCAGGATTTATATATTCCTCTTAGGAATTCTAACTTTGTTTTATCTTCTTCGAAGATAACCATTACAACTTCAAACACCCTCGTCTAATTGAGTGTGTTGTCTTCATAATTACTACCGAGAACTATTCCGTGAAGCTAACATGAATCGTTTTCTACCGTCGGATATCAATCCTTTCGGCAGTGTATTTAAGTGTACGTCTTTACTCAGGCCTACGTCTATTGTATCACATACTTGGGAACTATAACTGTATTGTGTGTATAAAGAAATGTGTATATGGCTGCAAGGTGTAAATAAATCATTTAATCAAGAAACACCTGTTTCTTCATTGTGTTACCTAAAACAAGGGCCGGATATGTTACAATATATTATTTACGGAATTTCTCTGTATATAACAAAAAATCCCAATATGGCAAACATTAATAGGATAGCCGCCAGAGGGCAGTAATTGAGCTTTACTCATTGTTCCACAAATATATGCAACTCTTAATTTGTTGAATACAATTATACTTTTTGTTTTATTAATATCGTATATTTTTATTTTTATAAAAGGAAACATTTTAGGAATTGTGTAACTATCCACTTTACTAGCATATAGCCCGTCATATGACGGGATCAGAAGAATTGTTAATTTTCCAGACTTGTACAGTAACCTATGAGGCTGGTAAAAAAAATGGTTTGTTTTTTGGCTGAGAATTATCTGGTTCAAGCAAAATATTTTGTTTATCTTCATACTCCTCTAAAGGCTCCCGATACTGAGAATGCAGTTTAGAATCACGTTGAATTCATTTAGAAAGATGATTCAGAGTTTCTTAGCTATGTCAAAATTATTGTTAAATTCTTCCCCCCCCCCTTTTTTTTTTTTTTTTTTTTTTTTTTCAACAGTAATGAATGAAAGTAAAGGAATGAAACTATCATTTCCACTACACTCTGAAGGTAGATAGAATTTTTTGTTAATACCGGTGATCAAATTTTCATTGCAACAAAAAATAATCGATCATTAAATTTAAAATTATCCCATATTTACCTAATCTATTATTTAAGTCAAATATAAAAGAAAATTACTTACGTAATATCTAAATTCAGGGAAAAAACGTATAAAAATAATGCAGACGATATTTAAGTAATTTAACATAAGAAATAATTAAATGAGATGGTTAAAGGAATGACGTCATAATACTAGAAAAAAATGTTTTTTTTTACCTATTTATTATGTGACAAATTGATAAATTTAATCGCCTGCTCTTAATAGGGGAAAATAGGGCTTGAAATAATGGCATTAAATGCTAGAGAAGAGGGAAGGGGTGGATTTCGAACGTTGCTAACCCTAACTCATCAAGAATCCAATATGGATGCCTCTATCCATTCCCTATCCAATCGCTTCATAAATTCGAGGACAGACGCACAGATAACTTAGGCTATTATAATATAGGGGATTAAAGAATCTGAGGAGTATATCTCACATTCAAATAAAATTAGTTTAAATGAAATGCAGTTGAATTCATATAGTGTTCACATCAGATTTTTTATACCTGTTACCGTTATTTAATCTATTTTTCAAAAACAAAGCATTGAAGCTATATTTGGGGAACAGCAGGACATGCTGCCTAAAACTACGAGGCCCCGTTCAAAATAGGACTATGATTAGGTATTCCTCAGCAGCAAAGTTTGTACGGTCCGTTCAGGAATTCAGAGCAATGAGTTATCTGGCCCCAAACGACAAATCAATAAGGCATAAGAGCTAAAAGATTTCCTAACCTTATCGTGTAAGCTGGAGATAAAAATAAACAAAACTTCACTCAGCAGCTACTCAGATTTGTTTATCCTAGCATGAGAGCACAGATAACTCTCAAAAGTGTGGCGGAGAGGTTTTATTTCGTAGAAACGCTTTATCCCACTTCTGAGTCATTCCTTTCGAAGTCAATATACGCTAGGACTGAGCGATGTAGAAAATCTTATATCACAATGTATAAAAAAATAAATCGCGATTTAAAAAAATTCTGAACTATAAGCATAAACTTGTTGGGGCCCCCGTTCATATAACATAATTTAATACAAAAATTAATGACGTAAACCAGTGTTATACCTGTGGCGTCACACTTCAATGCAAACGACTTTCACCATGGTCGCATCTTCTGCTGTGTGATATGCAGATTTCACCGAGTGGGAAATGCAAATTTCCTGAGGGAAGAAGACGCCAGGGAATTTCCCGACGGGTATAAATACCCAGCACGAACCGCTGGTAGCGCGGCGGTTAGAAGTTGCTAGGTTGTTTTGCTGCCGCTGATGTAAATATCTTGTAAATAAAAAATGGTAGTTAGGTCGTATGGTCTTTTTTCCACTAAAGTGGTGACCTGGACATTCTTAAGACGTGCTTTAAAAAAAATTTTATTAATCTCAATAATGGAGTCAGTTTCTGCTGTTAAGATCCCGATTTTCAACCCGACTAATCCTGCCTTATGGTTCAAAATGTGTGAGAGCACTTTTGAACTGGCAGCACCCAAACCTATTACCGTCTCTCAGACTAAATTTAACTTTATCGTATCGAATATTCCACGTTGATACCGCCTCCCTAGTTTGAGACGTTATACTTCATCCAGATTCAGATGATCCATATACCAGTTTGAAAGTCGAAATAACGAAGCGTTCCGGTGAGTCATCTCAAGCAGAAATACGCCGTCTATTAACTGGTGAACAGTTAGGCGATCGCTGCCCGTCTGAACTTTTACGTGTTATGCAAAGGCGTGCTGAATCGCATGCATTGCCCGAAGAGGTGTTACTTGAGCTTTTCCTTCAGCAAAAACCTTCCCATGTGCAGTCAATTTTAGCAGCCATCGATCCCTTAACTTTAACTAAAGCAGCAGAAGTAGCAGACAGAATTCTGGAAGTTTCTCCAGAATCTGTGGCTCAAGTATCCAGCAGGGCCCATAATTTATCGGAATCTAATTATGAAGAGCTATTAGCAGCGATAAAACAACTGCACACGCGTCTCGACTTATTTGAGAAAAAACAGAAAAGTAGAAGTCCTCGTTCGCGCAGCAAGTCACGAGAGGGAATTTGCTGGTACCATTCTAAATTTGGCTCCCAATCGAAGAAGTGTGTTTTACCTTGTAAATGGACAAAATACGAGGACCGCAGTGCTTAGCCGCAAACTACGCACTGCATTCAAAATCTCGACGGTTGTTTGTAAAAGACAAAGCCTCACGTCTATCGTTTTTGGTAGATACAGGAGGTATCTATTTTGCCTGCTTCTTTGCACCAGCGATCTCTGCCTCCGATTTTGACCTTAACTGCCGCAAACTCTACGTGTATTCCCGTATATGACAGGAAAAAATTAATTCTGGATCTAGGATTAGGGAAACCGTTCACATGGACCTTTTTAGTTGCAAAGGTCAGTACGCCAATTTTAGGAGCTGATTTTTTATCCTATTTTAAACTTTTTCCTAATTTACACAAGCAGTTTTTGGAAGATCTTGCTTCTAAAAACCGCAGACCTGGACAAGTTGAGCCAACCACCGTGCATTCTATATAAGTTTCGAAACATTCGGAGCCCTATCAAAATCTTTTGAGATATCCATTGAGATATTAGAGCTCGACATACGAAACCTCCAATCGGCACATTTTTACAACCCAATGCTAGATTCGATCATCTACACGTGGATATCGTAGGACC
The DNA here is from genome assembly GCA_032207245.1 of Pardosa pseudoannulata. Classification (NCBI taxonomy): domain Eukaryota; kingdom Metazoa; phylum Arthropoda; class Arachnida; order Araneae; family Lycosidae; genus Pardosa; species Pardosa pseudoannulata. Next base: position 113,596,443 of record CM063509.1, read on the forward strand.
TTTGTCCGTATCAGAAGGAATTTAACAGCATTATACCATGCAACTATCGTATTAGTCAATAGCTGTCCCTGTTGTATATTCAGAGTGGGGGAAAAAAGACACTCTTGGCCCGACTAAAACCTGCCTTTTTTTGAGTTACCATTTTTATCTTATCTTTAAATGGATTTTTTTTTTTAATTTGGTGTGGCCCGGGATAACGTGCCGTAATGGTAAAGCACTACCTGTTACCTGTTTATACAGTGGATTCCACTTAATGTAATCGTGGTTAATGTTATCAATCGCTTATTGTTATCGAAATCACTTGGTCCCGATTTTCTCTATTCATTTGTATGTTAAAATTATTGTTTTATGTGATCGTTACATCGGTTAATGGGATCAGTTTTCGAACCTCATTTTAACTGGCAAAGGAATATTCACAATATATTCAGAAGGAACCATTCTTTTCTTTCCTTTCGCTGTTGTTTGAATTTCCCAGAATTCTCCCTCCTCCACTTAGGGAATTGCGGAATGAACAAAGAAGTAGGGAATTACTCGTTGCTGGAATTTTTCAGAAATACGCACACCCTGCTGGTGGTCAATGGATGTCAGATAATCCGAAAGCAACACATTCTTATCGGAACTGACAAGGAAAGTATTCATATTTTATGCCTTGATTTTGCAAACAAAATTACCAGAAATTCCAAATTATAGAAAATCTTTCTGATATGACCTCTGAAAGTAGATCAAAACATTCCAGTAGCTTCCACATTAACAGAATCTGAAGTCTGTCAGATTGTCATAGGAAAACAGACGAATGATGGAACTAATGAGTCAGAGGAAAAATCTCTTGATACTGAGCCACCTCCTACAAGTGCTGAAATGAGAAATGCATTGAAAGTGTTGAAACGTGGAGTACAACACCGCTCCGATGACTTTATAAAACATTATGATAACGAACAATTTATCAATAAGCTTCGTAGAAAAAATTGTAGACGGCCAACAATTGATCAATTTTTTTAGTTATGTAAACAATTCTTATGTTTTAGATAATAATATACAATGCATTAATAAAAGTTGAGTTTTTTCATTTTATTTTGAAATTTAGTACGCGTGAATTAAAGGGGTGGTGGTAATTTTATCCAATTTTGCATATCGTTTATTGTTATCAAAATTACGGTGGCCCAAACTGATCACATTAAGCGGAGTCCACTGTAGTATGTACTTATTTCTTTCACTTCGAGTATGTGCTTTTGCTCCCTCGAAATCGGAAAGATGATTTCACAAGAGAGACCGGCGAAGATGCTTAAATGGATTTAATTATATTGACGTTCATTCCATATCATAATACATCACCAAACTGAAAATTTGGAAATTGGTGTCACGATGTAGCCCGTTATATCAATATTTCATGATATATCGATACATCGCTCAGTTCTAGCGTGTGCAGTTAAGAGTCTGAACCAAATACGGTTTTTTATGAATAATATCCCAAGAATTATAAGATAGGACAAAGTCTTCATGCCAAAATATTAATACTATTAAAATTTGTTAGCTTTTGTTTATCTGTCTGTACGTTATTCAAGTCCTCGAATTCTTTTGCCTTGAGTTTGGGGTTGTAACGAAGTGCCTTAACGGTGTGATTACATCAAAGACTCTTCTTTGAGAAATGGACATCACTTAGGTGGAGACAAAGGTGTTGTCTAGACTTTTGTGTCTTATAGTAGCTGAACAACAGACCAGACGGCCAGGCGCCCAGACTGACAGCCAAAAAGGGGGTCATCGGAACCACAAGGGAACGCCGCGACATTGGACCTTCGCTGACACCAAATTCCAGAGACTCCCGGGCTTGCGGTCGGTGATTGTCTAGCCCAGACCAATCCAGTTGGTTGAAGGTGAGATCATAGCCAGATGATTCAATGATGAAATTGTGGGCGAGGCTCCCTCTTTTATAGGCCTCTCCCCTAAAAGGAGACGAGCAGAGATTTATTTTTAAAGAAGTAGTTAGCTAGCAACCAGCTAATTCGGAGGTCTCCTTGACCAGTCTCTCTATCTGACAGTTTCCTTAGCGATAATCCCACCTTGGGATCACTTCTTTAGGAGTTAGCTAGCAGTCAGCTAACTCGGAGGTCGTCTTGACCAGTCTCTCCTTCGGAGAGTTTTTCTTAGTGAAACTCCCTACCTTGGGATATATCTTTTTCTGAAATTTATAACGATACCCTGCGCCTTGGGTTTTCTTTTAATTCGATCTTCAAGATTGAGCGTGTATTCCTCTTAGGAACTCTGAATTTGTTTTTTTCTTCTTCGACGATACCAATTGCTACTTCAAACTCTCGTCTAATTGAGTGTACTGTCAACATAACTACTACTGAGAACTTTTACGCGAAGCTACCGAATTGTTATCTCCCGTCGGTTACTAAACCAATCAGCAGGAATCGTATGTGCACGTCTGTATTCAGGCCTACGTCTATTGTATTCCATACTTGTAAACTGAAATTGTATTTTGTGTATATAGAAATGTGTATATAGCTGTGCGGTTTAAATAAACCAGTTAATCAAGAGACACCTGCTTCTTCGTTGAGTCATATAAAACAGGGACCGGACACGTTACAGTATATATAGAAAGAATGATTAAGCGTAGAATGATTCACATTAAAATTTAAAATAGAGAAACATAAAAATGCTAATATGATTTGGACTTGAAAATTGAAATAGAGAAACACAAAAATGCTAACATGATTTAGGCATTCAAATTTAGAATGAAAATTAAAATAGGAAATATGAAAGTGATATAGGCGTAAAAGTTATCATAGAATAAAAATTAAAATAGAAAAACACAAAAATGCTAACATAATATAAGCATTAAAATTAAAGTAGAATAAAAGTTAGAGAAATATAAAAATGTTAATATAATTGAGACATAAAAATTAAAATAGAGAAACATGAAAATGGTAACAGTATTTAGGAATAAAAATGAAAATAGTATTGAAAAGCATACAACTGTTTCATAACTCCAAAATAACGAGTTACTTCATTAGCATCGCGATAGGTAATAGCTCAATTGTGCCGAAGTAGAACTAAGCCTCAATTTTATGTTATTTATTTATTTATTTTTGAGGGGGGAAAGCTATAATAATTGTATTTTTCATATTCCGAAAACATTTAGTTTTTCCTTAATTTCTGGAAATTTGGCTTTTGTTGGTGGAATAAAATATTTTTTATTTGAGATTGTTTTCGAGTTGGAAAAACCATACTTTATTATTTAAAATTAATCTCTTTTGACATTGCTAAGGAAAATCCATGCATGATTATGTAAATTCAAATTTCTTTTGCTAAGGAAAAAACATGTATAATTATATATTATTAACTTTCCTGTTACCTTTTTACCCTTAAAAGAGAGCTGAAAAAAAAAAGAGTCTTGAGGGTTTTATTAAAACGCTATTGTTGCAGTTATAGAGTCACAATTACATTGTATCTAGCGAAGATTGAATGCTGTCACCTACAGCAAAGCTGTAGCCAGAAATTATTTTGAGAGGGAGACCAAGGGGAAAGACTTTGTTTTTTGTGAATATATTTGAGTAAAACTACAGGTTTTCTTATATGTATGTCAGGTCTAAAACGAGGGTAGTTGGAAATTACGTGAGTTATAAACGATTTTAAAAGGCAACTCCTTTATAATAATAAAATAAATGAAAAACACCCAAACTTGCGTAACCTTTTGGAGTAATACGGTCAGGAGCAGAGATATTTTACAGGAAGTTGATGACTAATCAAGCTAGAATTTTAGTTAGCGCTTGGATATGGAGCTGTGAACACCTTTCCACGTTTCGCTTCGTCAAGAATAAATGAAAATAGCGCAAGCCATGCCTGAAACAGAAAGTCCATGTTAAATAAAGAAGTGTTTTTACTAAGAAGGACTTATTATTCTATTCGTGTAAGGAAAATTCTCAGGGGTTTTCAAAACTTAAGTCAAGGGCTAAAAATTCCCGCGTCCTTTTGCATTCCCCTTTTTAACCCCTAACCTAAATTGACCACTGGGGCTACAGTTTACGCCCTCAGAGAAGGGGTCTGACCAATTATAACTCTACATTGCCCTAGCGGACAATTTAGGAAATTTCTTAACAAAAAAGAGATGCACGCTGTCGGAGGCAGATTTTTCCCACAGATTTTGACTGAGATGTTGACCCAGGTGTTAAGGGTCTTCTACATATAACTTCATGCTAGCTGACCCCTCAGTTTGTCCTGTCCCTATGATGAAGTGGGAACCCGTCCTCCAACGTTATCTTAATAAAGATCTTTAGCAAAAACTGTGTTATTCTTATGGGGCATGACTGAAACCATCCATCGTGAAGTCCGTCTCATTACATATATACTTGTGCTTCACTTTTATTGAATTTAAAACGAATTTAAAGGAATGCAGATATTCTTTCTTCTTATATGTACTTGCATCATATAAAGGAATCTATTACTTCTGAAATATGAAAATTTTCACTTAAAAATTACTCTCCTTCGACTGTTAAACGTCAAAGTTTTTTTTTCACATCCGTTGTCAAATAGTTTCCTGAATCTTTAATACATTTGCGTCTTTTTTTTCTTCTAACTCTGGGGAGGAAAATAACTTCCTGCTTATGGGATGTATCAAAAGAAAAACCTTGCTTCAAATGAAAAATATATTTTACGGACAATTGCAGTGATTTATTATCAATAGTTTCGTAGGTGGCATTTAAGAATGATTACAAAAGGAAGAAGACGTTTCACAACTGTTTATCTGATGTGTAATTTTTTAAATTTATTTTTTGTCATTTTGGCATCGTCACTTAAGATTCACGACAACATGACGTCACGTGTTGTTTACTGTGGAAAAGAATGTAGCAGTAGAAATGGTGTATGTGATATTCACCTTTTCTCTTTGGTTTTTAGCTTCATAAATACTAATCATATCTATTTAATTGTGTGAGAGAGTGCATGTTTTTATTCCATCTTGTGGTTTCTTTTCTCTTTTGATTACAATTTCCTCCTACCTGTTCTATTAGCATTTTTTTCTTAATATTCGCACCTAAAATCCAGTTCAAACTAAATTTCCTGTTATTAAAACAATAAGACTTTTAAAAGAAGTTTTCTTTTGGTTAATCTCTAATATATAGCAAGTTAAGAAGTTATTTTTTTTATTATTCTTAATTAATAGGATCACGTGATTTCCCACTTTTTAATGTGGTTTAAAACGCTAATCTTCTTTTTTTCTTTAAAAAAATAACAAAAATAACACGAGTCAGGTTTACTGTGTTCTACTAACAACTACTGTGTTCAAAGCTATAGATCATATACAAATTAATAATTTAGATAACGTATATATTAGAAATGATTGCCTTTCTGCTTTGCAGGCTATAGGTAGTGAAACAAATAATATTCTTATTAATGATATAAGAATGAAAATAAGAAACATAGGTTTGAACATAAATTTGGAATGGGTCAGGGCCCATGTGGGAGAAACTTATAACAAAATGGTCGATGTCTTAGCCAAGGAAGCAACTAGTAGAGATTTAGTTGATATTGATGTAAAGTGGACGTATCAGCAAATCAAGAAGATGGTGCACACCCATACATTAAAGAAATGGCAAGTCAACTGGATGGATGGTGCTACTGGTAGAAAAACTTATGATTTCTTTCCCAAAGTTAGTGAAAGAAGACTTGAGGGGAATTTATATCAGTCAGATATTTACTGGACATGGAGCGATTCCATTATACCAATCTAGGTTCTTTGGGAAATCATCAAGATGTTGGTGTGATGAAGAAGAAGGGTTTATTACACTTGATTTATAACTGTGAGCTTGTTAATGATATCAGATATGATCATTTTCCTGTTAACTTCCAGAAAGTTGATGTTCTTAATCTTTGTAACTCGGCAAAGTCTCGCCGAGGATTGATCCTGTTAATTGAATATTTTGTAAAACTGTCTTTAGACAGTTAGTTTACTTATTGTATGTTATTTTCTAACTTTGTTATATTTGTCATTGTATGATTATATTTATTATGTATGAAAATTATAATAAAGAGCGGTTGGCTCTTGTTGAGGGATGTCTCAGTGGATACAGCTTGGTGGTCTGGCTTCGGTCGTCTTCTAAATTATTGGTTAGGTCTGTTATGATGTACTGTACTGGGTTCGATTGTTATCATGGCGGTTAGTCATCATTTCCGTATGGCTTTGGCTGGGTCGGGCTTAAGAAATATCTTACTGTGTTCTACTGCGTAAAATTGATTCTAAAGAGCTACGGATATCCATACTAGTAATGGGTTTGGTTTTTGGAGCGCTATGTTCTACTTTTTACAACGAGGGTTAATGAGACCGGGACTTACTGCTTAAAGCCGATTCCGAATGGCTACGAACAATATCCAAGTATCCCAATAATCCCAATATCCAAGCCATAGTGGGATTCAAACCCACGAACTGCTGTTCCGAAGGCCAGCACCCTAACCATTCGACCATCGTTCGGCTACTAGCAGCGGGACTTTGGCACCAAAATACAGTGCCCTACCATTCGACCATCGTTCGATCACCTCTCAACCAAACGTGTAAAAGAGAGAAATTTCGAGAGATCTCAGCGACATAGTATAACTCTTTTCAAGCAGATGCAAGCTCGATGAAAGTATTAATAATTAACGCTTACTTACTCAAAAATTTCATAACCTTTTTTAAGCTCCAAAATATATTTTTTTCAAACCTTTTCTTAAATGTTATTGATTAAATATAGTGGATGAAAAATGATACGTTGTATGCATTAAAAAAAAAAACATAAAAAAAAAGATTGAGAATTACTGCTCTACATTATGTCGGGCCCAGACTCTGCTATCGACAGCACAAGGTCAGAAATTCACATTGACATTTTCAACCAGATCTTAAGACAGAGGGCCTATGTGGCGTGAATAAATGTAGAGAAAAAACTTACGCTAGTTTTTAAATCGTGCTCTATCCGAAACACAATCTTAGCCCATGCACAAACATTGTAGTGATAATTAACCTCTCTTCAATGTACCTTAGTTTGTGTAATTTGGAACTTGATAGCAGAATTGAATGATTTGAAAATACAATAAGGATATTGCCAAATGTTGTCTTTTTAGTTACAAAATCACCAAAAATTTATTTTAGAAAATAATTATAATTTAAACTGGTTAATTTGGTTAAAATTTTATTACACAGACACACATACACATAGCTATATTGTGTTCCAAATTAGACGTTTTAAAATATTACGGAAAACGAAGTTTTAAATAACGGGTTTTAATGTTGGAAGACCTTGAACTAAAGTTATTTCTTTAGAAAGTCTTTATTATCCTCTTGTAGCTAAAGATATGAAATTGGAACGGTTGGATGCAAGGATCAGTATTTTGGTTTCAAGTTAGAAAATGAATATTCATTTCTTTTTTACTGTACTTTTAGAGTATAACTATTTCTGTGATAATAATTTTACTAAAATTTTTCTTTGGCATTGTGAAGGAATTCTGAAGAGATAATTACAAATGATATTTCAGTTCTCTTCAATGTACCTCGGTTTGTGTGATTTGGAACTTGCTATGATTTAGAAATAGAATAAGGATATTGCCAAATGTTGTCTTTTTAATTATAGAATCGCCAAAAATTTATTTCAGAAAATAATTATAATTTAAATTGGTTAATTTGGTTAAAATAATATTACACAGACACACATACACATAGATTGTGTTCCAAATTGGACGTTTTAAAATATTACGGAAAAGGAAGCTTTAAATAACGGTTTTTAATGTCGGAAGTCCTTGAACTAAATAAAGTTTTTTCGTAAGAAAATGTTCCTTTATCCTTTAGTAGATGAAGAAGATATGAAATAAGAACAATTGGGTGTAAGGATCGGTATTTTGGTTTCAAGTTAGAAAATAAATATTAATTTTTTTTTACTGCACTTTTAGAGAATGATTATTATTTCTGTGATAATAATTGCTACTAAAATTGTTCTATACCATTGTGTAGGAATTCTGAAGAGATAATTACAAATGACATTTTATTTAAGTTCTCTTCAATGTACCTTGGTTTGTGTGATTTGGAACTCGCTAGCAGAATTACTATGATTTAGAAATACAATAAGATATTGCCAAAGTTGTCTTTTTAGTTATAGAATCACCAAAAATTTATTTTAGAAAATAATTATAATTTAAATTAATTAATTTGGTTAAAATAATGTTACACAGACACACATGCATATAGATATATTGTGTTCCAAATTAGACGTTTTTAAAATATTACGGAAAAGGAAGCTTTAAATAACGGTTTTTAATGTCGCAAAACCTTGAACTAAATAAAGTTTTTTCGTAAGAAAAATGTTACTTTATCCTTTTGAGCTAAAGAATATATGAAATGAGAACAATTGGATGCAAGGATCGGTATTTTGGTTTCTAGTTAGAAAATAAATATTCATTTGCTTTTAACTGCACTGTTAGAGAATGATCATTATTTCTGTAATAATAATGTTACTACAACTTTTCTTTGCATTGTGTAGGAATTCTGAAGAGATAATTACAAATGACATTTTATTTACGTTCTCTTTAATGTACCTAAGTTTGTGTGATTTGGAACTCGCTAGAAGAATTGCTATGATTTAGAAATAGAATGAGGATATTGCCAAACGTTGTCTTTTTAATTACAGAATCGTCAAAAATTTATTTCAGAAAAAAATTATAATTTAAATTGATTAATTTGGTTAAAATAATATTACACAGCCACACATACACATAGATAGATTGTGTTCCAAATTAAACGTTTTAAAATATTACGGAAAAGGAAGCTTTAAATAACGGTTTTAATGTCGGAAGAACTTGAACTAAAGTTATTTCTTTAGAAAGTCTTTATTATCCTTTTGTATCTAAAGATATGAAATTGGAACAATTGGATGCAATGATCGGTATTTTGGGTTCAAGTTAGAAAATAAATATTTATTTGCTTTATACTGCCCTTTTAGAGAAAGATCACTATTTCTGTGATAATAATTTTACTAAAATTTTTCTTTGCCATTGTGAAGGAAGGCATTCTGAAGAGATAATTACAAATGATATTTTATTTAAATTCTCTTCAATGTACCTTATTATCCTTTTGTAGCTAAAAATATGAAATTGGAACAATTGGATGCAAGGATCGGTATTTTGGTTTCAAGTAAGGAAATAAACATTCCTTTGATTTTTACTGCACTTTTAGAGAATGATCATTATTTCTGTGATAATAATTTTACTAAAATTTTTCTTTGTCATTGTGTAGGAATTCTGAAGAGATAATTACAAATGACATTTTATTTAAGTTCTCTTCAATGTACCTTGGTTTGTGTGATTTGGAACTCGCTAGCAGAATTGCTATGATTTAGAAATACAATAAGGATATTACCAAAAGTTGTCTTCTTAATTATAGAATAGCCAAAATTTTATTTTAGAAAATAGTTATAATTTAAATTGGTTAAAATATTATTACACAGACACACATAAACATAGATTGTGTTCCAAATTAGACGTTTTAAAATATTACGGAAAAGAAGCTTTAAATAACGGTTTTTAATGTCGGAAAAAATTGAGCTAAATAAAGTTTTTTCGTAAGAAAATGTTCCTTTATCCTTTTAAGCTAAAGAAGATATGAAATGAGAACAATTGGATGGAGGGATCGGTATTTTGGTTTAAAGTTAGAAAATAAATATTCATTTGCTTTTAACTGCACTTTCAGAGAATGATTATTATTTCTGTGATAGTAATTTTACTAAAATTTTTCTCTGCATTGTGTTGGAATTCTGAAGAGATAATTACTAATGACATTTTATTTAAGTTCTCTGCAATATATCTTGGTTTGTGTGATTTGGAACTAGCTAGCAGAATTGCTATGATTTAGAAATACCATAAGGATATTGCCAAATATTGTCTTTTTAGTTATAGAATCGCCAAAAATTTATTTTAGAAAATAGTTATAATTTAAATTGGTTAATTTGGTTAAAAGAATATTACACAGACACACATACACATAGATAGATTGTGTTCCAAATTAGACGTTTTAAAATATTACAGAAAAAGAAGCTTTAAATAACGGTTTTTAATGTCCGAAGACCTTGAACTAAATAAAGTTTTTTCGTAAGAAAATGTTCCTTTATCCTTTTGAGCTAAAGAAGGTATGAAATGAGAACAATTGGATGCTAGGATAAGTATTTTGGTTTCAAGTTAGACAATAAATATTCATTTGCTTTTTACTGCACTTTTAGAGAATGATCATTATTTCTGTGATAATAATTTTACTACAATTTTTCTTTGCCATTGTATAGGAATTCTGAAAAAATAGTTACAAATGACATTTTATTTAAGTTCTCTTCAATGTACCTTGGTTGTATGATTTGGAACTCGCTAGCAGAATTGCTATGATTTAGAAATACTATAAGGAAATTGCCAAATGTTGTCTCTTTAGTTATAGAATAGCCAAAAATTTATTTTAGAAAATAGTTATAATTTAAATTGGTTGATTTAGTTAAAATAATATAACACAGACACACATACATATAGATAGATTGTGTTCCAAAGTAGACGTTTTAAAATATTACGGAAAAGGAAGTTTTAATGTCGGAAGACCTTGAACTAAAGTTATTTCTTTAGAAAGTCTTTATTATCTTTTTGTAGCTAAAGATATGAAATTGGAACAATTGGATGCAAGGATCGGTAGTTTGGTTTCAAGTTAGAAAATAAATATTCATTTGCTTTTTACTGTACTTTTAGAGAATTATCATTATTTCTGAGCGAATGATTGTTACTAAAATTGTTCTTTGCCATTGTGTAGGAATTCTGAAGAGATAATTACGAATGACATTTTATTTAAGTTTTCTTCAATGTATCTTGGTTTGTGTGATTTGGAACTCGTTAGCAGAATTGCTAGGATTCTGAAATACAATAAGGATATTGCCAAAAGTTGTTTTTTTAGTTATAGAATAACCAAAAATTTATTTTAGAAAATAGCACACAAATTGATTCTGTTCCAAATTAGACGTTTTAAAATATTACGGAAGAGGAAGCTTTAAATAACGGTTTTTAATGTCGTAAAACCTTGAACTAAATAAATTTTTTTCGAAAGAAAATGTTCCTTTATCCTTTTGAGCTAAAGAAGATATGAAATGAGAACAATTGGATGAAAGAATCAGTATCTAGGTTTCAAGTTAGAAAATAAATATTCATTTACTTTTTACTGCACTTCAAGAGAGTGATCATTATTTCTTTGCTAGTAATTGTTCTTTGTCACTGTGTGTGAATTCTGAAGAGATAATAACATATGACATTCTATATTTAATTTCTCCTCAATGTACATTTGACCTCAATTTGCGATTTCCTGGCATCGGCCGAAGATATAACGTAAATGAAAGGTCTTATTCATTCTTCCAATTTATTGCTCGAATTCGTACTAATATTAAACAAATGAATTTTGTCTTCCCTGAAGATAATGAAATTACTTTTCAGATATAAACTTAAAAAGAAATTGATAAGTGTTTTTTTGTTTGTTTGTTTCTTGAGTTGTTTAAATATGAGGGGTTGTCTATAAAAAGGATTTTATACTTTTTTCAACATTTTGGAACTTTTCCCACCTTTGTTACATTTCTTGTAATACAGTCTGTATCAGTCAGGGGCGTACGCAAGGGGGGTAGGGGTTTAAACACCCCCTTAAGCTCAGAGAAAATGGCAAAAATAAAAATTTTAGTAGAAATTATGCGGGAGATTATTTTTTAGAATTATGAACCCCCCCCCTGAAAATTAGAAACCCTCCCCTTGAAAAAATTCTGAGTACGCCACTGGTATCAGTTATATGGTCAGCTTAGCGGTCCAGAAAAATCAGACCATATAAGCTGGGTGACCATATATGCGGAACAGTACAACTCTATTGTATTGTGGCAGGGTTATATTCACCTATCAGAATGTAGTACTTATAAAGAAATAATTAACATTTAACATTTTAAAAATAATTCGAGAAGTAAAAACTGCAGTAAAAATATGCAATATTTTTTGGGGGGGAAATTTATTAGCTTACTCTACCAATGGAAGTACAGCACACGTACATACGTACATTCATCTTCAATGCATTTAAAAACAATCAGATATACAAGTTTGCTTCCTTTTGTTGGTTGTTAACACAATTTTTTCTAAGCCCTTCATCTGCTGCTTCCGAGTTAATAAAATAATCGTTGAAAACATGAAACTGACCATATAACCGGTAACAAGAAAAAGAAAATGACTGTATAAGCGGTGCGTTTTAACACATGTTCCCTATTAAGTTAGACGGCACTTTAGGAAACTGACCATATAACCGGGGTGACCTTATAAGCGGGTGACCATATAGCCGGTACTGACTGTATTACATTAAATATATACTTGCAGTTCACTGCCTTATGTTGTGGTTGTTATTGTTTCTAATGCCTAAGACATGAGACAAGATGTGGGCCAGAAGCTTCACTAATTAAGGCGAAGGGGTGCCTTTCGTCTGACGTGCACCGTTAGGGTGAAAGAACAATTTTGCTGAAGTGGGTCATCGTAATTTAGAAGCAGTGACTAAGCTGAAGAACTCTATGCTTCGCCAACCCCCCCCTACCCCCAGTGGTATCTTTTGAGAACTTGGAAGACATTGTGACCCGTACATATTTTGAGTGTCTTTATCACCCTCAGCGAACAGGGAAGATCTTAGGCCGGCTCGAGCTTCAAACCCGCAACCCTTCAGTTATGACATCGCTGTCTTTGCCGATTGAGCTGACGCTGCTCTCATTACGTTATAGTAGTTATAACTATTGTGTTTTGGTTTGGTTTGGTTAATACGGTCTACAGTTTTGCTCACGAGGGATAATGGGACTGAGACCTATAGAGAATGTGCTCATGACGTCAGGTGCAGCAAAAATTACAGCTGAACTTACTCGTTGGCAAAACATTTGAATTTCTTACGGATTGTGCTTGTTATTGGGGTTTTAATTTTGTCAATTATCTGAAAATGGTAACAAGCTGTTTTACGCATGGCTGTACTAAGCGTTTAAAAAAAAAAAAGTGAAAATAGCGAATTTTATTGCTTTCCTAAAGGTCCTACATAGCGAATGCTTTGGATAAAAGCTTTGAAAAGGCAAGAGTGAATTCCAAGTTCTTCGAGAATTTGAGGCAAACATTTTCAGAAGGTTAATAAAAAGTTAACTTTTCTGTAATGTAATAGATTAAAAAGCTCTAAGTAATACTAATTTTTTTTCATATCTAATGTATTTTCTATGCTTTTGTGAGAAGTACTGTATATAAATGTAATTATGTCCTTAAAATGAAGATACATTTTTATTAGATTCTATGTTATAGTTTATTGTATATTAACATAATCAAGTATTATACATCTTTGGTAGTGCTATATTTTTGAACACTAATGAAATACTGTAATTATGTTATGAAATAGTGATCCTAACCACGTGTTCCGTAGCTTTCGGCCATTTTTAGTTATACTTGATTTTTGATACTTATTTATGTAATTTTAATTTTTAAAAATATATATAATTTTGTAAGTTTATTTGATTGGTTTGGTTTAGTGCTACTATTAACACGAGGGCTAATGAGACCGGGATACAGCTTAATAATTCCGAAAAAGCAACATATAAAGTATTCGTACGAATTACCGAAGGCCAGCACTCTAAAATCGTTCGGCTATCTATTTTGAATGTCTTGGCCAGTTTTTGATGTTTCCTTCCCTTTCCATTAAATAAAATTTAGTTTTATTGTATACGTGATCCATATCAAAGCTCATAAGATACAATGAAAACAAACAATGTTTTGCCAACGAAAAGTTGAGTTGTAGTCATTACTCGTATTTGTTTACAAACATGCACTTTCTCTATTTCTTAAAGCCGATTTCGGAACGGCTACGTACAACCATACAAGCGGCGGGATTCGAATCCACGAACTCTAGAACCGAAGAGCAGCGCTCTACTATTCGGCCATCGCTCGACTACTCTACGTTTTAATTACACGCTACAGGTTATAATTACTCTACGGAATAGATCCTTTTTTCAAATTTTATTTTTAAATTTTAGTTATGTATTTTAATGACATCTGTAAAATATAACAATAATTATGATTCCTGTACTTATTTTTATGAAGTAAGATTTCTTTTTGGACATTTCAAGGTTGCTAGAAGGAGGTTTTCTTCTAAGTAAAGAATTTCTGCTGTTTCTTTGTTCTCAAAATCTACTGTGAATGCATTTTTTTTAAAGAAAGCAATATATATATATATATATATATATATATATATATATATATATATATATATATATATATATATACATATATATATATATATATATATATACATATATATATATACATATATACATATATATATATATACATATATATATATATATATACATATATATATACATATATATATACATATATATATATATATATATATATATATATATATATATATATATATATATGTATGTATATATATACATACATATTGTAACGATCCGTTACATGACCCCAAAAAGAACGAGGAGACCAAAGGTAACCTTTCGTCGTGGACTCACGATTAGCCTCGAATAGGACCAGGTGGTCTAAGCACCGTAATTGAAAACTGTTCGTTGCCGGCTCCTCAGCGTCTGGCCATTGTAAACCTGCTAAATGGAACGTCTTTGTGGAAGTGTGGAAATGATTAAAGTGCACCTTGCCGCCCATTAGCGGTTACAAAAAGGCCATTAAGTTGGTTAAGTTGATGGATCTGAGAAAACTGTTTTTCGACCACATCTGGGAACAGTACAGCTGATCGAAGGCTTGGGAGTGACCACAAGATTACGTCACCCTGGTTCGGGAAGATTCTCGAAGGACCGAGAAAAGAAGCGAGTGCGGGATATAAAAGAAGGGACAGGAGTAGAACGGAGGTTTTTTGTTCTCTTCTCGAGGCTTCTACCTGCTAGAGCCTGGTCGCTCGAGGACCGCTCGTATCTCCGTGTCTGGAGTTTGTTTGTTTTTTTAGAGACCGCCAGCGTCTCTGTTGCTAGATAGTCGACATTCGACTTGGGAATTCCTTTCCCGTTATCTGCTGATTGTTAGTTAACTTCTTGCATAGAAGTAGACAGCCGAGAGTGACTTTGCACTCTAATTTTGGATCGTCTTGCATCCTGAGCTTTCTTCACGAATCCCAGCGTGATACGCACTCGGACCCTCCGAACTTGCTATGAAAGCCAACCGTGCTAATCGACAGACGGAGTGATCGTGTCAGCATTAGTCCCGGCACTAATTAGTTTCCAACTCTTGTGATTGCAAGCCCTAGCCATACTGTTCCGGTATCCCACGCATCCTTGTGTGTGCATATTATCTCTGTACGAGATCCCTGAATGTTATCATCTACTGAATTTGTACATAGCTGTACATAGTTTATTCTATTGAATAAAATATTTAGTCAAGAATACCTAAAATTCTAGCCTGTTTCATTGAAGGCTTCGCCTACTTTATTTCCAGTACGTTACAATATATACACATATATATACATATATACACATATATATATACATATATACACACACATATATATACATATATACACATATATATATACATATATATATATACATACATATACATATATACACACATATATATACATATATACATATATATATATATATATATATATATATATAAAATATATATATATATATATATATATATATATATATATATATATATATATATAAATCACATGAAAGTTGCTTTCATTCCAATTAAGAAATTACCGAACGATGGCCGATTGGTTAGGGTGCTGGCCTTCGGTACCGGAGTTCGTGGGTTCGAATCCCACTGTGGCATGGATGTTCGTAGCCTTTCGGAATCGGCTTTAAGCTGTAGGTCCCGGTCTCATTAGTCCTCGTGTTGCAAAAAGTAGACCGTAGCACTCCAAACAAAACAAAACTAAGAAATTACCTTACAATCCCGGGAATCCCCTATATAATAATAGCTTAAGTTATCTATCCGTCTATCCTCGAATTTATGAAGCGGTTGGACCTGGAATGGATTGAGGTATCCATATTGGATTCTTGATGAGTAAGGGTTAGCAAAATTCAAAACGAGTAAAACGTTCGAAATCCACTCCTTCCTTCCTTTTCGAGAGATTAATGCCATTATTTCAAGCCCTATTTTCCCCTTTTAAGAGCAGGCGATTAAATTTATCACATAATAAATAGGTAAAAATAACATTTTTTCTAGCATTATGACGTCATTCCTTTAACCATGTCATTTAATCATTTCTTATTTTAAATTATTTAAATATCGTCTGCATTATTTTCATACGTTTTATCACTGAACTTAGATATGACGTCAATAATTTTCTTTTATATTTGGCTTAAATAATAGATTAGGTACATATGTGATAATTTTAAATTTTATCATCGATTATTTTTTGTTGCAATGAAAGTTTATCACTGGTATTATAACAACAAATTCTTTTCATAAAAGTCTAGGAGTCTATTTCCCTAACTAATAAATATCTAACGTTTAACTTATATATCTTTGAAAATTGAGAAGTTTAATCGTTTGTGTGTTTGTTTTTTATACATAACCACACGGTTTGACTAAATGAAATCAACGTGATTCTAAACTGCAATCACAGTATCGGGAGACTTTAGAGGAGTATAAAGATAACCAAATTATTTAGCGTGTACCAGATAATTCTCAGCAAAAAAACAAATAATTTCTTTACTTGCCTCATAGGGTACTTTACAATTCTGGAAAATTAAAAATTTTACGTTTCCCGTCATATGATGGACTATATGCTAGTTTTAAAATAACTTCAAACTTCAATCTTCTGATTTAAAACGTTTTAAATTGAACCAAGATATGTGATGTCACATTTCTTTTCACCCCTTCCTACCTTGTCACAATTTCACGAACCTCCCGCTCCTTCCTAGAGTGGCATCATTTGTAGACAATCCTTAATCTGCGTTCCCAGGATATAATTTTCCGGGGGGGGGGAATTGTGTCCCCCTCTCAAACTGATTTTTTACTATTTTTACTAACTCAAAAATCTAATATTTGGAAAGAATTTATACAGACCTTGTTATTTATTCTTAATATTAATAATTGCATTAAAAATTAAATAAAATTTAAATTACAGATATCTAAAATTTTGTGTATTCTAATTTTGTGCAGTACGTTTCACTAATAGTGTAACACAATTTTAAACAAAAATATTAAAATTAAAATAGTCGATAAAATTTCGAATATTGAAACTTTTATTAAAAAATTAAACTTTCATTAAGTATACTGTTTAAAAAAATTATGTTTGGAGATGTACTTTTATTTCATTGTTAAAATCCAATACTCAAAATTTGGTTGGGGGGAGGGGTGAAGTCTGTTTACTTCCTTCCCCCCATACCCAATATTAAATTTCTTGTAGGAAGGAGTTTACATTTAGTTTGTTCTTTTAGTACTATTCTAAAAGACGTTACCTTAAACAGTTTTACTGATAAATAAATAAATAAATAATAGTAATAATAAATTAAAAATTAAAAATCTTTTTCTGTCTAGTATTTCATTATTTTCATATGACAATCTCAATATCTTCGGACTATGAAATAGCTTTGATGAAAAGAAATTGGCGGATAAACAACTAGTTTACAACAACTTCTTAACTTCTAGTAAACAACAACTTCTTGTCGGATGGAGTTTACATTTAGTTTGTTCATTTAGAACTATTTTAAAAGATGTTGCCTTAAACAGTTTTACTAATAAATAAATAAACAAATAATAGTAATAATAAATTAAAAATCTTTTTCTATCTAGTATTGCATTATTTTCATATGACAATCTCAATATCTTCGGACTATGAAATAGCTTTGATGAAAAGAAAATGGCGAATAAACAACTAGTTTACAACTTCTTAACTTCTAGTAAACAACTTCTTGTAGGAAGGAGTTTACATTTAGTTTGTTCATTTAGAACTATTCTAAAAGACGTTACCTTAAACAGTTTTACTGATAAATAAATAAATAAATAATAGTAATAATAAATTAAAAATTAAAAATCTTTTTCTGTCTAGTATTTCATTATTTTCATATGACAATCTCAATATCTTCGGACTATGAAATAGCTTTGATGAAAAGAAAATGGCGAATAAACAACTAGTTTACAACTTCTTAACTTCTTGTCGGATGGAGTTTACATTTAGTTTGTTCATTTAGAACTATTTTAAAAGATGTTGCCTTAAACAGTTTTACTAATAAATAAATAAATAAATAAATAAATAAATAATAGTAATAATAAATTAAAAATTAAAAATCTTTTTCTATCTAGTATTTCATTATTTTTATATGACAATCTCAATATCTTCGGACTGTGAAATAGCTTTGATGAAAATAAAATGGCGAATAAACAACTAGTTTACAACTTCTTGTCGGAAGGAGGCTGCATTTTGTTTGTTCATTTAGAACTATTCTAAAAGTCGCTACCTTAAACAGTTTTACTAATAAATAAATAAATAATAGGAATAATAGATTAAAAATCTTTCTCTATCTAGTACTGCATTATTTTCATATAACAATCTCAATATCTTTAGACTGTGAAAGAGCTTTGATGAAAAGAAAATGGCGGATAGACAACTAGTATGTTTTTTTCCATGAAAACTGCTTCTCTGTGGCGATCTTTAAACTGGTTGGGGAGGGAACCAAGCGGAAAATTCTGCGAAGATAAGCGTGTAAGAGCTTCCCTTTCAGTTGAATTAACGTTAACCTCGTTCGAGAAACTCGATGGTTTCATAATACGCATTTTACCAGGCGTGAGAGATAAAATGGTCGATAATTTTTACATAGTTGACTGATCGCCGTAATCAGTGCTGCGAAAGGTGAATGATTCTTAGGAATTTTAACTTTCATATGTCTGATATATAGTTTTGAAGAAGTAAGAAGTGATAGTTAAATCCATTTCATGTTTTACGTTTAATAGTTTGTATCAGAATTAGCTAAATGCGAAAGGTTGAAGAATATAAGAAGAATGTAAGAGTATGGAAATTTAACAAAAATATTTTTTTTTCAAGAGAAATTTAGACTTTAGGGTAGTTAATCTAAATGATCTAGACAGTATTGTTAAATAAATGAAATTATAGAACTTTCTTGAATAACAGTTTTACATAATTTCAATTTAGTGTGTAATTATTTTTTGATCAATTATTTTTTTTACATCCAAGGACATTGGGAAGTATAGCATTGTTCATATCGATTTTTGTATTGTCATTATTTTCCAGTTAATTTTAAAAATTGTTGGCAACAGGAAATGAAAACGATAGCACTGTTTTTGCAAGAATTTAAAATAAAGTAGATGAGTGGGAAGATCTGTTTTGGTTGTGTTTCATTTTTTCAGTGATTAATTAGATAGAAATAAGTTAATGAATGGAAAAAAATGGTGAACATTAACTGTCGTATCAGATATGAAACTAACTTTTAAAAATGGATTTTTTTGGGGGGGAAGAGGAGAGGGGGCTGTAAGAGGAGAAAAGTCTTCCCAATCTACTTTCCATAAACTAGTTTCGGCGAATGAAAGAAACGTCTTCGCAAATTTTCTATCTTAGCCGATTGCTGATGTTACAGGAAATTTAAGCATTTCTCCCTAGGAGCACACGTACCGTCAATGATTACCTCAGTGGTTATTAATTGGGAGAAAATGCAGATGATTTTACACCGCTATCCAGTTTTTATCCGCAATTTTCAGAGAAAACCTCGACTGCAGTTTGTGGTTTATCGTTAGAAAACATTTCTTTTTTTTTCTTTCTCTCTCTAACGGTATTTCTCTTTTCTTTCTTTCTCTCTCTAACGGTAGCGGCTAAAAGTGATTACTTAAAGTAAAAAGCTTAAAAAAAAAAAAAAAAAAAAACATTACGCCGCACAGTTTGTTTCGATAACACTGGCATTGCAATTTTTTTTTTATTTCGAATCGTTTTAACAAATACTTTTTTGAGAAAATAAACCTTTCTCTATGATATTCTGTTAATTCACGGCATCCTCTAAAATTATGTATCTATTGTTACAGTAAAATGACTTTTATAAATGCCATACATATAAAAATACGGCAAAGATTTATTGCTAATTTATGAATTATACTAAAAACTATAATAATAATGTATTGTATTAATTCCTTTGCAATATATATATATATATATATATATATATATATATATATATATATATATATATATATATATATATGTGTGTGTGTGTGTGTGTGTGTGTGTGTGCGTAAGGAAAATTCTCAAGGGTTTTCAAATCTGAAGTCAAGGGCTAAAAATTCCCGCTTCCTTTTGCATTCCCCTTTTTAACCCCTAACCTAAATTGACCACTAGGGCTAGAGTTTACGCCCTCAGAGAAGGGGTCTAACCAATTATAACTCTACATTGCCCTAACGGGCAATTTAGGAAATTTGCAAACAAAAAGGAGATGCACTCTGTCGGAGGTAGATTTTTTCTAGAGATTTTCCCACAGATGTTAAAGGCCTTTTACATATAACTTCATTCTATCTGACCCCTCAGTTCGTTCTGTCCCTATGATGAAGTGGGAACCCGTCCGCTAACTTTATCTTAATAACGGTCTTAATCTAAAACGGTGTCTTTTTTATGGGCCATGACTGCAACCACCCATCGAGAAGTCCGTCTCATTACACACACACACATATATAATATATTTTATATATTTATATATTTATTATATATATATATAATTATTGAATTATCCATCTACCTAAAAGTTATTTATTTTTCATTTAGTATAGTTAGAGCAATATGACGGTGTATTTTAAAGGTATGATTTCACACTACGAAAAATATTGCAAAGAAGAAAAATTGAAACATTTTGTCTTTTATAAATTTTATTTAGAATTTATTCCGTGTTGACGTCTGTGTTCGAATTTTAGTATTGTTCATTCATATTTTAATATAATTATTTTAAGTGTTTGCTCAGCTTCGCTGCTTTCGAATTGGTCTCACTTGAAAGAATAGATTTTTAAAATTTTTATGTGCAACATACAATATGAATATATATACATATGTGTGTATAAAGAAAATATAAGTGAAATATAAAATCCTGTAGAACTTTTTGTCTTGTTTATTCTCTACAGAAGCTTTCGAAACCATTTACCGCTATCCTAAAAATAAGTACTTGCAGACGATAAACACGTTTCTCGTCTGAAGTTTAGTTTTGTTATGTATTCACGCATTTGGTTTGTCATTTTTTTAAATGCAGACGATTTTACCAAAAGAAGTATGAAAGTTTTCTTTTTTGCTATATTTGGAAGGAAATATTTATTGCTAATATACACACTTATTTCTGTATTTCAAATAGTAACTTGTTGTTTGGTGTCGAACGAATTGTTAAATAAAATAATTCGTTCCATTTCCCATGAAGTGAAACTTGTTTAACAGATTAGTTTGTCATAAAATCTTAATTTATCTTAATCATTAATAACTTAATTGCTATTAGCGGTATGAAATGGGATTAGAAGAAAAATCTATTGAACTGTATAAATTTCGAATTTTTTGTTCAAGCAGTTTATATTAAAACTCGATAGTATTTTATACATGTTTATATAGCAGAAGCCTAAGCTGCTGCACTTCTCTGTACAAAGTATTATTATTATAGAGATAAAAATTTCTAGAGCCAAGAATTTATTAAGTTGATAGAAGAGTTTTTCTCCAAAATTGATGAAGTTGTTTGAAAATTTTATGAACAAATCGGTCTCTTAAGCAAATTTTACCTCATGGTAAATGTAACGGACAGTTAATTTCAATAAATATATTACCATTTCAAATAAAGATATTAATATGTATGTCAGCAATGGATATTTCCCACTATATATTGCAGAAAAACGATAACATTATAAATTTTGTGGTAAAATTGACTGCATTATAGACAAAAAGACATCACGGACGCTTTAAGGACGTCAGGGGTGTCAATAAAAAATAAAACTTAAATTCGACTTAACAATTTATTCTCTTAGTGTATCGGTGCGTCTAGATTTAAATTAGAGAATACATATCAAAAAGTTCTACAGGTCTCTAGTTGTTTTTTTATACATTCAAGAAAAACATACCATTGTCAATGATGAGTTGGATATAGCTCACAAAATTCAATTATATGCTACGTCCTTGGTAGATAGATAGATTAAGATGTTTAAGCAATTATGCTAGATATTGCGAAATTTCTTTGATTAGATGCCGTCCCAGGACATCAATTTTCTATGGATTGAGATCGGTGAGTCAGGCGGCATTTTAACTGGAATTCAGAATCGTTTTCTGGAACCACTAACAAAATTTTATTGTGACACGGGCACAAATGTCACAAGGAGACCCAGAGAATCCAATACGCCCAAGAGAACGTAAATAATATTTACAACCTGTGTATGATACTGTACATGAGGTTGCAGCTGTTCGCCTGTAAAAAACTTATCCTCACATGTTGATGACTGACAAACGTGATTCGTCACCAGGCAACTCTCTTGATCATGGAAGTCGCGAAGTTAAGCGTACGCAGTTATGACGCTTGGTCAGCAAAGGCACACAACGTTTGCTTCGTTTATATCAACAGTGTCCGCTGAACATGCTCCGATACTATTCTTTTTCCCTGCATTGTATGGTTGTCAGCTGAGCCACTGTTTTTTTTTTATGACAGTTTACAATTTTTCTTTGATAGTGTGGACGTCCAACAATGTCTTCTACTGCTGGTTTATCATATCCACTTTGCATAAGTTAACAACTAAATAGCGAATATCACGAGTTTGCAGTTCCGAAAATATTGTTATTCGAGCCATTACAATCTATTTTATCAAAATCTTTTAGATTTTATCGCACACAGAAGTAAGTGAAAGAATATTCATCAGACTCTCCAGCAGCAGTTAAATTACTATTATTGATCAATTACGTATCAAAAGTTTATTTATATAATTCATATTTTGGCTTTGAGTGTATGTATGTATGTATGTATGTAATATATATATATATATATATATATATATATATATATATAAGATACATTTTTATCTACAATATACAATATGTATATCGTATGTTGCAAATAAAAATATAAAGAAAAATATTCTGCTAAGCGAGAATATAAAAATAGCAAAGCTGAACAAACACTTAAAGAAATTATAGTAAAATATGAATGAACCTAATAACTGTTATGCTAGGCTATATTATAATATAACAATATTATTTAACTTGTAACGTACTGGAGATATGGTAGGCGAAGCCGTCAATGAAACAGGCTAGAAAACAGTTTAATCTAGACTAAATATTTTATGCAGGTGAATAAATTTTGTACAGCTATGGACAGATTCAGTAGATTTCTGAATATTCTGGGATCACGTGCTGAGATGACATTCACACAATAAGGAAGCGTGCGTACCGGATACAGTATGGCTAGGGTTTCTAATCACTGGAATTGTTCTCTAATTAGTGCCGGTACGAAACGCTGACACTATCACCTCTGGGCTGACGATTTGTACAGTCGGCTTTTACACCAAGGTTCGAAAGTTCAGAGTGCGTATCACGCTGGGGTTCGTGAAGGAAGACTCGGGATGCAAGACGATCCAAATTGAGAGCAAGGGTCACTCTCGGCTACCTACTTCTATGCACGAAGTAAAAATAAATTAGCAAAATAACGGGAATGGGATTCCCAAGTCGAAGGTCGACTTCTTAGCAAACAGAGACGCTGGCGGTCTCTAATCAAGCAAACTCCAGAATCGGAGATACGAGCGATTCCTCTCGAGCTACAAAGGCTCTCTCAGGAAGAAGCCTCAAGAAGAAAAAGCCCCCTCTTGGCATCGCCACTCTTCTTTTATAGTGGTCCCGGTTCCCCTTACGCGATTCTTCGGGAAACTTCCAGAAGCAGGATGATGCAATCTTGCGGTCACTTCCCGCCCGAATCAGCTGTTTCGTTTCCATATGTGGCCGAAAAGCCGTCTTCAGATCAGCCGACCCAAACAACTTAATTGCCTTTTTCGCTACCGCTAATGGGCGACAATGTGCACTGTAATTATTTACAATCATTTCACAGAGTCTTTCCACTCAACAGTCTCACAAAGCCTCAGACGCGCTGGCTCCAGCACCCGGACAGTTTTCAATTAAGTATACACGTGTATTGTTAGACCACCCGTTCTTATCTGCTGCTAATCGTAAGTGTCCGCGGTGAAAGGTCACCTTCGGGATCCTCGTTCTTTACGGTCATGTAACGGATCGTTACAAACTCTATAAGGTATAGATAGATTAGGCAATCTACCACTATAGTTAGTTATTTCTTGGATAGTGCCAGTTGTATAAATTAATAAAGGACGTTATGTGAATATCATGTACTGTTTTATTTTTGTTTTTGCTCAACTCATTTGCACTTACAATGTTTTGCGTAACATAACATAACGCAATAGAACATAACATAATAGAACATAACATAATATAGTTTGCATAATATGCTTTAAATAGTATTATGAATGCAACAAAATTACATGATTATATATGGTTCACATTTTTAAAAACGAGAATAGATATACTCAGGATCAGTTAGTTCAGCGTTTTCCAGCCTTCTCTTGGCTCACATAGTATTTGGTTGGAAGCGGTTTTCTTTTCCAAACATCAAAGACAGTCAGCATGAGCAACTAAAGTGCAGAGTCGATAGAGGAGGCATCCACGAGCTCGGCTCATTTAGTGGACCAGTGTGTGGATATAACCCTTGAACCATTGTACCAAGGTCGCCATCAGGCCAGCATTGCAGTGGTCAATATTGGACCATGGTGTAGAAGAGGCAGTAGATGTTTATAAAAAGACTGTTTCGGAAGTCATCCTCCGCCAGTGCCATTTTATCGTCTGCCATCATCAACCTCGATAAGCCATACACATTCAAGATAGTGGATATGGCTTTCAGTGGACCACAGTGTGGAGAGAACTTTACATCCACACAAAATGAGCCGATCGTGTGGTTACGTCCATTGAGTCAACTGCGCTCTTTAGTAGCGCATCTGGCTGTCTTTAGGACCTTTCACACAGTGGTCCACTGCAGGCCATTACCACTATGAATTTTTATTTATGATGGCAGACTAAATCTTCAGAGGATGACTTTGGAAGCGTTTTTTCGGCTAAACATCAAAGACAGTATCATGAGCTACTATGGGGTCGAAGGGGGGGGGGGGTCACTGACATCGCCCTCGTCCCTCGGTCAGTCTCCTGCTCTGTCGTTGTCCAGCAGTGTAACTCATTGTTACAAGAAGACAGAGGACGAATCAACGGGCTCCACTCATTTAGTCGCCCAGTGTGTGGATGCCACTATTGAACCATTGTACCAAGGTCTCCATCAGGCTAGCACTGTGAATAATGACATAGTGTAGAAAGAGCTTTAGATGTTGTAGAAAAAATTAAGCCATGCTCTGTCATGGCATTTTATAGCCTATCATTGATCTAAAGCCGTACTTCCATGCAGTGATAATGGCTTGCAGTGGATCATTGAGTGGAAGGTCCTAAGACAGCCAGATGTTACTAAGTTCGCAGTAGACTCTATGGACGTAACAAAATCGGCTCATTTAGTGGCTCATTGTGTGGATATATAGGCCTTTCCCCACTATAGTCCAATGCAAGCCATAACCACAGTCTGGAGGGGATATGGCTTATCGAGAGGCCTTAAAAGCGTACTCCAAAAACAAATAATAAAAAAAAAAGATATTGATAGCCGGACTTTTGATTCTCGGCAGTATATATTAGCAATTTTACTGTATAATAATATTAAATTTATTTTTATGAAATATAGTAAAAAAAACGTTTCTATGATATTTTTTAATTTAATTAAATTTTATGCCCATCATTACTGATTATATTTCGCTTACCAGCAACCAGCAACTCGCGTATCACCATTTATACACGACCACGGGTTCGGAAACCCTGAGTTAGTTTATTAACGTACTTAGATACGAGTACTAATATTTAAAAAAAGCTAAAAAAAAAAATACACTCACATCAGTTCATTAATGTACTGCAAAAAAGTATGTAATGATTCACAATTTAAAAAACTGACACATATGCACTCAAATTAAGTTCGAGTACTTATAGATCCCACAAGTGAAATTATACTCATAATTTAGTTCATAAATATTTTCAGAAATGAGTACATGAATTTTCTATATGTAAGATTGAGTACTCGAAAATATTATAAGACCTCGGCGTACTCAAAAATGAGTATACTTTGCTTATTTTTAAGTATCCAGTTTTAATAGTGTTTTAACAAATTAAATGGTTGTAATCAACCATTCAACCGCTGAACAATCAACCATTTAATTTTTTTTCAAGCATGAAACAGTAAGTCGGAAAATATTTTTTTTGAAAAGAAATATACATGGAATTTTTTTTTAGATTATGATGTTACATAAATATATACTTTATGCTGAAATTCTAGTTTCGTAAATTTGGGTATAGGAATTGCAAAATACTTAGTTATTAAATATGTGCAAATTATTAAATTTAGTTATTAAATATTAGTATATTTGTGTAATTTTTAAGGATATTTTAAGACAGAGCTCTTTTTGACTTCTGTCGTAATATTTATATAATGATATATTTAAAAGGAAAATCATTAAACCTTTAAAATTTTAAATTGAGACTTAGCTACTTCTTTTACATTGGTTATAAGTTAAACATATATATTTAATATTTAAAATGACCACTAGGTGCCACTAAGAGACAGCACTATGCAATTCTTTACATTAGTATGAAGTAAAATTTATATAAAAGCTTTGATATTACAGTGCTGTCATCTATTGTTGACAATTTGAAACAAGCATCATATTTTGCTGATTTATTTTTCCCAAAGAATGAGATAGGAAAAGAAATAAAGTCAGTTATCTATAACATTATATTTTGTTTTAAATAGTTTATCTTAAAAATAAATAACCATTTCATATGATAATTTTTAATTTTTATAATTTAATACAATGCACAATATTAATGAAATTAATACTTATATACTTGTATTTACTTATTACTTATATTTAAAAGTATATTATAATTCTTCTATGGTATTGATTTTAATTTAATGATTCAATATCTTCTATGATATCTTCTATGATATTGAATTTTAATGAATCCTTTTCTAAAGATATATTTCAACTCATATATTTAATAGTGAATAAATAATTTACTATGAGCACTTTTGTTAATTATTGGTGTAGCAGAAGGATTATGTAAAAATACCTGGATTAAATTCAAGCATATGACAATTTCACTTTCTAATTTTGCTTACTTTGGTAGGTTTTTTCATGTATCTTTAATTATGGTGTCTTTTTTTAAGTACAATAAAATTTAGAGAATTTTTTTCGGCCGTTTGAAACTGAAAATTAATCGTGAGCGCAATATCGCGTTTATACATTGTTGCATATCAAAAGCAATCAGAAGTGGAAAATAATTAACAATTTTTGTAAATATTTCATAATATATTACCTTATTATTATCATAAAATTTGTATTCCTAATTTTATTTAACAGGTCATGTGTGGTATTATTACTTATTCAAATTTGTAGAACAACAAGAACAAAATTATAATTGCTGTTCAAAGCATTATATATTTCATGATACATTAAATAATGTTGAGTTCTTCAATATTTTTGTATTTAACTAATGTTATCGTTGTTTGCAATCATTCTTCCTTGGTAAAGTCTATGACACAGTGCATTATAACACTTATAATATCTTCTTCTTTATTCTAGAAAATTATAAGACTTATATATATTTTATTTATATAACTCAAAAGGAATGGGTCAAATCTATTTTACTTTTTTATTTCAATCATTTAGCATGCCTGGAAATTTCGGACTCAGAAGTCCCACGTACTATAATGATTTACTGCAAGATTTTATCTTGTATTTTCCCTAATAGATGGCGCTACCAATTGACGATTTTAGTTAATAAATAGTTATTTTCCTAGTAGATTTGAATACTTGAATTTTAAGGTACTTTTTACATATAATAAAACAGGTAAGATTACTATTATATTATTTGTGAATATTAAATTTTTAGTTTGAAAAACGTTTAATTAAATCTTTAATCATAATCTGACGTGCTACTTGTATTATTAAGTACAGAAATGTAAATCGAATTAAGTACATTGAAGAAGAGTGAGGAAAAAACCCATCTTAATGGCATACCTTATCTTCTAATTACACCATCAATGTTGATATAGAAGTATGCGTTTAATTAAATCTTTAATCATAGTCTGACGGGCTGCTTGTTTGTGAGAATTATTAAGACCAGCAATGTGAATCGAATTATGTGCATTGAAGAAGAGTGAGAAAAAACGTACCTTTATTGCATATCTTATCTACTAATTACATATTAAAGGTGGATGTAAAGGTATACGTTTAATTAAATCTTTAATCATAGTCTGACGTGCTACTTGTATTATTAAGTGCAGAAATGTAAATCGAATTAAGTGCATTGAAGAAGAGTGAGAAAAAACCCATCTTAATGGCATACCTTATCTTCTAATTACACCATCAATGTTGATATAGAAGTATGCGTTTAATTAAATCTTTAATCATAGTCTGACGTGCTGCTTGTTTGTGAGAATTATTAAGACCAGCAATGTGAATCGAATTATGTGCATTGAAGAAGAGTGAGAAAAAACGTACCTTTATTGCATATCTTATCTACTAATTACATATCAAAGGTGGATGTAAAGGTATACGTTTAATTAAATCTTTAATCATAGTCTGACGTGCTACTTGTATTATTAAGTGCAGAAATGTAAATCGAATTAAGTGTATTGAAGAAGAGTGAGAAAAATGTAGCTTTATTGCATATCTTATTTACTAATTACACCATGAATGTGGATGCAGGGATATGCATTTAATTAAATCTTTAATCATAGTCTGACGTGCTGCTTTTTTGTGAGAATTATTAAGACCAGCAATGTGGATCGAATTAAGTGTATTGAAGAAGAGTGAGAAAAAACGTAGCTTTATTGCATATCTTATCTACTAATTACACCATCAATGTGGATGTAGAGGTGTCCGTTTAATTAAATCTTTAACCATAGTCTGACGTGATGCATGTTTGTGAGTATTATTAAGTACAGCAGTGGGAATCGAACTAAGTGCATGGAAGTAAAATGTGAAAACATATTCCTTTATTGCATATCTTCAGAATTAATTACATTGTGTACAAACAGAGGTATGCATTTAACTTAATCTTTAATTACTGTCTGCATTCTACTTATCTGTGAGCATTATTAAGAACAGCTATGTGAGTCGAATAAAATGCATTGAAGAAGAGTGAGGAAAAGTGTACCTTTATTGCATATCTTGTCTACTAATAACACCATCTATGTTCATACAGGAGTATGCATTTTAGTACATCTTAAATCATCGACTGACAAACTGCTTGTATGTAAGTAATATTAAATACGTCAGTGTGAGTCGAAAGTGGTTTTAATGTTTTCCACTACTGTTTTAATGTAAAATATGAGTTTGAAGTTTCATTACGGAGTTTATCAGGATCGGGATTAAATCCTTTGGAAAAAATGGTTTGTGTCCGTACCACAAAAGTTATATAATGAAGAATATATATATATATATATATATTTGTTATATATTATACATTCATTCAAAATTTAATTCTTAGGGAAATAATTAAAGCTCCCTGGTATTTTAGAAATACTAAAATTCATGAAGAATTAAAAATTCTTCCAGTTCCAAATTTCATCTAAAATCTTTCTGTTAAATTTCATAAAAATCTATGCAATGATTTAATCAATAATCTAGTCAATTACGACCCTCCTGAAGCTAACAATAGAAGAAGGCCTTTGGCCATTCTTGGCAAAGATCCTTAATGTTTTTGTGTTGTCTTTATAAAAAATCAATAAAATCTCAAAAAAAAAAAAAAATTATTAAAAATCTTCAAAATGTAAGAAAAAAGTTTTAAAATTTCTTAAAATTGGCCACACATCATAAATCGTACGTTTTCTGATATTTCTGTTTCGTTTTG
The DNA here is from genome assembly GCA_032207245.1 of Pardosa pseudoannulata. NCBI lineage: Eukaryota > Metazoa > Arthropoda > Arachnida > Araneae > Lycosidae > Pardosa > Pardosa pseudoannulata. Next base: position 113,626,462 of record CM063509.1, read on the forward strand.
ATCCGGCTCTCCGCTCCTTCTGTGAGGGAGGAACATATTATGCAAATCTCTCCAATAGACAGTATTTTTGTTATCATTACTATTAAGTCTTTTCTGTCCATGAAGGCGTGGCGCATCCAGTAGTGTGCTTGCCCTGCTATGACTCGCGAACCTGAGGTTCATGGTTTTATTCCCCGCGTTGTCACGATTTCCAAATTCTCATATAATTTTTAATTATTTACAATTTTCTTTACTTTTATTTTTTCTTAAGCTTATTTCCACATTTTTTAAATATAATTTTTTATTTTTTAACGTTAACTTCTGAGTTTTAAATGCTAACTTTGTTTTCTTCACGAATTCTGTACGGAAGTCACTGGCTGCAAAAATATGTGTTTTGTTTCTATCCCTAAACTTTCTACTCTTTATTTTTGTGTCTTGAACTCACGAATCCACCTTCCTATCCCCTCTTTCTTCTTTTAGTTGTTTTACTTTTCTGCTCGTTGTTATTTTATGCTTACTGTTAGAAATCTCCGGATTAGAGGGCCGGCCCAGGAAATCCAGTTGACCTACCATCCTGAAGATCCTGAAGATATTATACATTCCCCATACTCAAGCAACCTAAATATAGTTTTACTCTCCATTTCTCCCTCAATATTATCACTCTAACTTCATATAGTGCCAACTTAAAATCAATATTTTATGCATACAACCAAGGCCGTAGACAAGAGAGGGGATTTAAGTCCCTCCCCGATATTCCCAAATTCTAAAAGATTATATTGGGGAAAGAAAATTTACCACGTGTGTGGGTGTCATTTTTCTAGCTGTGATTAGACGACAGTGTTCTCAGAAAGAAACCTCTTAAGCCATAAATGTCTTGCAGGGGCGCAGTCTCTTATCTACCCCCATCCCCCATGATCAAGATAATTTTCTATAACTTATTGTTTATAATTTGGGGTAGTACTCTATGTTGAGTATTTTAAAACAGAATCTATTTTCTAAAATAGCTTCGACTTTTTACTATAGACTAGATTTTGGTATTTAGCTAAATGAGGGAGATATTTAAACAAATAAATCTAAAAATAATTTTTAATGTTAGTTTTGCAATTAAATTCATTGTTCAGGTACTTCAATACTCATTCTAGGCTTTAAATTTGTTCATTATAGAATTTTTAAAATCATTTTGCCATTTTAAAACCACATTGTGTTATGGTACTTATTAGGGGTATACATGCATACGAAAACTTGTAGTTTTACTGAAGTATCATTCATAAAGAACAATGTCTTTCCCCTTGTTCCCCCTCCGAACATAATTTCTAGCTACGGCCCTGCATACAACTATAGGTAAATCCTGAGCAAGAGGGCTTAGCCCCGGAAGTTTTGTTGACAACTCTTCCCGTAAGTATATTATACGTTCAGAATGAGCATAAAACTTGTAAATTAACAACTAACAACTTTAAACACTGCATACAAAGGTATTTACAATATTGCTGTCCTAGCTTTAGAATCCGCAAATAAGTCCATTACTTACTTCATCGTAGTTACAAGTGTTTTCGGTTTCTTTTTCAATGCACAGTATAGTTACAACAACTAATTAACTACTAACAACTTTAAACACTGCAGACAAAGGTATTTACAATAATACTGTTTTAGCTTTAGAATCCGCAAATAAGTCGATGACTTACTTCATCGTAGTTACAACTGTTTTCGTTTCTTTTTCAATGCACAGTATAGTTACAACAACTAATTAACAACTAACAACTTTAAACACTGTATATAAAGGTATTTACAACATTGCTGTCCTAGCTTTAGAATCCGCAAATAAGTCCATTACTTACTTCATCGTAGTTACAACTGTTTTCGGTTTCTTTTTCAATGCACAGTATAGTTACAACAACTAATTAACAACTAACAACTTTAAACACTGCAGACAAAGGTATTTACAATAATACTGTTTTAGCTTTAGAATCCGCAAATAAGTTGATGACTTACTTCATCGTAGTTACAACTGTTTTCGGTTTCTTTGTCAATGTACAGTATAGTTACAACAACTAATTATCAACTAACACTGCATACAAAGGTATTTACAATATTACTGTTTTAGCTTTAGAATCCGCAAATAAGTCGATGACTTACTTCATCGTAGTTACAACTGTTTTCTGTTTCTTTGTCAATGCACAATATAGTTACAACAAACTAAATTAACAACTAACACTTTTAAACACTGCATACAAAGGTATTTACAATATTGCTGTCCTAGCTTTAGAATCCGCAAATAAGTCCATTATTACTTCATTGTAGTTACAACTGTTTTCGGTTTCTTTGTCAATGTACAGTATAGTTACAACAACTAATTATCAACTAACAACTTTAAACACTGCATACAAAGGTATTTACAATATTACTGTTTTAGCTTTAGAATCCGCAAATAAGTCGATGACTTACTTCATCGTAGTTACAACTGTTTTCGGTTTCTTTTTCAATGCACAGTATAGTTACAACAACTAATTAACAACTAACAACTTTAAACACTGCATACAAAGGTATTTACAATATTACTGTCCTAGCTTTAGAATCCGCAAATAAGTCCATTACTTACTTCATCGTAGTTACAAGTGTTTTCGGTTTCTTTTTCAATGCACAGTATAGTTACAACAACTAATTAACAACTAACAACTTTAAACACTGCATACAAAGGTATTTACAATATTACTGCTTTAGCTTTAGAATCCGCAAATAAGTCAATGACTTACTTCATCGTAGTTACAACTGTTTTCGGTTTCTTTGTCAATGCACAGTATAATTACAACAACTAATTAACAAATAACAACTTTAAACACTGCATACAAAGGTATTTACAATATTGCTGCCCTAGCTTTAGAATCCGCAAATAAGTCGATGACTTACTTCATCGTAGTTACAACTGTTTTCGGTTTCTTTGTCAATGCACAGTATAATTACAACAACTAATTCTAATTAACAACTAACAACTTTAAACACTGCATACAAAGGTATTTACAATATTACTGTTTTAGCTTTAGAATCCGCAAATAAGTCGATGACTTACTTCATCGTAGTTACAACTGTTTTCGGTTTCTTTGTCAATGCACAGTATAATTACAACAACTAATTAACAACTAACAACTTTAAACACTGCATACAAAGGTATTTACAATATTGCTGCCCTAGCTTTAGAATCCGCAAATAAGTCGATGACTTACTTCATCGTAGTTACAACTGTTTTCGGTTTCTTTTTCAATGCACAGTATAGTTACAACAACTAATTAACAACTAACAACTTTAAACACTGTATATAAAGGTATTTACAATATTGCTGTCCTAGCTTTAGAATCCGCAAATAAGTCCATTACTTACTTCATCGTAGTTACAACTGTTTTCGGTTTCTTTTTCAATGCACAGTATAGTTACATCAAGTAATTAACAACTAACAACTTTAAACACTGCATTCAAAGGTATTTACAACATTACTGTCCTAGCTTTAGCATCCGTAAATAAGTCGATGACTTACTTTATCGTAGTTCCACCAGTTTTCGGTTTCTTTTTCAATGCACAGTATAGTTATATTCTTTTATATCCCAACAAGTAGTATGAGAATGATTTTATCACTTTCACCTTGCCGTAATATCTTCCACACGAAACTATCGTTACAAGTAGGCTTAGAATGATTCTTAATTTCAGTTCATTAAATTTGGATATACATCCTCTAGCTGTAACTGATGAATGCCTTGTAAAATTTCTTTATAGGCTTTCCAAGTTTTGAGATTATTGAAATCTATTTTGATATTCATAAATAAATAAAATTCGCCCCCTACTTTTTAAATAATTCTAATTATTGTCTTTTAACCGTACCCTTTAGTTATAATTACGGTATTTTGAAAGTTATTCCTTCAGTTTTTTGCTATTATTATACTGAAATCCTCGTTTAGTTCCCATTTCCCTCATGGAGCACATTTAGCAATCATTTTGTGCACAGTGTAATGTCTCTGCGATTAATGTGCCCGTTTCAGATGTCCTAGTCCTTACCCTGAAGTTTTTCTACAGAAAATTTCCTTTAGGAAAGAAGACGACGTATAATTGAAGCTTTGCGTCTAATAAACAAAAGACTTAATCATTACAATCTTCGCGAATTTCTCTGTATTGGGATGAAACATCGTATAAATGTAGACGGCGTATAACTGAGAAACTCATAAAAGGAGACTTACTGTAGTTTTGTGTGTAACATGTGCAAACAAAGACAAAACATAGGGAAAAACGGCTAACATTTTACCCTACATGAATAATTTCCATGAAGAGGTTGTCCTTGTAGTTACGAGAGTCATTCCAAAAGTAAGTTTTACAAATCGCCAAAAGATGGCACCGCTAAAGGTATGAAATACGATCGCACATGCCGAGTAGATTGCAGATGTGATATCTTATCCTGTAGTTGTAAATTCCCGATGTTCATATTAATGTCATCGTAGTGCGCTAAGAGGCCGATTCTCATTTTTCGACAGTTTTTGAACGCACAGAAGGTAGCGTCAATCGAAATTCATCGTTAATTGTCTTTTGTGTAAGGACCGGATGTGATGGTTGGTTTTTGGTGGTTGGATTTTTCTAATGACAGGAAAACTGTCCAGAGCTACATCTGGGCATTCTGATGACGGCCTTGCACACTACAGTCTCAGTCTTACTACTAATATCTTTAACCGGTTCTTGCACGTGAACACATTACTGTTTGGTTTCCCCAGACGAAGACCCTAGGCCAATTGTGACACACTGCTCCATTAAGAGGTGGTAGACTTCTGTAACACTTGGACTAGAAAATCTAATTCCATAGTACGACAAATATTACAATTCCGATGGCTGTTATGATGACAATTAAATGAAATATTGTTTCATCTGTTGCAATAAATCTTTTCAAGTTAAAATGTTTTGTTCCTTTTTATGGACACCGGGAAAACTTCTTTCTGGATGATCCTCGACCAACCTTTTCAGGCTGAAATACCTGTAGAACTGAGTTGCTCCAAGAGAAAACCATAAGTCAGGAAACAGCCAATCGAACTAACGATCAAACTTCTTTCGATGGATAGCGTATTACACACAGAGAGGTTTACAGCCTCAATGTCGCTCAATACTTGCATCAACAGTACTCTGTTCTTTGAGGAATAATCACTCACTAATGACATTCGGTATGTCGTCTGAAATAGATCCTTAACCGTTTGCAGACTTTTAGGAATCGCCGACGCAAAGTATATCAACCCAACGAAAAATACAGAGCTTGCAATAAAATTCAGTATTATTTCGAATGTATCTTCTGTAGAATGAACAGCACTTCTATTTATAGATTCTGTTATAGACATGAAGATTGTTGTTGAGTATTGCAGGAGGATCACAGCTATCGGGTGAGTAAAGCATTTTTGAAGCCTCCTGATGCTAATCAGGATTAAGTATTGTATCTTTACTCTATGCAATAATTCCTCTTCGCTGCTACTCATTTCGCTGCTTGTTGACTCAACAGCCTTGCTTATTACCCTGCAAAAGGTTGAAAAGATCAGAGTAAATAAGCATGGACTCAAATACACGCTGAAATATACACATGCAGACACAAACGTGAAAGATCTTTCTAGAATCGGTTGTTCCGGAAATTCAAATCCCCATAGCCAGTATTTCACTCGATTAGAACTCCTGCTGGTAGTGCTGTGCACTATAATCAGTACTGCAGCGAAAACAGCCGGTATGAAAAGGACGGTGATAAAAATTATCTTGAAGTATCGGTTTCTTGAGTTAGAACCTGTATTTGACGCTCTTTCTAGAGATGTCACGCTTTTGTAAGCACGAATGAAATCTCTTTCTCTAAATTGAACGGTATACCACAGTAGTAGAGTGAGTACGTACTGCGTCAAAGCGAGGAATACAGCCGGTCCTTCACTCAATATTCCGCTCAACATGTAGATGCCTTGAAATGCCTGGAAATGCAAGTAGATAACGAGAGGCCTTATTTTGGTTAGAAATATTGAGGTGAAATTGTGACCCTTTCTCTCCTTAATTCCCAACGAGACGATAACTTTAGGAAGCCAACTCCGTTCTAACGTCACTCTGGGAGGTAATTTGTGGATAAGCTTTGCTGGAGCCATTTTAGCTGAAGATTTCTAAAAGTTAAATACTTGAATCACATCCATTCTTTCGGGAATTAATTGAAATTAGTAATAATACAAAAAGTATTTGAAATCTATTTCTTATCGATTTTCATCGATTTCCTTTTTGCAAATATTGAAGAAAAACTAAAGTACAATAACTATGTGTAACAAAGTTAAAGAACAGCAGCAAATAAGAGATGTTCAACTTTCTGTTTTTCCTAGGCAATACATCAATAGAATTTTTCAAACAAATTGTGCATTTTCTTTCATGCATATCAACGAAAGACTAGTTTTACTTATTCTTCAGCACCTGGTAGCCTAAATCTCGTGCTTCCATTATATCTCGATTACATTTTTTCTTTGTCGCATATTTGAATAAGATCTGCGAAGTATTTTATCGAGGTATAAAATCATAAGACTTTGTTTTCCCCGCTTAAGAATGTTTTTGTTTTATACGATCTGCTATTTTATACGAAAGAAGTTTATCCTCTTTCGTTTCTTCTTATTTGCTTCTTTTGTCACGATAAGTAACTCTGTAGAAATCGAAAGTGAAATATAAATTTCGTGTATTTGAACCTTTTCTTGAGCATTAAATTTCTAGATATTTCTTCCTAACGTTTAAAGTAATAGTTTATACCTTTTGATGTGAAATTAACAAATAGCAGTTTTACACAGTATATAGATGACTGGATACGTAGAGTTTACAAGTTCAGATTTCTTATTGATATCTCTATAAATATTATGTTGCAATTAACAAATGACATTTTTAAACAGTTCATTGATGATTAGGTAGGTAGAGTTTACAAGCTTTCTTATTGTTATCTCTAGAAATATTATGTTAAAATTAACAAATGAAATTTTTAAATAGCACATTGATGATTGAATACGTAGAGTTTACAAGCTTTCTTATTGCTATCTCTAGAATGAAATTAACGAATGAAATTTTTAAACAGCACACTGATGATTGGATAATCAAAGTTTACAAGTTAAGATTTCTTATTGGTATCTCTAGAAATATTATGTTGCAATTAACAAATGAAATTTTTAAACAGCTCATTGATGATTAGATAAGTAGAGTTTACAAGCTTTCTTATTGCTATCTCTAGAAATATTATGTTAAAATTAACAAATGAGATTTTTAAACAGCACATTGATGTTAGGACAAGTAGAGTTTACCAGTTATGATTTTTTACTGGTACCTCTAGAAATATTATATTGCAATTAACAAATGAAATTTTTAAACAGCTGATTGGTGATTGGATACGTAGAGTTTACAAGTTAAGATTTCTTATTGATATCTCTAGAAATATTATGTTGCAATTAACGAATGACATTTTTAAACAGCTCATTGGTGATTAGATAAGTAGAGTTTACAAGCTTTTTTATTGCTATCTCTAGAAATATTATGTTAAAATTAACAAATGAAATTTTTAAACAGCACATTGATGATTGGATAGGTAGAGTTTACAGGTTAAGATTTATTATTGGTATCTCTAGAAATAATAAGTTGCAATTAACAAATGGAATTTTTAAACAGCACATTGATGATAGGATACGTAGAGTTAAAAAATCATGATTTCTTATTGCTATTTTTAGGAATATTTTGTTGCATTTGACCAATAAAAATTTTAAATAGCAAATAGATAATTGAATACATAGAGTTTTCAAGCTAATGTTTCTTATTGGTATCCCTAGAAATATTATGTTTAATTAACAAATAAAATTTTTAAACGGCACATAGATGACTGGATATTTAGGGTTTACAAGCTGAGATTTTTTATTGGTTTCTCTAGAAATATCACGCTGCAATTAATAAAGTTTTTAAACAGCTCATAGATGGCTGTAACATACAGTTTACAAACTAAGATTTCTTACTATCTCTAGAAATAGAATATTGCAAATAAAACTTGCTTTTAGAAAATTTTCAAAATTACTTGGCACATACATACATTTACGAATTTCTTTGTTTGAAACTAAATTTGTGGTATTCCATGAAATATGTCAAAAGTGTCCACAAGTTAATTTTTGAATCTTTCATCTTTTATGCAACTATTTCAGGCGAGAATCCTACTGATTTAGGTCATTTGAAATTTTTACCAAAGCCAACAATTTGATTTACATTTTTTATGGCATTGTAGACAGATTTTTATTTATCTAATTAAAATTATTTCATTGTAATATTTTATTGAAGGGTGTTTATTTTATAACCATAGGTTCATTTAACAGATTTCTTATATTTCTGTGAAGAATCAAAATTTAAAAGTATTTCTAACTGGAAATGCAGTGGTATATTAAAAAGAAAATTACTTCGATTCTATTTTTGAAAAGTAAATTTGAGTTGTTTAAAAGAAATCTAGTTTACTTTTCTCTTTAATATAAACTTGTTCAAAAGTCTAAATTATCGTTTGCACAGATCAAGCACATATCGATAGCTGGTGATGTTTTAGACTTCTAAAGCAATTTTGGTATGGACAAAAATACATTTACTAAAAGCAATATAATGTCGATAGCAGCACAAAGCATTGAAAGTACGGAGCAAAATACATAGCACTCAAAGTACATGAAAAATTCATGAAATGCCTAAAATTTAAATGCATTTACGAATTTCAGATACTACTGCATAGCAAAATGTTATCCTTTAAATTAGGTATAGATATTAAAACTGCATCACTGCTGTCAAGTTTTATACGTAATATGACATTGTAGTGTCCAAGAAATTGTAGTTTAGTTTAGTAACAGTGAACAAAGAATAAAAAAAGGAAACTGCGAATTAATGATGTAGGTTTATACAAAACACTTTGACAACTAAAGATGCATGAAATGAGATTTGTATTCCATTACATATATTGAGAGAGTGTAGCTTACGAAAATAGAAAATCGTTTACGATGTAAGCCACTGATTTTCTAAAACTATCTTAGTTACTTAGATAGGAAAAAAAATAATATAATCGCTTCTTTGCACATATTTAACTCTCTCTTTTAAACCTTTATAATTTTTATGATTAAATTATAATACGTAGTAATTTAACAGCAATTTATAAAAATATAATTTGTTTAGCACTGATGTTTTCAGCAAATATTCTTCATAAAAGACAGATCTAATATATTGTCAAAATAAAAATTTGTGGGATTAGAAATTTATAATACTATTTCTTGTGACTTTGCTTAACAATATTTTTTTCCAATACTTATCTTCAGCTAAACAAAATTTTATACCCTCTAAAATATAGGGTTGAATCTTATTCAAAAACGTTGTATTTGAATTGCTTTGTATTCCATTATATATATTGAGAGAGTGTAGCTTACGAAAATAGAAAATCGTTTACGATGTAATCCACTGATGTTCTAAAACTATCTTAGTTATTTAGATATGAAAAAATAATATCGCTTCTTGGCACATACATAACTCTCAAACTTTTAAACCTTTATAATTTTTATGATTAAATTTTAATACGAAGTAATTTAACACTAATTTATAAAAATATCATTTGTTTAGCATTGATCTTATCAGCAAATACTCTTCATAAATGAGAGATATAATATATTGTCAGAATAAAAATATGTGCGATTTTGCTTAACAATATTTTTTTTTAATATTTATCTTCAGCTAAACAAAATTTTATACCCTCTAAAATATAGGGTTGAATCTTATTCAAAAACGTTGTATTTGAATTGCTTTGTATTCCATTATATATATTGAGAGAGTGTAGCTTACGAAAATAGAAAATCGTTTACGATGTAAGCCACTGATTTTCTAAAACTATCTTAGTTACTTAGATATGAAAAAAAATAATATAATCGCTTCTTTGCACATATATAACTCTCTCTTTTAAACCTTTATAATTTTTATGATTAAATTATAATACGTAGTAATTTAACAGCAATTTATAAAAATGTCATTTGTTTAGGACTGATCTTATCAGTAAATATTCTTCATAAAAGATAGATGTAATATATTATCAAAATAAAAATATGTACGATTCCAAATTTAGAATAATATTTTTTGAGACTTTGCTTAACAATATTTTTTCCAATATTTATCTTCAATTAAATAAAAGTTTTATACTCTCTAAAATATAGTGTTAAATTTTATTCATAAACATTGTACTAGAATCTTAACTTACTATAAATTTAGTCACGACCTTATGATGCTTTGAAATACATAAATTTAGTCCTATATCCCCAAGTGAACGGTGAGTTAATATTTGAGTTAACTATCTGCTACTTCCAGATTGAAAAACTAAAATATTAAGTTCAGTGTAACGATATATTATTCAAGTCTGCAATCCATCTGTAGTTTAAGCTACCTTTTCTAACATGTTCTAAGTTTGAAATTTCTCCAAGCGACGAAAAATATCTCTTACTAATTCAAACTTTTGAATTATATTTCAAGGAGAAATTCTTAACGCTGAAGTTTATCTCACGTATTGCATATTTTGCATAACTATAGTCTAAGCTGCATTTCTACGCATTTTCTAAATTTGAAACTTTTCAAAACAGCATGCAATGTTTCACCTGTTAATTTAAACTTTTGCAAAATTTTCAAAGAATAAATCTGAAACCAAAAGTTTATCGTATGTATTGCACATTTTGCAATACGAAAGTATGTACGTTATTTCCCACAATCTAATAATAATATTAGTATTTCACAATGTTAGTTCATTAATATCGTTTTGTTTATCCGTAAGATTGACAAAGATGAAATTTGTTTCAATAAGTTGTGGGAACAACTCTAAATAATTTATCCAATTTTCGTCTACTTCTTGAAGAAATTACAGCAAAATATTATAAAAGTGAACACAAGTTGATAATAATATTAAGAAAATCTTAGGTTGTTATATTCTGTTATTTACAGGCAAGATAACCAATTGTTTCAACAAGCTGATGGAACAATTTTAAATGGCAAAGCTTTTATCCAACTTTTCTGTGCTTTACGATGAAATTACTAAGAAATTCAGTGCAATTTGATTGTGGTATTACTATTTGAATTTTAAAAAAAAATTAGGATAATTGTGTCCTTCCATTTCGCTGCAAGATAGTCATGGGTCACAATTGTTTCACCAAGTTTTCAGAACGATTCTTTCTGTACGACAAAACTTTTATTCAACTTTTCTGTACTTTACAAAGAAAATATTGCAAAAATCAACACAAGTTGGTAGTAATACT
>CM063509.1:113647740-113650240 GCA_032207245.1 Pardosa pseudoannulata
CCTATGAGGCAGGTAAAAAAAATGGGTTTTTTTTTTTGGCTGAGAATTATCTTGCAGCAAAAAATAATCGTTGATTGAATTTTAAATTATCACATACGTACCTAATCTATTATTTAAGAGAAATATAAAAGAAAATTAATTACGTAATATATAAGTTCAGTGATAAAACGTGTGAAAATAATGCAGACGATATTTAAATAATTTAAAATAAGAAATGATTAAATGAGATGGTTAAAGGAATGACGTCATAATGATAGAAAAATGTTTTTTTTCATCTATTTATTCTATAATAAATTGATAAATTTAATCGCCTGCTCTTAATCGGGGGAAAATGGGGCTTGAAATAATCGCATTAAACTCTCTAAAAGGGGGAAAGGAGTGAATTTCAATACTTTTGCTGTGATATGAAGCTTATTTATACCAATTTAATTTAGAATCAGATAGATAGTTAAGAAGAATATAAAGTTTACTCGCTTTAAATTTTGCCAATCCTAACTCATTAAGAATCCAATATGTCGCTTATTTCCATTCCAGGTCCAACCGCTTCAAAAATTTGTGGACAGACGGACAGATAACTTAGGCTATTATTATATAGGGGACTAGACTTGTGAACTGTTACTATTATGTTATTGTTATTGTTGTGTAGTTAGTTGTAAGTTAAATTTTAAGATAAAAGTTAACTTAGGTGGGAGAATGTCAAATCGTCTGTTAAAATTGATGTTCTACCCACATATTATCTTTATTTTATTTTTTCTCTGTAAGTTGCGAGTGGCAACGAACGATTTTGTTTAGTGAAAACATGGCTGTTCTTTCGTATGCGAGAAAAATGGCTCTTGAGTTGCTTTTGTGCTTTAATATGTTAATATTATTTACGCCATAAATTCTTCTATGTGGCATTTTCTGTGCATTTAAAGATCTCGCATACGTAAATATAATAAAAAGTGTTTTATATTAAAAGGGCGTCTGTTTTGAGCAATTAATTAACGCCATTGAGAACATCCTTCAGTATCACACTTCTGATTTCGAAACCCAAAAGGGACAGTGATTATTTGGTGGTATATATGAATGGTATCGAAAATGATAAATTTAATCGCCTGCTTTTAACGGGGGAAGAATAAGGCTTGAAATAATAGCATTAAACGCTAAAAAAGGGGGGATGGCTTAGATTTTGAACTCGCTTTGAATTTTGCTAACCCTAACTCATAAAAAATTCAATATGGATGCCTGTATCCGTTCCAGGTACAACCGCTTCAAAAATTTGCCGACAGACACCTTAGGCTATTATTATATAGGGGATTATTATATTAAAAAATAGTACTACTTGAAATGACAAAACTAAACAACACTTTCAGAGTAAACGAGTGTTTAAAACTTTAAAAATCGCCATTCTAAAAGGAGAATATCCTTTTATTATACGACGGATGGAAAAAAATCTTCATTATAAGTTGTTATAATGAAGATATTGAGACTGGAAAGATACTACATCTACCTAACACATTGTATGCGGGACACGTACTAGTACATTTTCTGATGATTAATACTTGAGTACGGGTCACGTACTAGTACGTTTTCTGACGATGGATACTTGAACGCGGGTCACGTACTAGTACGTTTTCTGACGATGGATACTTGAGAGCGGGATACGTACTAGTACGTTTAGTGACGATGGATACTTGAGCGTGGGACACGTACTAGTACATTTTCTGATGATTGATACTTGAGCGAGGGTCACTTACTAGTATGGGTTAGTGTAACACCATGGTTTGTTTATGGGTACAAAAATAAAGGTATATACAGGAAAACGAAGCCGAATGTTCTTCTTGTCTACTACATAGATTTTGGAAAAATTTAGACAAATAAAAACTACTTTTTACATTATTAGTTTTATGACTGCTTTTTTCATATTTTTATAATGTAAAAATGTTTATATATATATATATATATATATATATATATATATATATATATATATCATAATTCGAAAAAATTAAAACTATATACTTCTAGTTCTATTTGATTTTCATATTTATGATATTATTATAAATTTATATACTAAAAAATATATTTTTTGTTTACAAAAATCTTATGGTTGTTATTTATATATTTCTATTTATATATTTGTTTATATATTTCAATACGGGTCACGTACTAGTACGGGTTAGTGTAACAACATGGTTTTTTGTGGGTACAAAAATATACAGGATATTCAGGATATACAGGAAATACAGTATATACAGGAAAACGAAGTCGAATGTTCTTGTCTACTATATAGATTCTGGAAAAATTTAGACAAATAAAAACTAGTTTTTACATTATTAGTTTTATGATTGCTCTTTTCATTTTTTTATAATGTAAAAATGTTTATATATAACATAATTCGAAAAAATTAAAACTATATACTACTATTTCTATTTGATTTTCATATTTACGATATTATTATAAATTTATATACTAAAAGATATATTTTTTGTTTACAAAAATCTTATGGCTGTTATTTATA
>CM063509.1:113655240-113687740 GCA_032207245.1 Pardosa pseudoannulata
TATGTATATATATGTATATAAATATATGTAATATGTATATATATGTATATATATATTGTTTATATATAATATGTATATATGTATATATATGTATATTGTATATATATATATGTATATATGTATATATATGTATATATATATTATATATGTATCATATTATATATATTGTATTGATATGATTATATGCAACAAATGTATATATGTATATATGTATATATGTATATATGTATATATGTATAATATATATAATATGTATAAAATATATATATATATATATGTATATATATATATATGTCAGGTCTAAAAAAGGGGAAGTAAGAAATTACGTTAGTTATAAATGATTTTAAAAAGGGAATACTTTTATAATAATAAAATAAATGGAAAAGACCCACGCTCGCGTAAGCTTTTAGAATATTCCGGTCAAGCAAAAGCACTTTGGAAGATTTTGATGAGTTTGTAAATAGATAAGTCAGTTAGCGCGTTTACATGGAGCGGTCAACACTTTTTCCACGCTTACCTCCTCAACGAGAAATGAAAATAGCGCAAATTGTTTTCAAATAGAACTATGATTTAATAAATTTATTATTATCAAGAAAGACTGTTTTCCATTCGCCTTAACACTGGATCACTCCCCCCCCCCGCACGCACGCACGTACGTACGTGTGTGTGTATGTATGTATGTATGTATTTCTATTAAATGACGATATTAAATTTATTTTTTGTATCTAAGTTTCATTCATTGTTTATTACTGTAACAAACTTTTGAAACTGTGCTATTCCGCAGCACTACAACTAATACAAATGTCTCTTAGAATCCATATTAAGTGACGATACTAGATTTATTTTTGTATCAAAGCTTCATTTATTGTTTGATTTGATGCACTATTATTACTGCAACAAACTTTTGGAACTTTGCTATTCTGCTGCTTTGCAATTAACACAAATGGTTCATAGAATACATATTAAATAATGATATTAAATTCATTTTTGCATCAAAGTTTCATTTGTTATTTGATTTGATGCACGATTATTACAGCAACAAACGTTTGGAACTTTTACTATCCTGCTGCACCGCAATTAACAGAAATGGCTCGTAGAATCCATATTAAATGACGATACTAAATTTATTTTTGTATCAAAGTTTCATACATTATTTGATCTGATGCAAAAGTTTATTACTGCAATAAACTTTTGGAACTTTGCTATTCTGAAGCACTGAAACTAACACAAATGGTTCTTAGAATCCATATTAAATGACGCTATTAAATTTATTTTGTATCAAAGTTTTATTTATTTTTTGATTTGATAAACATGATTATTAGTACAACAAATTTTTGGAGATTTGCTATCCTGCTGCTCTTCAATTAACAGAAATGGCTCGTAGAATTCATACTACATTTATTTTTCGTATGAACGTTTTATTTATTGTTTGAAGTGATTCACATGACTATTATTACAATGAATTTTTAGAGCTTTGCTATCCTACTGCACTGCAATTAACACAAATGTTTCATAGAATCCATACTAAATGACGATATTAAATTTATTTTTGTATCAAAGTCTCATTCTTTGTTTGATCTGATGCAAATGATTATTACTGTAACAAACTTTTGGAAATTTGCTATTCTGCAATGCTGTAATTAACACAAATGTCTCGTAGAATCCATATTAAATAACGGTACTAAATTTATTTTTGTTTTTAAGCTTCATTTATTGTTTGGTGTGATGCACAATTGTTCCTGCAACAAATTTTTGGAACTTTGCTATCCTGCTGCACTGCAATTAACATAAATGGTTCATAGAATCCATATTAAATGACAATATTAAATTTATTTTTCTATCTAAGATTCATTTATTGTTTGATTTGATGACCCATTATTAGTGCAACAAACTTTTGGAACTTTGCTATTTTGAAGCACTGAAACTAACACAAATGGCTCGTAGAATCTATATTAAATAATGGTATTAAATTTATTTTTCGTATCTAAGTTTCATTCATTGTTTGATCTGATGCCTATGATTAATTACTGCAAGAAACTTTTGGAGCTTTGCTATCCTGCTGCACTGCAATAAACACAAATTTCTGGTAGAATTTATACTAAATTTATTTTTCGTATCAAAGTTTTATTTGTTTGATCTGATGGCCATGATTAATTAGTTAAAAGTAAGAAACTATGAAACTTCTGGAGCTTTGCTAACCTGCTGCACTGCAATTAACACAAATGGTTTGTAAAATCCCTATTAAATGACGATACTAATTTTATTTTTTGTATCAACGTTTCCTTTATTGTTTGATCTGATGCCCATGATTAATTACTGCAAGAAATTTTTAGAGCTTTGCTATTCCTCGGCACTGAAATTAACACAAATGGCTTTTAGATTCCATATTAAATGACGATACTAATTTTAGTTTTCATATCAAAGTTTAACTTTTTATTTGATCGTATGATTACTGTGACAAATTTTGGATTTGTTAAATAAAAAAAAATAGGGAAGATGCCAAAAGTTAATTTCTACTAAAAATAGTTTTTAATTTTTTGTTTAAACATAATTTAAAATATAGGAAGAGGGCAGTCTTTTGTTTGTAGAAAATAGGGTTTTATCAATAAATTTTTATTTTTATGCTTTCAGGTTTAATAAATAGTTTTTACATGTGAAATAATGCATTCAAGTCTCCAAGGAAGTAATTTTTTAATTAGGAATTGCTGAGTTTTAAAGAGTTAAACAAAAGTTCTAAGAACTGGCCATATAGAGGAAACGGAAATTTCTGTGAGCCTTAATTTTAAACACATGCTTCACTGATAATATAGTGAATGTATTACCACGGTCATTATATTCTGCCTTATCGTAACTGAGATATCTTAAATAGGAATGAATAGGGGGAACTATACCTTGAAAGAGCCCCGCTGTTTACCGGATATTCAAGAAAGAGTCGAAAGGGTTAATACAAGAGGATACAGTTTGAGGAGGTTCCAGCATCATGGCGTCAAATATAATCAGGTGTCAAGTATCTTATCATTTTGTCTGGTAAGTTCGGAATACGTTAAATGCATCCAAACCTTGAATATGAAAGATAGTCAGATGCGGGATTGTGTAAGATAGTTGAAGTTATAAACAATGATGATTTGGTACAGATGTGCTTTACACAGGCCCTAATTAAATGCACTGGCCCTGGGCCTCCTAATTTTAGGGGTCTCCTAAAATTTGGTACTTAATTATTACATTTTAAATAATTTAATTAACAAAATTTGAAAATGTTTTTGTTAATTCTTCAAGTAATATTTCATGAAACCTTATTCAGAAATTAAATAAAAACAGTTAAAATGTTGACAATTGTATCTAAAACACACTCCAGTTTACTTATTTACTTCACTTCAGTCACTTTTTTTACTCATACTTACTCCATGGTTTTGAGTAGAAAAATTCTTTGCTTTTCAGGTTAGACTAAAAGTCTACTTAGGATATAAACACAGTTAGTTATACTTCAGGATATAAACACAGATTTTATTCTCTTATTAGAAACTATCAAAGTAAATCAAATGTTCAGTTTAAACTTTTAGTATTTATTTATAAATAGCAGTGGCGTGTGGTCCATATGTGTAGGGTGTGCACTGCACACCCTGGCAAAATTATGAGAGACAATAACTTTCTGCACCTATGTCTACCTATATTTATATGGTATATAATAAATATTATTTATAATATATTCAAATATTATGTTGATTTCCTTGCTTGTATTTCCGCAGTGCTTGCGGTACTAGGTGTTGCACCACGTAGAGCGTAAACGAACATAAGAAGTTCTGATCTGTACGCGCTGCACACTAAATTGAAAATCACCCTATATATATATATGGGCTACTGGAGAAGAGCAGCATACTATGGCACTGAGGCAAGTGCAGCTATTTTTCCTGCACTTGGCATTCAGGCAAGTGCAGCCATTTTTTCCTGCACTTGGCATTCAGAATCATTCGTAGGTACGGTTTATTAAGCGTTCTCTTAGTGCTGAAGCGATTTAGGTTTTTTAACTGATTAATTGCCCATACGACTTTGCAGACGGTTAATGTTTAAATTTATATATTGTAAGATTTTGTTTTCATGGAAATAGAAAAGCAGTATTTCATCAATATAAAGGGAAATGTTTTAGTGTGGTAAATTAATTTCGGTGATGTATTATATTTATTGAAATAATTCGCTGAAAAACAATTTTGTTTTGTTAGACAAAAAAGAAACTAAGTCTAACAGAACAATCCAAATTTTACCATTCATTCTGTTTTACAAACAGTATATAAGTTATATCTGTAACACCATATTCCTGGTTTTGTTTTTAAAAATTGTGAAGATGATTTTCGCAGAATATATGATTTCCAAATGTTAAAAAAAATTAATAAATATAATTTAATCCACTGACCGAACGAGAAACAGTTCGTTCTATTGTGCCAGCGTGCTGTGAAATCCTTCGCATGTGGAATAGAATTTCGGTTTGTCAGCAACAATGAGCATCCGGATGTGTCGTGGTACGTTTGCTGAAAATATAAGTTTTTAGTGGAAATATAAGCTTTTTGTTATTTTATTAGTAATACTGATAGACGTATGTATTTTGTGTACAAATTAATAATAAACGTTAAATAAGTGTTTAACGTACATTTTTATGGCTTTATTATTATTGTTGTTGCTCTCTGCACACCCTGCGTGAACACCTACCGCACGCCACTGATAAATAGCTTATAGCATACATAAAGAAATTTATTATTGTTTCCAGTAATTTAAAGAAAATAATACTGGAATAACAGTTTATTACTTTCAACATTTATAATATGAATCATTAAGAAAACAATGTACAAAATATTAAAGGAAAAAAGCATTTATCTTATATATTACACAATATAAATTAGTAATAAATTAAAAGTTTTAGCCAGTCATAAAGAAATGTTAGTACTTTTTATTATATTTCTGAAACTTAGATACAATTGTTATTTGCTTAAAAATTTTATTATTTTATTATTTTTATCACTTATAAAGTTTGTCTTTAAATCTACGAATAGCTATTATTTGTTAATCTTACCTATGATATTTTATTTTTTTTTATTTAAAAACTTAATTGCAAGTGTTACAGTTTACAGCCTTGAGGATATACTGATTTTTGGCATTCGACTGCACTACAAAGGCATGCAAACATAAAAAAATTAATATAAGCTTTCCTCCAAAAATATTCGTTTGTATCCTCTTTTATAAACTTTTTTTTTAGTTTGAAAGGAGGATAGGGGGGCCGAAAGACTACCAGGCCCTGGCCCAACTTTGCCTTGATCGGGCCCTGGCTTGACATAGCGAAAAATTTGGTCAATAGATTTCTACACAATGTTTAACACAGTCATCCAATTTTATTCATGGCTTTACTGGCGTAGAGTAATAATATTTCTATGAGCTAACCCCTCTAATCCTGAGGTTTCTACCAGTGAGCATAAAATGGACAACGAGAGTGGAGTTAAACAACTCAAATTGGTCGATAGGTTTCTACACAATGTTTAACACATTCATCTACTTTTATTGATGACTTTCCTGGTGTGAAGTAATAGTATTTCTAACAGCCAACCTGAGGTTTCTACCAGTGAGCATAAAATTGACAATGAGCTTGGAATTAAACAACTGAAAAGGTATGAAAGGATAGAATAATGGATTCAGGAAATTAAAACACAACATAACTAAGGAGAAGAGAGTTTAGTGATAGAAACATACAGTTTTTACGCGGTCTCAGACATCACTGAACGTTTACTTATACAGACATGCCAACTTTTGAATATTGAAAGTAGTAGCGATTGACAACTTTTGAAATCAAAAATAGTAGCACACTAATTTGGGAGATAGGTTGGATGGCGAGTTTTTATGTAGCCTCCACATTATGGCCAATTGTTCACCACTTCCTGATGGTGGCCTTGAACGATGGTTCATGGGTTGCATCCACACGCTGGGCCACTAAATGACCCAATCCAGTGGACTCGTCCGTAGGATCTACTGCGCACTTTAACTGAGCATCTGGCTGCCTTTGATCTTTGGAGAAAAACCGCCTCCGAAGCCATTGTTCACCAAGGCTATTTTATCGTCTGCTGTCATCGATCACGATAAGCTATACCCCCTCCAGACGGTGGTGATGGCTTGCAGTGGACCATAGTGTGGAGGGGCCTTTACACCATAAATCCTGGCCAATCGCACGTGTGCCATAACACAATGCATATACTAAATGATTGTGTGTATGATGTTTACTGCTCAAACTAAACAATCAATTCTGCTAAAGTATCTAAAATCCCATCTAAAATTTCGAATGGACAATATTTCATTTTCAAAATATCATATACATTTATATACATTTCTGAATTGAACTCCCCCCCCCATAAGAAGTGAGTTTAAGTATTTTATTTAGATTTATTTTAGTTGTATTTATAAATGTTGTTCCTTATATTTCATATATTAAATTTATTTTTGTATCAAAGTTTCATTTATTATTTGGTTTGATGCACGATTGTTCCTGCAACAAACTTTTGGAACTTTGCTATCCTGCTGCACTGCAATTAACATAAATGGTTCATAGAATCCATATTAAATGACAATATTAAATTCATTTTTGTATCAAAGTTTCATTTATTATTTGGTTTGATGCACGATTGTTAATGCAACAAACTTTTGGAATTTTGCTATCCTGCTGCACTGCAATTAACACAAATGTTTCATAGAATCCATATTATATGACAATATTAAATTTATTTTTGTATCAAAGTTTCATTTATTTGGTTTGATGCACGATTGTTCCAGAAACAAACTTTTGGAACTTTGCTATCCTGCTTCACTGCAATTAACACAAATAGTTCATAGAATCCATATTAAATGACAATATTAAATTCATTTTTGTATCTAAGCTTCATTTATTGTTTGGTTTGATACACGATTGCTCCTGCAACTAACTTTTGGAACTTTGCTATCCTGCTGAACTACAATTAACAGCCAGTTCTAGATCACCCGGTAGACACGGATTCCCACAGTGTTGGCCGATTCAAGATTAGCGGAAGTCCTTCCGCAAAAGTGGGGTTGGCGAGAATGAGTGCGGAGGATGGAGTACCTCCGATTCGTTACCATTTCCTCTGATCTCAGAGATGTTCTCGAAATGGGAAAAGCTGTATCGCAAATGGTGAACAATTACAACTTGTATACTATTTTTATATTATGTTTAATTTTCATAAATTGTGTTAGTGTCTTAAACTTTCATTAGTTCTTTTAAACAATCATATCATTTAAAAAATATTTTTAAAATTTAGTTTATACTGCAATTTATTTTCATTTTTCTTTAAAGTATATTTTAGTATAATTGAATGTAATCAACATATTAGTTTAATATTACGTAAGAGGTAGGAAAATGGTAACCCTCGAGTCAAATGTGATGAAATTTATAACTAACTATATATATATATATATATATATATATATATATATATATATATCACATTTATTATAGTAGATATTACTCGACTGATTTATTGATTATATTTGTAGATGTCACAAGAAATTTTACTCGTTGATTTAACGGAAGATGATGATGATATATCTGAAAATATATCATTAAGTATAACATCGCTAAGTGAGCACATTGAAGATGAGGATACTATATCACTTGCGCCAACTGTGCTTAATGAAGTTGCATATGTCATCTATAGACTTGGAGGAAGAGATTAACTCTGAATAAGATTATTTCAGTGAAAAAGAAGGAGAATTATACTCAATCTGCTTGAGGGGAGGTACAGATTGTTTAGCTCCGTGTGGACATGAGTTTCACGAAATATACATTGACAGATGGATAAATATTAATGCATCTTGTTCAAATTGTAGGAGGAGGTTTCGTCCATAGATGTAAGTTTAGTTAAATGAACAGCGAGTTAAAAACTGTATGCAGTTAAGAATCTATTTATTTTACACCTTCAAGTGACTGATTTCGTCTTTTAATAGTTTATAGAATTTGGACTTCCATTTCATGAACTTCATAAAATTTTAAATTCTGCGGAAATTCCTGAAGAGTGGAATAACACGCAACCTGTTTGGGATGATCCTCTACACTATTCTCAACCTATACCTGGTGGAACTACAGCCGCTAAAAATTCAACTGTTACTCAAGTCGATGCTCCACAACCATACCCCAGCAGAAGTGGGGATATTTCTCCTAAAAGTACGGTTGATGTCTCGGGAAAGATATCGAACCCATCTCATGTAAGTACATTTTCTACATTTTAAATAGATGTTATATGAATTTCTTACATATGAATTTAATTTTTGCTTAAAAAATGTATAAATCTCAATATCAACTGTTTTGAAATTCTTATCCTTTTTTTTCTGTTAACTGTTTTCTGTTAGCATATCCCATATATAATAATAGCCTAAGTTGTCTGTCCGCGAATCCTCCCTTTTCGAGCGTTTGATGCTATTATTTCAAGCCTTATTCTTACAAACCTCTTATTCTGTACTAAATTTATTCTTGATAGGATGGCGAGGGTGGAGCGCAATATTTATAATTCTGGACTGTTTTTAGTCGACCCTCATATACTCCAATCATTAATTTCACCACGTGTAGGCTGGCACATGGGGTAGAGTGTCTGCCAATTAGATCATCGTAGTTCTCGGGTTGATGGTTCTGCCCCCAGCGCAGCCCAAGTTTTCTAAATGTCTAATTAATTTAATAATTTTTGCTTTTCCTTTTGAATTTTTATTCCTAAAATTGTTTTATTATTTTTAAAATAAATTTTTACTATTTTTTTTTTAAATTTTATGATTTTTATTTTATTAAATTCACGTATTGCCATTATATCAAGCCCCATTTAAAGAGCAGGCAAGTAAATTTATCAATTTATCACATAATAAATAGGTAAAAATAACTTTCTAAAATAGGTAAATATTTTTTTTTCCAACATTATGACGTCATTCCTTTAACCATCTCATTTAATCCTTTATTTTAGATTATTTAAATATCTTCTGCATTATTTTCATGTGTTTTATCATTAAACTTAGATGTTACGTAAATAATTTTCTTTTATATTTGGCTGAAATAATAGATTAGGTACATATGGGATAATTTTAATCGATTATTTTAGTTGAAAGATAATTCTCAACCGAAAAACAAACCATTATTTTAACTGCCTCATAGGGTTCTTTAGAATTCTGGAAAATTAAAAATATTACGGATCCCGTGATATGACGGGCTATATGCTAGTATCCCCTATAATAGTCTAAGTCATCTGTCCGTGAATTTCTGAAGCGGTTGTACCTGGAATGGATACAGCATCCATATTGGATTTTTCATGAGTTAGGGTTAGCAAAATTGAAAGCGAGTTCGAAATCCACCCCATCCCTCCTTTTCGAGCGTTTAATGCTATTATTTCAAGCCTTATCCTTCCTCTTATTCTATGCAAAATTCATTCTTAATAGGATGGCAAAGGCAGAAAGTAATATTTAAATTTCTGGACTGTTTCTACTTGAACCTTCATATACTCTAATTAGTTCACTCACTACGTGCAGACGTAGTATGTTTGCTAGAATGTCCGCCCATTTGATCGTCGTACTTCTCGGGTTTTCTATCTAGTCCAATTTTTCTTTAATAAATTTAATATTCCGAAAGTTGTTTTTTAAATTCTTATTCCGAAAGTCGTTTTATTATTTAAATTTTTTTTTTACTATTTTTTCAACTTTTTATAATTTTTATTATTTTTATTTTATTAAATTCACGTATTGCTTTACGGATGTCCCTGGCCACATAAACATTTCATGTTGTGTATCCCTAAACTTTGTTATCATAATGTAATAATAACCTAAGTTATCTGTCCGTCTGTCCTCGAAGTTATGAAGCTGTTGGACCTGGAATGGATAGAGCATCCATATTGGATTTTTGATGAGTTAGGGTTTGCAATATTCAAAGAGAGTAAAGTTTATCTTTCCTAAAATATAGATCCGATTCTGAAGTATATTCGTATGAATAAGCTTCGTATCACAGCGAAAAATACTGTCCTCTTTAAAACTTTCGAAATCCACCCCGTCCCCTTTTCAAGCCTTTAATGCCATTATATCAAGCCCCATTTTAAGAGCAAGCGATTAAATGTATCAATTTATCACATAATAAATAGGTAAAAATAACAATTTTTTCTAGCCTTATGACGTCATTCCTTTAACCATCTCATTTAATCATTTCTTATTTTAAATTATTTAAATATTTTCTGCATTATTTCCATAAGTTTTTTCACTAAACTTAGATATTACATAAATAATTTTCTTTTTTATTTGATTTAAATAATAGATTAAGTACATATGTGATAATTTTAATAGATTATTTTTGTTGAAAGGTAATTCTCGGCCAAAAAAACAAACCATTTTTTTTACCTACCTCATAGGGTTCTTTACAATTCTGAAAAATTAAAAATTTTACTGATCCCGTCATATGACGGGCTATATGCTAGTATTTAAATAAGTGTGTTTTATTCAAAGTTGATTTCAAGTAGAAATATGAGTTTAGTGAAAATGTCTATTTTAAACTCCTTACAGATAGAAAACAATAATTTAAATATGAGATCATTCTTTTAGAAATAATTATCTTAAATTTATTTTTCTTTATTTCAAGCAGGGGATAGGATTTGAAGTGTGTGTTTATACATTTATTTGTTTTAAAAATTAATCATTGTATATATATCCATACTTACTTGTGCTCACTTTAAATGAAAATTTAAGTGAAAACAATATTGAGATATTTTCATTATGATAAAAAATATTGAAAGTAGCATTTTTAATCTTTAATAGGTATGCAACTTCTGCCAAAAATCTCTCAAAATTTCAGCAGAGGACATGGTTAAAACCATACATTGAATATAATAGCACACAGAGAAAACAGGCGAAGTCTACCTTTGAAAATATTTTTTTCAAATTAATGAACAATTCAGTGTATGGTAAAACTATGGAAAACGTTAAGAAGAGGAAGGAAATAGAATTAGCTCATAAAGACATAAGAGCGGAAAAACTTGTAGCTGATCCTTCATTCCATTCATTTAAAATATTCAGTGATGACTTGGAGTAAGGAGAACCGTGAAAAATGTTATTTTAAATCAATGTTTCTTAAACTTTTTGGCACAATGGACCACTTTAAAAATTTTAGATATGTCACGGACCCCTCTGTGAAAAAAAAATTGCTTAAACATCACTTATTACAAAAAAAAAATTTCTGTTATTTAATTATTTTAAAATTTTTATTTCAATAGTACAAAAAATTTGAAAAAAAATTAAAATTTTTAATGTGAAGGCTGTTGCTGCTATTAATTGATTTACAGATTGAATTAAGAGATGGTTTTCGACAAAGCAACGCGCATATCATGTTCGATATTCAGTCGATTTCGATGTTTTGTTTTTATTGTGACAAGTGTGGAAAATCCCGCTTCTCAAAGATATACTGTAGCAAACGGAATAATGGCTGCCATAGCTCGTTTTACAAGCAATGGGTAGGCTTCTCTTAAAGAAGACCAAAACTCTCCAAGAGTTTTTGAATCGAAATCCATTTTTAACAAGGACTTTGTTTTCAAATCAATTAGCTCATCTTTGGAAAGGTTCATGTCATTTATACAGTCAGTATCACAAAGAAAAGGATCACAAATTTTAAATTTTATATGGTTTACGAATGTTCTCTTCCTCGTATTGTAGAGGTCTCTATTGGGAAATGGCACAGACGGCTTACAGAGGTTGACCGTGACAAGAAAAGTTTTTTTTTAATTGATGCAAACGTTTTAAAAATTAGGAGCAGTCTCCGTACCCCCAAAATATGACCCATTGACCTCCAAGGGGTCCATAAACCACAGGTTAAGAAACCCTGTTCTAAATAAACCTATCTATGTTGGATTTACAGTATTGGAATTATCAAAACTCTACATTATGAATATATAAAGAATATATAAAGAATGAATCCATTATGAATATATAAAGAAAAATATATGGTAACAAGGCACAACTACTTTTTACAGGCACTGATTCCCTGACTTATTATATCGAGACTCCCGACGTATACGAAGATATGAGCTAAGATAAGCATCGTTTCGATACATCAGACTCTAAAGCGGACCACTTCTTGTACAGTATAGAAAATAAGAAAAAAATCGGTTGCTTTAAGGACGAACTAAATTCTATCCCACCTGAGGAATTTGTTGGGTTGCTGGAAAAAACAAGTCATCTCTGAATATAGTCTTCTCTCCTCTCAAGGTGAAAAGAAAATTGCAAAGGGGATATCGAGAATTCTGTTGAAAAAGAAAATAAAACACGAACATTACAAAGATGCTTTATTTGAAGGTGGAATTAGTATAGAGGTGCAAACAAGAATCCAAAGCAATTATCATCAACTTTAAACAATTCACCAAAATAAGAAAAAATTATCAGCTCAGGATGATAAGAGATTTATTTTAGAAAACGGCATAGATACGTTAGCAGTCGGCCATTATAAAATAGGAAATTTAAATCAAAATATAGTAGTTTAATGTTAATGAATGGATTGTTGCGGTATGCTCACGTCATACCGGGTGGTGGTGGGAACAATAAAAGAAAAAATTTCCTGGTTCTTAAAACCAGCTGATATTTTAGTATGCGAAATAGTAACTTTATAAAATTTATTTTCATACTGAAATATTTGCCGGTTTTATTTTATTTTTATTTAATAAATATATTACTTGAAATGATATATTTTTCTATTTTTAACTATAATTCAGGTTGTTTAAATTAACATTTCAGTTAACCACTTTACTTTCGAACTCCCCCTCGATACAGCTTTTCCCATTTCGAAAACATTTCGGCGATCAGAGGAAATGATAACGAATCGGAGGTACTCCATCCTCCGCACTCATTCTCGCAAACCCCACTTTTGAGGAAGGACTTCCGCTGATCTTGAAACGGCCAACACGGTGGGAATCCACCTTGTCCACCGGGTGATCTCTAGAACCGGCCTTTTTATACTACTCACGATTATTAGTTCAACAAACTTTTGGAACTTTGCTATCCTGCTGCACTGCAACTAACACAAATGGTTCATAGAATCCATATTAAATGACAATATTAAATTTTTGTATCTAAGCTTCATTTATTGTTTGGTTTGATGCACGATTGTTCCTGCAACAAACTTTTGGAACTTTGCTATCCTGATGCACTGCAATTAACAAAAATGGTTCATAGTTCATAATTTTTGTATCTAAGCTTCATTTATTGTTTGGTTTGATGCACGATTGTTCCTGCAACAAACTTTTGGAACTTTGCTATCCTGATGCACTGCAATTAACAAAAATGGTTCATAGAATCCATATTAAATGACAATATTCAATTTATTTGCACTATTTTATTTCCACTCAAGATCAGTCATTCTTGCCGTTTCTAAATTTTGCCGCCCTCTGCAGTCAGCTACTTTGTCTACCACCTAAGTAGAGGCATATAAGAGTTCTTCAACAACTCGCTAAACATTGTCGAGTTGAAAACACGTCATCCATTAGAGCGGAAAAAATGCCATCCTTTAAGCTTAAGCTTTGAAGAAAGAATTATAAAAGTGCCATTTAATCAGAAAATGACATATAATTGAACTAAGACAATAATGCTAATACATATTTAAGTGCGCTATTTTATTTCCACTGCAGACGAGGCGTTCTTGTCGCTTCTAAATTTTGTCGCCCTATGTAATCGCCTACCTTGTCTACGATCTTAGTAGAGGCATGTAAGAGGCTTCAACCACTTGCCAACCATTTTCCAGTTGAAAACACGTCATCTGTTTGAGCTAAAAAAATACCGTCCTTTAAGTTTAAGCTTATAAGAAAGAATTATAAAAGAGCTGTATAACCAGAAAATACCATATAATTGAACTAAGATAATAATGCTAATACATATTTAAGGTGCACTTTTTTATTTCCACTCAAGATTAGTCATTCTTGCCGTTTCTAAATTTTGTCACCCTGTGCAGTCACCTACTTGTCTACCACCTAAATAAAGCATATAAGAGTGCTTCAACCACTCGTTAAACATTGTCGAGTTGAAAACACGTCATCCATTAGAGCGCAAAAAATGCCGTCATTTAAGCTTAAGCTTATAAGAAAGAATTACAAAAGAGCAGTATAACCAAAAAAATACCATATAATTGAACTAAGATAATAATGCTAATACATATTTAAGGTGCACTTTTTTATTTCCACTCAAGATTAGTCATTCTTGCCGTTTCTAAATTTTGTCACCCTGTGCAGTCACCTACTTGTCTACCACCTAAATAAAGCATATAAGAGTGCTTCAACCACTCGTTAAACATTGTCGAGTTGAAAACACGTCATCCGTTTGAGTGCAAAAAATGCTGTCCTTTAAGCTTAAGCTTATAAGAAAGAATTATAAAAGAGCAATATAACCAGAAAATGCCATATAATTGAATTAAGACAATAATACTAATACATATTTAAAAAGAGTTCTTTTTTCCACTCAATCTCAGTCGTACTTGTAGATTCTAAATTTTGACGCCCTCTGCAATCAGCTACCTTGTCTGCCATTTAAGCAGAGACATATAAGAGTTCTTCAACCACTCGCTAGCAATATAACCAGAAAACGACATATAATTGAACTAAGACAATAATACTAATACATATTTAAGATGCGTTTTTTTCCCACTCAAGCTCAGGCGTTCTTGTCGCTTTTAAATTTTGCCGCCCTATGCAGGCGTCTACCTGGTCTACCACTTAAGTAGAGGCACGTAAGAGTGCTTCTACCAAACATTGTCGAGTTGAAAACACGTCATCCGTTTGAGTGCATGCGTACGTATTATTCACATCTCACGTCATTTAGCTTTCATCGCTCAACAAATGCATACCTCCCCTCCACCAACCAACCAACCAAAAAAAAACATAAATAAGATTCTAAAATTTCTCTTTCCACCTCAGTCGTGCGCTCGCATCCACTGTTTGCGATTCGCGGAGTGCGACCGTCCGTACCTCCCCCGTCAAAACTGTCCCGAAGAAAACAATCCCCCGGGCCGCGCGTGATCGCAATCGCGAAAAAGGCAGGTAAAAGGTGACGAAACCGTACCCGAAGCCCTTTAAATCACGGGGACGACAAGCGCGGAACTTTTGACCTTACCTCCACGTGAATAGGGGCCCCGCCGCACGGAAAAAGAACCGCACAAAGAAGTAGGCTTAAATCACCCATCGCACCAAAATAAAAGCCTCCCAAGTGAGTGGGGCAGTCCCCCTACTATAAATGTGACTTTTGCAAGAAACCCTTTTAAAGGGATCATTATTGAATGTAACTTCGTGGGGGGGCCCGTGGTATGATATTTTCTTCTTTTCTCCCATGTTGTTGCAGAGGTGGTCGTCTTTCTTAGCCTCCCCCCCCATGTTCCTTGTTGAGGGGGGTATGAGTTCTTCAAGAATTTAGTGTTTTATAAAGTACCAATGTTGGGCGGTGTCTGCGATATGCAGAATTCCAAACGTAAGATCCTCAGAGATCATCCTCAGGTCATCTAGGACTTGTTTTGTTAACCCTTTATCACGGGGAAGGCATTTTCACCCCTCCCCTTCTCGGCGATTCTTTGTTTTAGGATCCATCGGGTTTAATTTATCTTGTGGATGACGCGCAGGCAACAGTTCTTTTAGGACATAGCTATCACGAACTCATCTTTTAAAGCTCCGGTAAAGTAGTTGGCATATTTTATTGTTATTGCTAATTTTTCTTTTGTTATTGGGCTGTATTTTACAGATTGTAAACAGTCGAGTATTGCTTTCATAAATCTAGATTTAAATCAGTGGCGCAGAGTAAGTATCTGTTGCGCGGGACAAATGCCAAATTTGTCTCTACAGCCCTATAAAATATTACTTTTATAAAAAGTAAATTTTCTGAAAAGATTTTTCTCCAAAATGTAAAATTTTTAATAGATAACAGAAGGGGCTATTTAATTGACCCTTTGATTTAAATTAAACTGCTCTATTGTCTATTAAACACAAATAAGTTGACTGAAAATGAAGCCAAATGCAAAAATTAATTTTACTTTTAATTTTTGCTCATTACTTTATTTTACGGGAATAAATCAGTAACTTGCTCTCGTAACGGCTTAAATACAATAAAATATGTGATCTGCTTTGTCTAATTCAGCAAAGAACTCCAATAATTTTACTTCCAGTGTTTTTATGGACAAAATAATTTGCTGACGTGATGACGATTTACAAAAAATCCTTTTATATGAATTTCTTTGTTTAATTCAGCGGTAGTTGGCATATTTTATTGTTATTGCTAATTTTTCTTTTGTTATTGGGCGGTATTTTACAGATTGTAAACAGCCGAGTATTGCTTTCATAAATCTAGGTTTAAATCAGTGGCGCAGCGTATCTGCTGCGCGGGGCAAATGCCAAATTTGTTTCTACAGCTCTACAAAATATTACTTTTATAGAAAGTAAATTTTCTAAAAAGATTTATTTTTCTCCAAAATGTAAAATTTTTAATAGATAACAGAGGAGGCTATTTAATTGGCCCTTTGATTTAAATTAAACTGCACCATTGTCTTTTAAACTGACATAAATAAGTTGACTGAAAATGAAGCCAAAGGCAAAAATTAATTTTACTTTTAATTGTTGCTCATTACTTTATTTTACTCGAATAATCAGTAACTTGCTCTCGTAACGCCTTAAATAAAATAAAATATGTGATCTGCTTTGTCCAGTTCAGCAAAGAACTCCAATAATTTTACTTCCAATGTTTTTATGGACAAAATAATTTGCTGACGTGATGAAGTTTAAAAAAAAAATCCTTTTATATGAATTTCTTTGTTTAATTCAGCGGTAGTTGGCATATTTTATTGTTATTGCTAATTTTTCTTTTGTTAATGGGCAGTATTTTACAGATTGTAAACAGCCGAGTATTGGTTTCATAAATCTAGGTTTAAATCAGTGGCGCAGCGTAAGTATCTGTTGTGCGAGGCAAATGCCAAATTTGTCTCTACAGCCCTATAAAATATTACTTTTATAGAAAGTAAATTTTCTACAGCGAGAAAAATATTAAGTTCCAAAAAGATTTTTTTCTTCTCCAAAATGTAAAATTTTTAATAGATAACAGAGGGGGCTATTTAATTGGCCCTTTGATTTAAATTAAACTGCACCATTGTCTGTTAAACTGATGCAAATAAGTTGAGTGAAAATGAAGCCAAAGGCAAAAATTAATTTTACTTTTAATTGTTGCTCACTATTTTTTTTTACGGGAATAATCAGTAACTTGCTCTCGTAACGCCTTAAATAAAATAAAATATGTGATCTGCTTTGTCCAATTCAGCAAAGAACTCCAATAATTTTACTTCCAATGTTTTTATGGACAAAATAATTTGCTGACGTGATGACGATTTACAAAAAATCCTTTTATATGAATTTCTTTGTTTAATTCAGCTAAGATCTCCAACAATTTTTCATCAAATGTTTTTATGGACAAAATGATCTGTTGACATGATGCCAACTCCTAAATAAACTTTAATATGAATTTCTTTGTACAATTCAACGGAGATCTCCAAAAATTTTTTTATCTAATGTTTTTATTGACAAAATTATCTACTAATGCGATACAGAATCCAAAATAAACTTCTAGAGGAAATTCTTTGTCCAATTCACCAATCATCTCCAATATCTTTTTATCTTATGTTTTTATGAAAAAATCATCTGCTGATGTAATACCGAATCCGAAATGAACTTTTGGATGAAATTCTTTGTCCAACTCAGCAAAGATTGAAAACGTATTTTCAATGTATTTATTTACAATATAATTTGCTGAAGTGATGCCGAATACAAAATACACTTTTAGATGAAATTCTTTGTCTAATTCAAATTCAGCAAAGATCTCACATATTTTTTATCTATTGTCTTTATGGACAAAATAATCGGCTGATGTGATGCCGAATACAAAACAAACTTTTAGATGAAAATATTTGTCCAGTTCAGCAAAGATCTCCATATTTTTATCTAATTTTTTCTAAATGATTTAAATGTTAAACGCTTCTTATTATTTTTATGTATAGTATTTTAAACCGTTTTAGAGCATTTCATATTGATAGTTTCAATAGAAATTTCAAAATGTGTATCTAAAGAACACCTTGTTTATGAAATCTAATAATTTTACACAAACTTTGTACTGTTATAGATCATACCAAATATTTAAATTTTTGACTTTTTTTGTTATATATAATATTTAATATTTATATATTCACCATAAAAAAAATTGTAGCATTAAAATAATATTTCAGTGAGATATAAGAAAATCAAATACTGTCTAAAAACGAGCACTTTCATCTGTCGAGATGTTCCTACTCCCCTTAAGTATAGATTCGCCAAATGTTATACTTAAAATTGGTTAAAATATAATTACAGAAAAAAATAAAGAAAACGTAAAGTTAGTCTGATATGCTCTGCCAAGATATGTAAGAAGCACGAAAATATTAATTATCTATAAATATGTAAGTTAATAAAAGATTCCAGTTTTTTGCATTTTTCTCATAATGTAATTTTTTGTAATGTTTCTATTACATTGGTACACTTTTTCAAAACCTATTTGATGTATAGATTGAAACCTTCCGTACTTGCATATGATGATTATATCTGAAATAATAATAATAAGCGGTTAAGCTCAAGTATAATTACTTTTGGTGAGAGTAGAAATTTTCTCACTGGAATGTTACATATTTTTCGATAATTTACAGAAATAATTTTTGTAATTTTGTCCAAATGATTTAAATGTTAACCGCTTAATATTATTTTTTTTATAGTATTTTAGAGCATTGCATATTGATAGTTTCAATAGAAATTTCAAAATGTGCACTTAAAGAACACCTTGTTTATGAAATCCAATAATTTTACAAAAACTTTGTACTATGTAACAATAAGTTACATTCGGTCAGCTTTATTTCTCGTGAGTCATCGTAAGCCAGTGAAATACAGTAAAGGATCGGTTTGAACTAGAAGAAACTTCGGACTTCTCCCAATCAATAGAAGAGTCCGTTGGTTTGGTGGCTTTCTTATCCCTCCGTTCTTGAAATGGACCCCTCTTTTTTTTCCCCGCAGGGCAGTTGGATGTTTTTAGAGGACAAGGTTGTTATCAGAGGAGAGAAGAGGGTAAACGCTGCTGGTATACGCTGCTTGCGGGATAGACATTTTTTGGAGCGACACGAGAAAGAGGAAAATTAACGCCATATTGATTTTAGGGCCGACGCCGACTCGAGAGAAGTCTTCGATATTTACAAATGATAAGTTGTATTCCAGTTGTATTCCTTAAGCATTTAATTTCATAAAATTTTTTAATCAAGACATATTTGATCATGTGTTTTTTAATGAGTTTTAATTTCTTCTTTCTCAAACACTAGGCCAACGTGAGATTATTTTTTACATATTGTAATAGAGCATACCAAATTATTAAATTTTTGACTTTTTTTGTTACATACAGGGTGTTTCATATTGAATGGGACAAAAAGAATACATGATTTTGAACATTGTAATTAATATATTTAGAAAATTAAAATTTACCTCAAAACTACATTTATTCAAGTTTCTATATGTGTTCAATATGTGCTCTTCCGGTGACAAGACAAATGTCTACACGGTAATCAAGCTCCTGCCACACTCTTGATAGCGTATCCCCTGTGATGGAGTTCAACACTGTCACAACCTTGTCTTTAACGAAACCCTAGAGAAAAAATTTACAGGGAGTTAGATCTGGTGATCTCGGCGGCCAATGAAGACATGTCAAATCCTGTGGTCCAGTGAGGCCAATCCAGCGATGGGGTAGACGTTCGTTCAGGAACTCACGTAAGTTTTTATTCCAATGTGGGGAAGCACCATCTTGCTGCAAAATGAAATCAGGAACAGATGCCTCCAGCTGGGGGAGGAACCATTCAGAGAGCATGTCTTGGTAAATGACCCCATGAATAAAATTTTCAGCAAAGAAAAATGGACCAAAAACACAACTGTTTGATAAAGTGCAGAAAACGTTCAATTTGGGAGAATCACTCTGATGTTCTAATGTTA
Source organism: Pardosa pseudoannulata (assembly GCA_032207245.1). NCBI lineage: Eukaryota > Metazoa > Arthropoda > Arachnida > Araneae > Lycosidae > Pardosa > Pardosa pseudoannulata. Next base: position 113,675,301 of record CM063509.1, read on the forward strand.
CATGGACATTTTCCTTGCCCCAAAACCGTTCTTCTGCATTGACAACATTTTGTTTAACAGCGCCTCTAGAGGAGAGTTCGTCATTCGATTATTTTTCCCTGTTGCCAAATAAAACTTGTATAATTGTAGTTGCAGAATAAATTTGTGTAGTCTGAATAAATCCATTACGGCAGTCACACTGCGCTATTCTTTTGTCCCATTCAATATAAAACACCCTGTATAATATTCAATATTTATATATTCACCATAAAAAAATTGTAGTATTAAGATAATATTTCAGTGAAATATAATAAATCAAATACTGTCTAAAAACGTTGACATTCATCTGTCTAGATATTTCTACTCCTCTTAACCCCTTCTCTGTTTTGCCCGTACGCCGTACGGGCAAAGCTTCCGAACCTTTACTGATTTGCCCGTACGGCGTACGGGCAATCTCATTTCTATTTAGTTTGCACTGTTTTGGCCGTACTTTTTCCAATTTTAGTAACAAATTGTCCAGTAAATGATAATTTTCTGTTTATTGTATATTCTACTCTGATTGGTTCAAAAGCGATGGTTTTTTCGCATGTTTTGTGTCAGAAGACGAATTGTTATCTTTCAGTGTATAGCTTTCTGGTTATATTTTACTAACCGCCTGATAATTTTATTTATTTAAGAGTTGGTTTGGTTTGGTTTGGAGAGCTACGGTCTACTGTTTTGCACACGAGGGCTAATGAGACCGGGACCTACTGCTTAAAGCCAATTCCGAAAGGCTACGAACATCCATGCCATAGTGGGATTCGAACCCACGAACTCCGGTACCGATGATCAGCGCCCTAACCAATCGACCACCGTTCGGCGATGTAAGAGGTGAATAATATATTTTTACTTTTAAATAATGGATAATTCAGAGCGTATGGAGCTAATTTCTTGTGATTCGAACTGTGACTCGGAATCAGAAACTGAATTATCTGTAAATGATAGTAACGAAAGTTTACTAGATGACCTGGATAGTACTGACTCTGATAGTAGTACAGATGGAATCAGTCAAGCAAGACAATTTTTTGAAATTAATTGTGATAATTCTTCGGATCCGCCTCCTAGATTTCCTTTCACTGGAATTCCAAAAATTAACTTGGATATCGATGAACCTAAAGGTAAACTTCAGTTCTGCGATGCTTTCATAGAAAGAAAAAAAGTTGTAATGAATGCTTAAAAATATTAGAAATGTTAATTTTAATAACATATCTTTACTTAAAAATGTAAAATGAACAAAAAATACAATAAAAAATGTGACATTTTTTTGACCGAATTCTGGCACCGAATTTCATTAGAATTGCTTCATTTTTCTTGTCATAAATTTGTTTGTTCACGTAAAATTTTAAAAAGTAACATTGTCCCCTTTTCACATTTCTTACTAATCAAAGTGTTAAATTCACGTTTTTAATACCTGCCAGATGCGATTAAGGATGTTTATATTTTCTTCTTTGAATTTATTCTGAAACTAATTTTTATTTATGGAGTTTTAAAACTTTCTCAAAATTTTCAGTGAAAGGAACTAATTTAGCGATTGTTGCAGAAAAGTATGTGAAGAGAAAAATAATAAATTTAATAATAAAAACAACCGAGACACGCTATTAAAATTAAGAAGCATGATTTTATTATTCTACATTTTTATATTTAAAAAGAAATAAAATTTTAGAACGCATACCATAAAGCAACGGGGATTACATTATCAGAAACAAAATTTTTATACTGTATTCAATACCAGCGCTTAAGGCGATAAAAGTCTGAAAGATAACTAGTTGCAGGTAAAAAACACCAACCTTTAAATCTTAAACCCAATTTTTTTTCATTATTTTACTTCTTTTAAAGCATAAAACTCCACGTGAATTGCTTCTGAAAAATTTTGTGCAGCATGCTCTTTATTTTACTTTAATTAAACAATTTTATAGTCTTTTGAGCAAAGGGAAAATGAGTTGGGAAAAATTTGTAGTTTTGAATAAGCTTTATGCTGTTTAAAACGTCTGGATATTCGCCATATTGGATTTAACTCATTATTAATCTGTGGAGCGAAATTTTCTGTCAGTGCATGGATTTAATTTAAGGATTACAATATCCTTTTGTAAAATATATGTCTCAATCTTTCTAAACAGATAACAAAAGATTGAACATTATTTTTTAGAAAGATTTAATCCAAATTAGAAATTTCTCGCTTTCATTTACCATGAAAGGATCCAATCAGTAATTTCTTTTTAAGTCAAAATGACTGTCCGCTATTCAGAGGATATTTCATTAGAAATGGGTATGTTGAAATTGAAAATAATGTGTTAAATAAAAACACCTTCTGTTCGGGAATGGATATTTCTATACGTCATAGATATTTCACTGTGCAAGTACATGCTTGTGCTCATTACAACACACACACACACATATTATATAATATGTATTTATATGTTTATATATATAAATAACATATATATATATGTGTATATATATATATATTTTATATATATATATATATTTTTATATATATATATATATATATATACTGCACTTTTATTATTCTCGTACATGATAGAATCTCACATCACGATCGGTGGCGGAATGTGAAGTTTTGTACGGTATAAGACTTTATGAATGTGGAGAGAGATTTTTATGGAGTTACAAAGTTTCGTTTGAAATTAAAAATTTTTAATAAATCCTTATAGGAATTTATATATTTTACTGAGTTTTAAACATTAATATACATGCTTAAAACAATTTCAGAATTAATTATTGCAGTGCACACTCTAGTGTTACATAATGCCATCTCTGTGTGAAAGTTTACATTAAAAACCGAAAATGCTCTTTTATGCTATATATATATATATATATATATATATATATATATATATATGTGTGTGTGTATATATATATAAAGATGTATATATATATATATATGTGTGTGTGTGTGTGTAATATTAAAATCCCTTATTTACGTATTTTAATATTAATTTAATATTAATTTAACTTTTGTTAATAAAGTACGTTTGAGTTTTGCGCGGTAATTCTGATTTTTCCCTCCAGACATGCTATAGACTTAATTCATCCTCTGTCTGTACTACTTTAGCCAATAGTTAGCGCGTTCTCTTTAAACATGTATTTTTTATCACGTGATCAATTGTATTTAGGGATTATTCGTAGTCTTTTTACCTTAAAAATCCCTACTTGAAAAGTGTATGTGCGGTATCACATTGTCTATGTGCACTAGGTTGTAAAAGGTTTGCCTGTTGTATGGATTTCATGTTTCTTACCAGAAATAAACTGTGTTGTGATTTTGAATGAGTCTCGCCCATATTATATATATAGATATATGTATATATATATATATATATATATATATATATATAATGTAATCTTCCAGGGGGTCTAACTACCCCAAATTTACTCTTGAAAACTTCTTTTGAAATTGCCCCTATTATTTTCCTCAGCCCGGGCATGTTGGGCTGCCAAGTGTCCCGCTAACTGTCCGTTATAAAGAAGCACATCATTTGTCGTGGCCGAACTTAACTTTTATTTCATACGATAAAAATAGCACAGAATCCAGAGACGTCTGAACCCGACGGAGTCAGAACGCTCTCTCTCTAAGTAATAGTAATGCCAACCTTCTGCGAGAGACGGCTAAAACCCGTGTGTGGGAAAAATGCTGAAGCACGTGTTATTTGCTTATAGAAAGTAACCTTTGACTGGAGCCATCTGCTATAATGTGGCGTCTCAGAGGAGCATTACTGCTGATCGTTACAAATTTTCATGGGAAAGTTATAACTTCCTAATTAAAAATGCCAGCTATATCATTTTCTGTTTTGGGAATCATAGAAAGAATTTCGGGGTTACGCTGAAGGAATGAAAACATCCTCGTTTAAATTGGATGGCTGGGAAATATGGTTAATATAAAGAGAAGATATATTATATATCTAGAATATGAAGGGGGAAAAGGGATAATTGTGGAATACGCTATATATATTAGATATTGATATTATTACAGATCCCCCCTAAGAATATATGAATATATCGTCTCGCTGAAGGGTGACATTTTCACACACACACACACATATATACATAACATATAAATATATTTATATATATATATATATATATATATATATATATATATATATATATATATATATATATATATATATACAGTGGACTCTGCTTAAGGTATCCGTCTACCTTCGGAAAACTTTTTTCTGTAAACGTAGAAACTAGTTCCTATTTTTACATTTTTAGATTTATTTTTTTATATCATCATAGAGAATTGCATTTCAAAACTTATTCCTTTAGAAGTTTTTATAAAATTTCTAATAAATGAAGAAAATTTAGTAAAAAAATCGGGTTTTTTTCAAAAGGTCTAATTTTTTAATAAATTAAATTATTTCAATATTTTTTGATGCAACACATTTCTTATACACTGGACTAGTGAATCATCTAAAATCTTTGCTTAATTTACATTTGGTAAAAAATTTTGGTCCTTCAAAATCATACACATAGAATTTTTATTACCTTTATATCTAACTATGAATGTAACATCATTAAAAATTATCCAAATTTAAAGCTTTTATGTCATTCACTAGTAAATACTATCAAAAGCATTCATAATAATTTTCAACAAAATATTTTAAGAACTTTTTGAGAAAACACATTTCAAGTTTCAACATTTTATTAAAAATACCGTTCTGGGAAAAACGCATTTGAAGTTTATGAAAGCAACTTTAACTAGTAAAAAATTAAAATACATGTTTAAAATTCCCCACACTTTCTTACTTCTAAACTTTCTAATTGCCAAGTTGCTAATTATTAAAAATACTAGAAAAATGTTTAAACTAATCTTTATGAAAATTAAAAAAGTTTGGTCCCAAAAATGTTCTTTAAAAGGCTTTAAATTCACAACTTCCGGTTCCGAAGTCGCTACTTCCGTTTTGTTTTGACAGCCGTCCCTGATTGTTTAAACAGCTGTAACTTTCTTTAAAATGCGGTAGACACATAACAAAAACAGATTTCGAAGCCTAAAAGTTAAAATTTTACAATACAGAAATAAAAAGAAATTATGATTTTTGGCAAAAAATAAAGTTTTCAACGTAGACGGATACCTTAATGTGATCAGTTTGGGACACCGTGATTTTGATAACAATAACCGATTGATAACAATAAACGATATGCAAAATTAGATAAATTTACCAACCCCCTTTAATTCACACGTACTAAATTTCAAAATAAAATGAAAAAAACTCACCTTATATTTATGTACTGTATATTATCCTTTAAAACATAAGAATTGTATACATAATTAAAAAAATTGATCAATTGTTGACTGTCTACAATTTTTTCTAAGAAGCTCATTGATAAATTGTTCGTAATCATAATGTTTTTTAAAGTCATCGGAACGGTGTTGTACTCCACGTTTCAACACTTTCAATGCAATTCAGAGGCTGAGAAATGTTTAACTGCGCTGCAACATTGCACTGACTCATTTTTGGTAATCTGTCATAACGATTTTAAAATTTTGATATTTTGTTTTAATATTAAATCATTTAGCTTTCCATATCAACAAACTGCATGTAAGCTGACAAGACATAAAATGTGAATACGCTCCTTCTCAGTTATTATAATGTGTTGCCTTCTGCGTATCTGGACAACCATGGACCACCAGCAGGGTCTGCGTATTTCTGAAAAATTCAAGAACGTGTCATTTCCCACTCCTTTGATCATTTCCCATTTCCCTAGGTGGAAGAAGGCGAATTCGGAAATTCAAACAACTTCTAAGGGAAAGAAAAGAATAGATTCCTTCTGAATGTCTTGTAAATATTCCTTTGCCAGTTAAAATGAGGTTTGAAAACTGATAGCATTAAACGATGTAACGATCACATACAGCGATAATTTTAAGATACAAATGTATAGAGAAAATTGGGAACACACAAACACACATTATATATATATATATATATATATATATATATATATATATATATATATATATATATATATATATATGTAATAATATCAATATCTAAGCCCTAAAGTCTATCCAAAATGATCCCTTTTCTCCATTCATTGCTATAGATCTTAATTTCTTCTCTTTATATTAATCATATTTCCCAGCCATACAATTTAAAACGAAGATGTTTTCATTTCTTTAGCCGAACCCCGAAATTCTTCCTATGATTCCCAAAACAGAAAATGATATAGATGGCATTTTTGATTAGGAAGTGATAACTCTCCCAGAAAAAATCTGTAATGATCAGCAATAATAGTTATCTGGAACGCCACACTTTGGCAGATGGCTCTAGTCAAAGGTCAAAGGTTCAGCATTTTTACCACGACATTAAAATACACACAGGTTTTGTTCGTCTCTCGCAGAAGTTTGTCATTACTATTACTTAGAGAGAGAGCGTTCTGACACCGTCTAGTTCAGACGTCTCTGGATTTTGTGCTACGTTTATAGGATGAAATAAAGTTAAATTCTGGTCACGACGAATTATGTGTTTCTTTCGAACAGAAGATTAGCGGGATTCTTGGCAGCCCAGCATGCCCGGTCTGACGAAAATAATAGGGGCAATTTCAAAAGAAGTTTGCAAGTGTAAATTTGGGGTGGTTAGTTCCCCCTGGCCGATTACACACACACACACACACACACACACATATATATATATATATATATATATATATATATATATATATGAAATATGGGCGAGATTCATCAAAAAGCACAACACGTTTTATTTCTGGTGACGATACATCAAATCAATACAACAGTCAAAAAACTTCGATAACATCATGAGCTCACACTTTTTAAGTAGGGATTTCTCAGGTAAAAAGACTACGAATAATCCCTAAGCACATTTGATCACGTGATAAAAAATACCCATATCTAAAAAGAACGCTTTTACTATTTGTTATAGAAGTACAGACAGAGGCTGGATTAAGTCTATAGCTTGTCTGGAGGGAAAAATCAGAATTACCGCTCAAACCTCAACGTAATTTATGAACAGAAGTTATTAAGTTAATATTAAAATATGTAAAAAAGGGATTTTAATATTAAACACACACGCACATATACTAGACGACCCGACAGACGTTGTTCTTTTTTGATGCTGTAAATCCAAAAATTTTAAAATGTTTTTAAATAAATTATAAATCGGACAGTTTTGACGGAAAAGTAATGAAAAAAATTATTTTAAAATACTTGACAATACCATGTGTACAGTCATCACAAACGTAATTAGATTAAATTAAAATTTCCCCATCACCTGTAAGGAGATTTGATTCTGGGATATCTGATGCTGAAGCCCGTTGCGCCGACCACTGCGCCACAGATACGTTGGCAGTGAAGGGTTTCAAGCGGCATTATAATAATCTCAATAAGTGCGCAATTCTGGATTTTTAATAAAAAAAAAAACATTTTCTATCGGATCAAATTGTGAATCTAAACCATTCTCGAATCAACTTAATTACATACACAAAATTTCATCAAAATCAGTCCAGCCGTTTAGGAGGAGTTCTATTACAAACACACGGACAGAAGAATTTTATATATAAAGATATAAAAATAAGAATACGTATTAGTTGGATCCACGGGGATTAAACCAGGGTGCTATATAGAAAATAGTACACGAAATAAAGGAGAAAATTTTGAGAATTTTTCAAATGCTTCTGGGGAAACAGGAGGTGATGGATTTTCGAACCTTTTAATTTTTCTGAAGAATTTAAATATATATACAGGGTGACCCCGAAGTCCTTGTACAAACTTGAAGGGGAGGTAGAGAACATTGTGAGGAGCCAAAATAACATAGGAAAGCATGGGCGGACGCGACCTCGCAAGATCCGCACGTGTGGTTCCCTCAGTTCAGACACAGACAGTGTGTGATGAATGGGAATAATTTTACGAACGCCGAGTTGGCAGATATCCATTTCATCTACGGTCTAGCCAACAGAAATGGACTTGCTGCTGTTCGGTTGCATCAGGAAAGGTATCCAACGAGGCGGCAACCGAATTATCAAACGTTCGCCCGGTTTCATCAGAACCTCGCGGAACATGGATCCTTCAGAGCCACGATTGAACGTTCTGGAGAGCCACGAGCAGCACGAACACCCGTATTCGAAGAGGGTGTGTTGCATGCTGTGGACCAAAATCCCAGTACCAGTGTACGATTTCTTTCTATTACAACCAGAAGATCGCGAACAACTGTCCATCGTGTACTCCAGGACGGAGCCTTACATCCGTTTCGTGTACAAAGAGTGCAGTTGTTACATCCAGAGGTTCACCCACGGTAGAGTCACCCTTAAATTCTGCAATGGACCTGGTGTCACGGATATACATTGCTGCTGCTACAGTCCTGCTGCTACGATAGTATTCAAAGATGTCCACCAATCCATGTCGCGTCGATATCGTGCATGCATTCATGACAATGTCAGCAATTTCGAAAACCTGCTGTAATACTTTTTATTTTTTTTTTTTTGTAATAAAGCGTTTTACATTACATTCGGTATGTGTCCTTATTGTCTTTGTGTCTCTTTATCTCGTAAGGGTTACGTTTCCGCCTATGCTTTCCTATGTAATTATGGCTCCTCACGAAGTTCTCTACCTCCCCTCCAAGTTTGTACACGGACTTAGGGGACACCCTGTATACATATATAAATCATCAATAATAACAAAATACTGAAATTAATAATTACTAAAAATATGTTAACTTATTAATTAAAGAAAACGTACATAAAGTGTTAATGATGATAACAAATTTATCAGCGTACTGAATCGTTAGATTTGCCAAAATATAAGAACTCTATTGATTGGATAAGAACTCTATTGATTGGATAAAACAAATTGTTGTCAGAAACAAAAGTTTATTATTAACGCCGGACACTTATCTGTTATGCATTTGCCCATAAAACGCACTGAATATTCGGTAATACTATTTTATTATAGTAGGAGAACCCTAAGGTGGCCAACAGTACTCCTTAGAACAACCCCAAAAAAGTGGATCCTGGTAATTTAAGAGAGAGACCAGAAAACTCAGGCTTGACCTGCCACCTCCAAAGGTATCTTGGGAAAATTTGGAGGACATTGCGACCATGAACCTGTTTTACGCACCACATTTGTCATTAATGAACACGGCGGATCTTTAACCTGTGTGAGCCTCAAACCCACAATCCTCCTGTTATGAGATCGCTGTCTTTGACCACTGAGCTACCCTGTCTCATAAAAAATACAAATCAATAAAAATAAAATGACAATAAAAACAATAAAAATAATAATAAAGTAAAAAATAATAGTAAAAAAATAAAATAATACAAAAATAAAAATTTAAAAAGTAATAATAAAATAAAAAATAAAGATCAATTTAAAAAATAATAATAATATAACAATAATTAAGTATAATAATAATAATAATAATAATAATAAAATAAATAATAATACTAATAATAAAATAAAAAATAGTAATAAGGTAAAAAATAATCATAAAATAAAAAATTAAAATAAAAAAAATTTAAAAAGTAAAATAAATATAATAATAATAAAATAAAAATAAAAAATAATAATAAAATGAAAAATTAAGAATAATAATAATAATAACAAATAAAAAATAATAATATTAAATTTAATTCAAAATTTGAAAAAAGGACTTTGTAAAGTTTTGTATGATGTCACAGAGAACCCCTGTACCAAATTTCATGCTCCTAGGTCGTACAAATTACGCACAATCGTGTTTACATCCTCCCATACTAAGCCTTTTAGCGTCGATGCAGTGTTTGTGTGTGCGTATTCATAAAGATATATACAGAAACTGTTATTAAATAGATTATAGCCTTTTACACAATAAACAAACGGGATGAAAGTTTCCACACACATTCTACTAAACAGAATGACCAACACCACTGAGCGTTCTAAAATAGTCGGTGATATTAAAAGAATAACCATTAAAGCTGACAGCCAAGCTCCGTTATTAATCACTCTACGGCGTTCTGACAAATGCACCAGTCAGCAAATTTGGCCACAAACAGATCCATTCCTTCAATCACGGCCGCTAGAGGAAGAGCAAGCGCCGAGAATCCATTACTTAAACTCTTCAAAAATCCATTACTTAAACTCTTTAAAAAGAAAAAGAGGGGGGGGGGAAGCCAAAAGCCTTTTTTGGTGCTATTTGTTTTGTTCTTGCCCGTCATACATCGTGAGCCATGTTTTTCACCCACACACCCGGTCGAGAAACTGTTTGAACTCGTCAAATGGGTGAATATAAATGGTTGCTTGAACGTCAAACACTTTGTATAACACCTCATGCTGCGGTAACGTGGATGCCCGGTTACAATCATTATTCTTTAATGTCAGTCTTGGGTTCGGGATGGAATTAGGGAGTGATACAAATTCAGGAATAATGAATCGTAAGAGGTGTTACCTGGGTAACCTTTAGGACGCCCTGTTTTAATACGAATCCCCATGGGAATTTTCGAAGCAACCAGTATAAGGGTTTATAATAATGGTTTGTCGGTAAATTGAAAAATATTTTACTGTAAATTGTTATTATTGTTATTATTATTATTATTATTATTAATTTAATTTTTTTAAAACTTGTATAAAAAATTTTATATGTACAGTATTCTAACCTTGTAAAACCAATCAATGATCGAGTATGGGACTCGAGAGATAATTTTCAACAGCTCGATTCTTTACACTAAACGCTTAGAACTTCATTAGGTGATTACTGAATCGTGTCGCAACAAAATTTAGGTCTTCATTGGAAGACACCAATTAAAGAAGAATGAATCTTTGGAAGTGTTATCTGGGTGACTCTTTAACACATTGTATGCTGGATACTGACTAGTACATTTTCTGATGATTGATACTTGAGCGCGGGACACGTACTAGTACGGGTTAGTGTAACAACATGGTTTGTTTGGGGGTACAAAAATAACAGTATATATAGGAAAACGAGCTCGAATGTTACCGAATCTACTACATAGATTCTGGAAAAATTTAGAAAAGTATAAACTAGTTTATACATCACTCGATGCGGAACCACAGAACGGAAAAAATTAAAATATATGTTGCTATTTCTATTTGATTTTTCATATTTACTATACTATTATAAATTTATCCACTAAAAATATATTTTTTGTTAACAAAAATCTTATGGTTGTTATTTATATATTTCTATTTATATATTTGTTTATATATTTCAATATAAAATATGAAAAGTTGGTTAAAAAGTTAAATAATTTTCGATCTATTAGGATTTAACTTAATTAAATTTACGCGCAAAACGCTCGCTCCCGGTACAATTTCGCTGCGAAATGTACCCGCGCACCAGTGGCGTGCGGTAGGTGTTCATGCAGGGTGTGCAGAGAGCAACAACAACAACAACAATAATAATAAAACCATAAAAATGTACATTAAACACTTTAACGTTTATTATTCATTTGTACACAAAATCCATACGTCTATCCGTATTACGAATAAAATAACGAAAAGCTTATATTTCCACGAAAACCTTATATTTTCAGCAAACGTAGCGCCACACGACGCCCGCCGCTGCAGTGCCTCATCCGGATGTTCATTGGTCTCGACAAACTGAAAGTCTAGTCCACGTGCAGAGGATTTCACTGCACTCTGGCGCAATAGAACGAACTGTTTCTTGTTCGGTCAATAAGGGTTAAATTATATTTATTAATTTTTTTAACATTTTTAAATCATATTCTGCGAAAAACATCTTCTCAATTTTTAAAAACAAAACCAGGGATATGGTGTTACAGATATAACTTATATCTGTCTGTAAAACACAATGAATGGTAAAATTTGGACTGTTCTGTTACAATTCGTTTCTGTTTTGTCTAACAAAACAAAATTGTTTTTCGGCGAATTATTTCTATAAATATAATACATCACACTAAAGCATTTCCCTTTATATTGATGAAATACTTCTTTTATATTTCCAAGAAAACAAAATCTTACAATATATAAATTTAAACATTAACCGTCTGCAAAATCGTATGGTCAGTTAATCAGTTAAAAAACCAAAATCTCTTCAGCACGTAAGTCCCCGCTCAAATACAACCGTATCTTCGGATGATTCTGAATGCCAAGTGCAGGAAAAATAGCAGCACTTGCCTCAGTGCTATAGTATGCTGCGCTTCTCCAGTAGCTCATACATATAAAGTGTGATTTTCTATTAGTGCGCAGTGCATTCACATAAAAATTTCTTATGTTCGTTTGCTTTTGAACGCTCTACTTGGTGCAGCACCTAGTACCGCACGCACTGCGAGAATACAAGCAAGAAAATCAACATATTTGAATGTATTATAAATAATATTTATTATATACTATATAAAGATAGGTAGACATAGGTGCAGAAAATTATTGTCTCTCATAATTTTGCCAGGGTGTACAGTGCACACCCTGCACATATGGACCGCACGCCATTGCCGCA
>CM063509.1:113692740-113720240 GCA_032207245.1 Pardosa pseudoannulata
TCCTGCTTATTATAACTGTTTTTGATATCCAACATACCTCCAAAGTGAACATTCTTAGGAACTTCTTAATTTACAAACAGATTATTATCACATAGCCTTTGATAAGGAAGTCCTTTTACGACTGACTCAACAGGTATCAAATTGAGATAAGTTGACCCGCTCGCAAAGCGGAAATATATTTTGTTGAAAGGAAGAAGTTAGCAAGCAACCCATAGGGAGTCATATCTCCTCTCAATGACTCCGGGGACCAATTCAAATCACTGGACACTTTTATTGGGACAATACTGGCATTCTTGGTTTATTTCATTAATATCCGTCACATTTTAAGCAGTTGTTATTCTTTAGGTGCTTTTAACTCTTTTTGAAGTTGTAAGTGGCTGTATTCTAGTCTTTTAAGTTTTAAATACTTATTATTCGTTTATGTGAAAGTATAGGAAGCAGTTGTGCAGTAGACCTGTTACACTTTAATTCTAAGATATTTTCAGTACTATGGATTTTTATTTTGAACAATTAGGCTTTATTTATAGTTTTCCAGAATTGTAAAGAATCCTATGATTCTGGTAAAAAAATCGTTTGATTTTGGTTGAGAATTATCTGGTACACTCTCAATAATTTGTTTATCTTTATTGACCGTATGTTAATTGCCAACTTTAATTTATCTTGTCATATTACGTAACAGGATGGACAGCAGAGGTTTTAACATTGACAGTGATTATTTGGCGGTATATATAAATGATGTCTAAAATTGAGCGAATCGATTGCAAACCGTGTGGTTATGTATAAAAAACAAACACACAAACGAACGAACTTCTTAATTTTCAAAGATATTAGGGCTTAATGAAAGGTAAACGGTTAACTAAACACAGTACCTCAAAGAATTGTCAAAATGCTGTATTCCTTTTTACTATCTTAAACTACTGTTCTGGAATTTATACACATGCATGAAAAATTTTAAATCTGTATCCTTAATATTTTAAAAGTTAGTTACTTACTAGCCTATAGCCCGTCATATGACGGGATAATTAAAATTTTTAATTTTCCAGAATTGTAAAGTACTCTATGAGGCAGGTAAAACAATGGTTTGTTTTTTGGCTGAGAATTATCTGGTACACACTCAGTAATTTATTTATTTTTACTGACCGCATGTTAGTTGCCAACCTTAATTTATCTTGTCATATTACGTGATGGGATGGACAGCAGAGGTTTTATTATTGACAGTGATTATTTGGCAGTATATATGAATGATGTCCAAAATTGAGCGAATCGATTGCAAACCGTGTGATTATGTATAAAAAACAAACACATAGACGAACAAATTTCTTAATTTTTAAAGCTATATAACTTAAAAGCTAGATATTTATTAGTCCGTGAAATAGACTCCTAAAATGTTATGGAAAAAATTTGTTGTTAATACCAGTGATAAAATTTTCGTTGCAACAAAAATAATCGATGATTAAATTTAAAATTATCCCATATGTACCTAATCTATTATTTAAGCCAAATATTAAAAAAAATTATTTACATAATATCTAAGACGTAATTATTTACATAATATCAAAATCATGTATTTTAAAAATTACTCCCTGGTTATCGTAAAAGGTTTATCAAATATTTTTTTTTATTACCATGTGATAGTTAAGACCTACTAGCAAGTGAATTACCGATAAATGATGTTAAAGTGGTTTTAAATATGTTAGAAGGCTGGATGGTTAGTTAGGAGTGCTACGGTGTACTATTTTGCTACACGAGAGCTAATGAGACCGGGATCTATAGTTTAAAGCCGATTCCGAAACGCTACATACATCCTTGCCTGCAGCGGGATTCAAACCCTCGAACTCCTTTACCAAATAGCAACGGAGTACATTTCAGCCATCGTTCGGCCTTATTGTATAAATGATATTTTCCTAAAATCTTATGGATAGAATATTTTTTTAATTTGTGTTTGAAATCTCCTTTTCAGAGATGGGTAGAAAGATGTGAATTGTCAGTACAGTAAAACCTCGATTATCCGAGTTTCGATTCACCGAAATATCTGTTAACCGAACAAATTTTTTTAAAACAATAGAAAGGTTGAATCCCAGAAGACTGAAAACCTACCAACATATAAAGACCTTATTGAGATAATAAAGGGCATTGAAGGGTATGAAGAGATTTAAGAAGAGAATATTTTCGATTGGCTGAACCTTGATTACCAACATCCAAGTTTTCAAATCCTTGAGGATCTCAAAATTATACAAAACGTTGATCCCTCATCGAACATTAATAATGCTGGCAATGAGGTCCAGCACTGTCAGAATTCAAAGACTACATGTCATACTGAAGATATTCAAGCTCTATCAACTGTCCTGAAATACTTGGAGCAAAGAAGCGATGTTACGTCAGAAATCTTTTGTTGTTCAAAACTTAACGAGATCGGGCAGCCACTGATAGTAATTCTGACATTAAGAAGAGAATATTTTCGATTGGCTGGACCTTAAATACCAACATCCAAGTTTTCAAATAATTGATGATCTCGAAATTATACTAAACGTTGATCCCTCATCGGACATTAATAATGCTGACAATGAGGTTTGGTTTGGTTTGGTTTGGAGCGCTACGGTCTACTGTTTTGCACACGAGGGCTAATGAGACCTACTGCTTAAAGCCGATTCCGAACGGCTACGAGCATCCATGCCATAGTGGGATTCGAACCCACGAACTCCGGTACCGAATATCAGCGCCCTAACCAATCTGCCAGCGTTCCTGACAATGAGGACCAGGACTTTGAGGATTCAAGGACTGTATGTCATACTAAAGGTATTCAAGCACTAACAACTGTCCTAAAACATTTGGAGCAAAGAAGCGATGTTACGCCAGAAATCTTTCGTTGTTCAAAAAATTAACATGATCGGGCAGCCACTGATAGTAATTCTGAAAATGAGGACCAGGACTTTGAGAATTCAAGGACTACATGTCATACTAGAAGATATTCAAGCTCTAAAAACTGCCCTACAATATTTGGAGCAAAGAAGCGATGTTACTCCAGAAATCCTTTGTTGTTTAAAAATTAACGTGATCGGGCAGTCACTGATAGTAATTCTGACTATGAATACCAGGACTTGAGAATTTAAGGAATATATGTCATACTGGAGGTATACAAGCACTAACAACTGTTCTAAAATATTTGGAACAAAGAAACGATGTTACGCCAGAAATCTTTTGTCGTTCAAAAATTAACGTGATCGGGCAGCCACTGATAGTAATTCTGACAACGAGGACCAGGACTTTGATAATTTAAGAACTAAATGTCATACTGGTGGTATTCAAGCAGTCACAACTGGTCTAAAATATTTGGAGCAAAGAAGCGATGTTACGTCAAAAATCATTTGCTGCTTAAAAATTAACGGGATCGGGTAGCAACTGATAGAAATTCTGACACTGAGGACCAGGGCTTTATGGATTCAAGGACTACATGTCTTACTGAAGGTATTCAAGCACTAAAAACTGTCATAAAACATTTGGAGCAAAAGAAGTGATGTTACGCCAGAAATCTTTTGTTGGTCAAAACTTAACGTGATCGGGCAGCCACTGATAGCTATTCCGACAATGAATACCAGGATTTTAGAATTTAAGGACTAAATATCATACTGCAGGTATTCAAGCACTAACAACTATTCTAAAATATTTGGAGCAAAAAAGCGATGTTACGCCAGAAATCTTCTGTTGCTCAAAAATTAGCTTGATCTGGCAGCCACTGATAAAAATTCTGGACTTTTGCATAGAAAGGTAACAGGATTTTTAAAAATTGTAATGTACATTTAAGAATTAGTGCATTTTAAGTGCAAACAATAAAATATTTCAATAATATTTGTGTTATTTTTGAAATTGCAACTTTTATTTAACTTAGTATGTATAGTTAAAAATATTCACTAACAGATAAAAAAAAAATACAGTTTCTATTATCAGAGGTATTAGCATTTCCAACTAACTTAAATAATATAGGTTTCTGTACCATGTGAAATGTTTCTCTTAGTTCAGTAATGCATATTCTTAATGTTTAGGACAGATGCTATTTCAGTTGCTTACAACTGTGAATAAACGCTTCGGCAAATAATTGTAATGATGGAAACAAAATCTGCTAGAGCTGTTTGAGAATCAGATTACAGAGAATAAAATGAATGTGACTGCTTTGTCAGCACTATTGAAGTTCGTCTTAGCTCCAATTTTCAAATTTAACAAATGTATTTTCCAAAATCTATTTTTACAAAGCGACGCACAATTTTGTGACAAAGAAAACAAAACAGTCGAGGATACACAATTGAAAAGCAGATGTAATCTTGCAAAATTAATCTTAGTTACTTTGTTACTTTACTATAAAAGGTTAAATTTCCTATTTGAGGAAATTTTAACATTCTCATTGTATTAGAAATGTTCAAAATTAGATATGAACTCAAAGAAAAATGTATGGAGAAAAGTATTAATTATATAGATTCTAGAACTAGGAAAATACATATTAGCATAAAGTTTAACAATTTCATTGTACTCAAAATGTTATAAATTAGTTATAAACACAAAGAAAATATAAGGTATAAACATATTAGATATAAATACAAAGAAGAATATATTATCAAACCTAAAGTTTTCAGTGCATTATTTTAAATATAGAATTTTTAAAAATAAGAAGTCTATGGGTGAATACTTTATTTAAACTATACATATGAATATAATTGAAAGAAGATTTACCGAATTATACGATAAATAATTTCTATATTCATATTTTACCAGTACAGAATTATGTCCCAATGAGTAGGGCCTCAAACATTTGTTCTTCAGTACCTGAATTTGGGGGTTCGAGTCTCATTGCTGACATGAATGTCCGTACCCTGGCGTAACCGGCTTTGAGCCGTATGTCCCAGTCTCATTAGCACACGTGTAGGAAAACATTTTACCCGTATCATTGCAACTAACCAACCAATCGTGTCTCACTAAACACATTACTCTAACATTCCTTATCATCCCTATACCTTACTCTGCTCTTCTCACGTCAGACTGTGATCGAATGTTAGAGAGCTCGTTGATGGGTACCGGATTCAAATCCCGCTGCTAGCATGGATTATCCTATCCGTTCGGAATCAGCTTTAACCCCTTGGTATACAAATAAAAAGAACTTTGATGTATCCGAAAAATACTATTTAGCTCTTTGATACTATTTACTTCTGGCTCAGCTGAACAATTCTGTTCAAGACTAGACAAAGAACGTTTTATTTCGAAATTTGCATTGCTATGTAACATTTAATGAAGTTTATAAATGATGTAAATGAGCATAATTAAGTAATAGTATAAAATTAGTATTCTTGTAAAGTATGAAAAATTTTAAATAATTTTCAAATTGGCAGAAAAAATGTTTTTTTTTTTTTTTTTTTTTTTTTTTTTTTTTTTTTTTTTTAACACATCTAAGTTGATTTTCGCAATACATTAAACCGTTGACTGCCTGCCAGACGCATTTTCGATGGTTTGCTCAAAACGCCGACGTGAACATTTCATTATGCGATGCATATTATGCTGAAATATTATTTGCAATAGATAAAATTAGTTATAAAATCAAGCTTGAAGCAGTTTTCGTCGTGGGGGTTCACCGGCGACCTCCATGGCAGTCAACATGTACTTTTATTATTTGTTGCCGGTCACTGGTGGCCCCACGGCATTGTACCCAAGTCGAGTGCCGGTCACCGGCGACTTCCAGGGCAGTCAAAGTGTTTTTAAGGACACGTGGATCTTGAGCAGTCTAACCAAAATGAAATAGAAGCACTAGTTAAGTAATTAAAGGATTTAACATTATGCTGCACGATGTCTGCCAGAGACAGCTAATGACATCTCGGAGATATTAAAGTCTACTTTTGCACATGAAATGACTGACGTCTCCCAGACGTCTAGGGGTTACGTATAATGTCCCTATCTCATTAACCCTCGTGTAGTAAAACAGTAGACCGTAATACTCCAATCAATCAACCAACCCTGTCTTACCAAACACATAACACCGAACGCTGGCCGATTGGTTAGGGCACTGATCGTGGGTTCGAATACCATTATGGTATGGATGTTCGTAGCCGTTCGGAATCGGCTTTAAGCAGTAGGTCCCCAATCTCATTAGCCCTCTTGTGCAAAATAGTAGACCGTAGCGCTCCAAACCAAACACATAACTCTTGCACTCCATATCAATTATATTCCTTCGTTCCCCTCCCTATTTCCTTCTTCTCTCTCTGGACGATGACCGAATAGTAAGGTGCTGATTTTCGATACCAAAATTCGTCAGTTCGAAACTCATTTCTGGCATGAATGTGCCCTTCGGAATCAGCTTTAAGCATAAGGTCCCGGTCTCATCAATCTCATCAAAAATGTAGACGTAGCGCTCTAAATCAAATTATGTCAAACCCTTCTCCTCTCTCTGCAAAAGGAGAGCTCCCCTGTTAAAAATATAACTGAAAACTTTCATTTCTGTATTTATTCTTTAATAGAGTAACAACCTACGGCAGGTCTAAGCTGCCTCAAGAGCCCGCTTCTTCCAACTCACACTGTCTAGCGCAACTCTTCTCTGTGCTTCTTCTTTCGTAGCGTAACAACCTATTGCAGGTCTTAGCTGCCTCAACAGCCCGCTTCGTCCAACTCACACCATCCATCGCAACTCTCTGCCAGTCTTTAATTCCTAAAATTTTGTGGTAATTTTCAACATTATTGAGCCATTTGTTGGTGGTTTTCCCCTGGTACGAAATCCTTCGTTGTTCTTAAAAGTAAATACTCTGATGGGGTTGTTCTCAGGGATTCTCCAGATGTGGCAGAGCCATCTTAGTGTGTTACTTTGGATGATTAGTGTAATTTGAGGCTATTTGTAGAGCCTATATAGCTCGAAACTATATCTCGTTTTCCAGTAACCTCGTTCCAGTATAGATCCAAAGATAGTTCTTAATACTTTTCTCTCCTATACTTTTTTTTCCTATATAGCTCCAAACTATATCTGGTTCTAGAGCAACCTCGTTCCTGTATAGGCCCAAAGATAGTTTTGAATACATTTCTCTCGAAAGTCTCCAGGTCCCACTGGGTATCTAAATTTAATGTCCAGATCTCGTTAGCATACAGCAGCACAGGTAGAATGAGTGCTCTGTATATTTTTAGTTTCGTTTTTCGGCTGACCAGTTTGGATCTTAGTTGCTTTTTCAGCCCGAAGAAGCATTTATTAGCTGATTTTATTCTGGTAGCAATTTTGGCTTTCAGCTTGTTTTGGTCATCCTCTATATAATAATAGCCTAGGATACTTGTCCTTCTGTTCTTGAAATTATGAAGCGGTTGGACCTGGAAAGGATAGAGGTATCCATATTGGATTCTTGATGAGTTAGTGTTAGAAAAATTCAAAGCAATTTCGAAAACGTTAGAAATTTACTCCTTCCCTCCTTTTCGATTATTTAATGCCACTATATCAAGTCCTATTTTCCCGGTTAAGAACAGACGACTAAATTTATCACACAATAAATAGGTAAAAATATCATTTTTTTCTAGCATTATGACGTCGTTCCTTTAACCAACTCATTTAATCATTTCTTATTTTAAATTATTTAAATATCGTCTGCATTATTTTCATACTTTTTATCACTGAACTCAGATATTACGTAAATAATTTTATTTTATATTTTGCTTAAATGATAGATTATTTACATATGTGATAATTTTAAATTTAATCACGCATTATTTTTGTTTCAATGAATATTTTATCACCGGTATTAACAATAAATTCTTTTCATAAAAATCTAGGAGTCTATTTCACGGACTCATAAATATCTAGCTTTTAAGTTATATGTCTATGAAAATTAAAAAGTTTGTTCGTTTGTGTGTTTATTTTTTACACATAACCACAAGGTTTGCAATCGATTCTCTCAATTTTGGACATCATTCATATATACCACCAAATAATCACTGTCAATATTAAAACCTCTGCTGTCCATCCTATCATGTAATATGACAAGATAAATTAAGGTTGGCAACTAACATGCGGTCAGTAAAGTTAACAAATTATTGAGCGTGTACCAAATAATTCTCAGTTAAAAAACAAACCATTTTTTTTACCTGCCTCATAGGGTACTTTACAATTCTGGAAAATTAAAAACTTTACTAATCACGTCATATGACGGGCTATATGGTAGTTTATAATAGTTCCGAAACTCCCATACCTTTTCAAAGGTAGGGCTGTCTATTCAAAATGGGGTGCTGTAGTTCACAGTCAAAGACGAAGCCTCCATATACTTCGTATTGTCTCCATTAATGGTGAGGCTCATGTTTGTGGCAGAGGTTTCTAGGGCTTGGAAGGCCACTTTCACTGCCATTTCAGGTCTACCAATAATGTCTATATCATCTGTATATGCTAATATTTGTAGTGACCTATTCCAAAGAGTGCCTCGACCATTTCTGTACACTCAAGAGAATTAATGAGACCAGGACCTAGTGCTTAAAACCGATTCCAACCGGTTATGAACATCAAGGCAAACCATGATATTCGAGCCGAAGAGCAGAGGAAAATAAGGTTACAAATGCTGATGCGCTAAAAAAGTGATTCGTTATGAGGTAAAATTTAGGGCTCGTGATGGGTGATTATACCCAGGCATAAAATAGTGCAAACACTGGCTATTTTATACATTCATCACTGAGTTTGTGTCAATGGCTTTTACCAAAGAAAATAAGCATTAACGTTATAAATTATGTAAAGGTAAGAGTTATGGATGATAATTTTGAATAAAAATTATAAAGGGAATATTTAATACTTTATATAGATATACAGGTAAAATAAGATCGAGAGAGTGGTGTATATGCGAGTGTGTAAATATGTAAAAATTCTTCGCCGATTACACGGGATTAATAACCTATACTTTTAATTAACAGGGCTGGCTTGGCTATGTAACTCAGCTGCAGTCATGGAACCAGAGAACAAAGTCCAGAGTTGTAGAACTTTGCATTTATTGAAGATCAAACTCATCAGTCTTTACAGTGCAACACTCTGCACAGAATGGTTTGGTTTGGTTTGTTTTGGAGTGCTACGGTCTACTTTTTGCAACACGAGGGCTAATGAGACCGGGACCTACAGCTTAAAGCCGATTCCGAATGGCTACGAAAATCCATGCCACAGTGCGATTCGAACCCACGAACTCCGGTACCGAAGGCCAGCACCCTAACCAATCGGCCATCGTTCGGTACTCTGAACAGAATGATCCAAGAATATACCCATTTGCACCGATGTCAGCCCCACAGTGAACGAGTCACGTGATTTTGTTCCCTTGAGACTTAAGAGGGTTCAGCAATTCTGGGAGCCAAGAGTGAACCTTTATTATTTAATCTAGCTCGGAAATACATAGCCAATAATTTAACTATTGTAGAAGTAATACTATTTTCCTGTTACAAGTGAAAAATGTGGCCAGTGGACCGAAGATTAGAATTTATTCTAGTGTTAGTTTTGATTGATGAAGATAAAGAATTTTAGTTGGAGAACATTCTTTTATCTGACAAGTTGTGGCTGATACATTAGTATTAAAAAATGAGAAAGGAAAAAAGAACTTTAGCTATCTATTTTGGGTGTAATAACTTTGATATATTACATAAATATGTTTGCATATATGACATATACAGCATTTTAAAGCTTACTTTAAAATTTAAGGTTCGGTATTTAAAAATAATGTGTATGGAACACATTAAAATATTCTAATATTTAAAAATATATTTGAAGTCCTTTTTACATTTCTTTATCTGACATTTTATGGCTGGTACATTAGTAGTAAAAAATGAGAAAGGAAAAAAAGCATTGTAGATATCTATCTTAGGTGTAATAACTTTGATATATTACATAAATATGTTTGGATATATGACATATGTAATATTTTAAAGCTTACTTTAAAATTTAAGCTTAGGTATTTAAAAACAAATATGTATGGAACACATTAAAATATGCTAATATTTAAAAATATATTTAAGTCCTTTTTGAAAACTAAAAGAGTAAAAGATCATAATTTTAAAACATCACATTAAAAACATTATATATGACATATATGACATATATAACGCATATATGACATATGTAGCATTTTAAAGCTTACTTTAAAATTTAAGGCTTCGCTATTTAAAAATAATGTGTATGAAACACATTAAAATATGCTAACATTTAAAAATATTTTTGAAGTCCTTTTTGAAAACTGAAAGAGTAAACAGATCATAATTTTAAAACATCCAATTAAAATGTTTAAAAAGTCAATGGATTACACACCATAAACTGAAAAGTCATATTTATTAATCAATTCGGTAAACATACACTAGTAACAAGTGACTAGCAAACTGAAGTCAAAAGTTAAGATTTTCTCCTAAAACCAGTTTGGCAGCTAAAAATTACAACCCGCTGTTTGATTTGTGGAATGTCTGAATCATTGTAAATAACCTCAAAGACCTTATTTAGTCTTCCAAACAAGCCTTTTACCGTCTGTCCATAAAAAAGCAGACTGTTAATAAGAAATTTAGTCCCTCCAGTTTTGTTAACAGGAAAATACTTTTATCTGTCGTAGCACAACAGCTCATAAACATTGATTTAAACTTGGGAGAAAATTACGTACTGGTAGCAGGATTTATTAGCTTCCAGAAAGCAATTTAAATTGTCTGCCTGCCCCCCTATTCTCCCCTGTGTTCTCCTAGTACATAGCTTTTAGTAGCACGGTGGTCTTGGAGACCGGGTCGCTATGCATCTTGTTTGCCATAACGACCTACACGCCCTCTTAGTGTTTAAAGAAGCCCGCTTATTTAGACAGAAACTGGGTTGCTATAAACAAGAATGAAACTCAGCTTCTGTCGCCAAATTCAAGATAAAAGAAGAATTGGAAAATTTAGAGCTACGCTGTTTGCGCTGGAGAAAATTTAGAGGCTTGTTTGAAATCCACATAAATATCAGGAGGGTCGAGCGTGGGTTTGTGGTCGTATAAAAGCAGAAGCAAATGGGGTTTAGGATAGCTTTGACTGAAAGAGGTATATTCTGTTGCCTTTTTATTAAAAGAATAAAGAATAATACGGAAATAAATTGTAAAAGATGTCAGAGTAATGCCAAATTTCCAGTTGTTTTCTGTTAATAATGAGGCTATTTTTCTTACCTTTGTTTATCTTTGGGAAGAAGCAAGGTTTATGGAAGGTATAGCTATGGTATGTTTTTGGGGAAAATAAAGAATATAGTGAAAAAATTTATAAATACCGTATAAAATTGATGAGTTTATTATAACATTTATTACAAAAATAGTAGCATAGATCAATGCTTATATAAAAATTTTAAATAATTTTAATTATTATTCTTGTTGTTTTAACAAAATAAAAAGGAATTGTTTTGTTAATAATGAAACTATTTTTTTCTCACCTTTCTTTATTTTTGTGAAGAAGCAAGGTTATTGAAGGTTATAGCTGTGGTAACCATATATTTTTGGGGAAAATGAAGGATATAGCGAAAAAAATAGATAAATGCTTTGTAAAATAATATTCATGAGTTTATTATAACATTTATTACAAAAATAGAAGCACACAACAATGCATACATTAAAATTTTAAACAATTATTTATTAATGCTGTTGACATTTTACTAATATTACAATAATTGTTTCGTGTTAATAGTGAGGTGATTTTTCTCCCCATTCTTTATCTCTGTGAAGAAGCAAGATATCTGTTTGTAGAAGGTATAGTTACAGTGACAAAATTTTTTGGGGAAATAAAGGATATAACGAAGAAAATTGTGAAAAATCCTTATAAAATTCATGCGTTTATTATAACATTAATTGCAAAAATTAATGTTTACACAACAGTGCATACATTAAAACTTTAAACAATTATTTATTAACGCTGTTGACATTTTACTAATGACATTTACAATTGTTGTAATATTTACTAAAATTACAATAATTGTTTCGTGTTAATAGTGAGGTGATTTTTCTCACCATTCTTTATCTCTGTGCAGAAACAAGGTATCTGTTTGTAGAAGGTATAGCTACAGTAACAAAATTTTTGGGGAAAATAAAAGATATACCGAAGAAAATTTTAAAAAATCTTTATACAGTTCATGAGTTTACTATAACATTTATTACAAAAGTTAATGTTTACACAACAGTGCATACATTAAAATTTTAAACAATTATTTATAAATGCTGTTGACATTTTACTAAAATTACAATAATTGTTTCGTGTTAATAGTGAGGTGATTTTTCTCATCATTCTTTATCTTTATGAAGAAGCAAAGTATCTGTTTGTAGAAGGAATGGCTACAGTGACAAAATGTTTGGGGAAAATAAAGGATATATCGAAGAAAGTTTGAAAAAATTCTTATAAAATTTATAAGTTTATAACCCTTATTATTAAAATAGTAGTATATAACAAGGCATACATTAAAAAATAAACATTCCTATCTTATAAATTTTCTAGCTTGTCTGGCATTAGAACTATAAAGCTATGGCTTTTAAGATATAAAGAATCATGCTATGTAGAATAATACAAGCAAGAATTATACATGTTTTTGTTTTCCTAATAAAGAGATTATTTTACAAATACGAAATAAAATACCACCTCAGAGAGGGGTCTAACTTGTCCGGCATTAGAGCTATAAAGATAATGCTTTTAAGCTATAAAGAATTATGCATGTCAAAATTATACATATATTTGTTTTCCCAATAAATAGATTATTTTACAAATACGAAATAAAATACCGCCTCAGACAGGGGTCTAGCTTGTCCGGCATTAAAGATATAAAGCTAAGGCTTTTAAGCAAAAAGAATTATGCTATGTAGAATTATGCATGTAAGAATTATACATTTTTTTTTTGTTTTCTCAATAAAGAAATTATTTTACAAATATGAAATAAAATACCGCCTCAGACATGGGTCTAGCTTGTCCGGCATTAGAGCTATAAAGCTAAGCCTTTTAAGCTTTAAAGAATTATGCATGACAAAATTATACATGTTTTTGTTTTCCTAATAAAGAGATTATTTTACAAATATGAAATAAAATACCGCCTCAGACAGGGGTTTAGCTTGTCTAGCATTAGAGCCATCCCTGAGTCAAGGTGCGAACTGCAGCCAAAAACTGCAACCAAATATACCTCAGAGAGAGAGCTTCTTTGCACCTGTATTACACTTTGGTCTTTTACTTTTACCGCCGAAGTGGCAACGTTTCGTGTCTACCCGAAGACGCATTGCTGGCATCCACTTGGACAACGGGCGTAAATCATGGTTTGACAGAGACGAGTCGCGCACTTCCCTCCTAATGGCTGTAAGGCATTGAACGTAGCGTGGGAACAAGCGTTTCTCTACAATTGTTTTACGATCCTGTTCAACTTTCGATTCTCCCCTCTTTTGACTCTCGCTGGGTTTCAGGGGGCGAAAGGGGGGAGACATAGGAATCTGTCTTTCTGTGGGCGGTTAGCATTAAGCCAAAGGGGCTTCACGCTTTGTAAACTTCCCCCTTTATGCGTTTCCACGTTTACTACCTAATTCTGGTAGTGGCTAAAGAGGGAAAAGTATTTGGTATCAGCTCTTTTCCTGCTAGGTCAGCTCCTAACAATGCGAAGGTACTAAAACGGAATAATGTACATTTCTTTCAAACATGTTATTTTCGCGTCTTCTTTTAAAGGAGTGAGCACAACATTGTAACTTTTGGTATCTTTGATACAACGGCTTTCGTATCTTCTGCGTACAGAGTGAGGTATCTGTGCTGCCATTCTTAATACAGTAAATGCCGATTTTTATTGCGGTAGTCCCATTTGGCATTTGCCATTTACTAGATTTCAAATATAAAATTTAATGGCATTTTTCCGTTTGTCAGGTGTTTGATGTAAAACATACAGATGCTTTTATAAATTTGGCTTACGTTTTCGTCATGAACTATAAAAGTATTCTTCCCCGATATTTTGTGGAGATTTTTTTTCCTGTTCTATTTATATTTCGCTAAACAGTTATACCACGATGAGAATTATTATTATTACTATCGATGCGTGGGCACTTGCTCTTCTAGCATTTGTCCCTTCCAAGCTGCAGATACTGGTGGGCTATTTTATAATGGGATCACCATGTAGGCGGCCAACATTACTCCTAGGATAGCACAAACAAAAGTAGGTCATCTTAATTTAGAAGATGAGACCAGGTAAAAGACCCCCAAGCAAGGCCGTAAGCAGGGGGAGGGATTTGGGGGACTGGTCCCCCCCTGAAATTTTGAAAGACCATTTTGTAGATAGACAATGTCTCACGTTTGTGTGTGTGTGCTATTTGTCTAACTGTTCGTGAACATAAACAGTTATTCTCTTTTAAAAAAAATCGCTCAGACTATAAAAGTCTTCCTGGGTCACTGGCCGGAAATACAGAACTGTATTCCGGAAATACAGTGCTTTCATTTTTATCAATTCAAGTATCATTCACAAATAAAGATGTCTTTCTTCCTTTGTCACCCTCCGAAAATAATATCTAGCTACGTCCCTGCCTCCAGGCTTGATCCTTTACCTCCAGAGGTATCGTTTGAGAACTTGGAGGACATTGCGACCACGAACCTATTTTACGTGCCCCAGCTGCCATTAATACGATGAGAAATATCAATTCCAACTGACTATCTTGAATATTTTGAAGGTGGATTTAGAGAATTTATCAATTATCTTGATGTGTATTTACCAATACTATACAATGCCACCCCCTTAAAATATTACGGCAGCTTATATCTTAGCATTTTAACAGTGGTCGGATAATGGCCGAAATGAGAGGATACTACCACAGGTCCGAGGTTCAATCCCTGGCCTCGACTAGGTTGAACTCAGCCTTTCATCACTTCAGTGGGTAGACAAACTGAGTACCTAACATGCTTGGGAACTAAACTGGGGGTTCCGCTTAAGGTTGACTACTTAAACGGACACACACCCCAGGGTTCTTGGCCTCAGAAGTTGAAGTTTGTTCGGGCTCCTTAGCTCAAAGCTGTATCCTCCGTCGTGAGAGTGAAGAGATTCATTCAGGGTGTGCTTCAGGATTTGCCAGTTCATTAAGGTTATACAGATAATTAAATTAAAAAATTATACAGGAGGAAAAAAAATTGGACTTAGCAATATAAAATAGTAAATTGGATAAAGTAATAAAGAAATTAAAAAAGATTAGGAAGTTTAAAAAGGATAGAAATTTTTTAAGCTGATGCAAGCATCAATTTTTTTTAATTTTAATAATTTTTTTGGTTTTTTTATTTTATATTTTTTTATGTTAATTACATAAATAAAAAATAACAGGAGAAAGTTTAAAATGACAGCGGATAGGATAGTGGATAGAGAGTTGTATTTACCAATACTATAAAATGTCACCCCATTAAAATATTACGAAAGCTTATATCTTAGCATTTTATCAATGGTCGGATAATGGCCGAAATGACAGGACTCTGACACAGGACCGAGGTTCGACACCCGCGTTGGGCAAGGTTGACTCAGCCTTTCATCCCTTCAGTGGGTAGACAAACTGAGGACCTAACATGCTTAGGAACTAAATACTGGGGTTCCGCGTAATGTTGACCACCTAACTGGAACACATGCTTCACAACCCGGTCACAACTTGGTCTTTGAAACGGAGATCGGAACCGAAGGCCCTGGGATCCTAGCAGCTGTTGCTCTGAGGAGTTTAGTTTAGAGATAGGACACTACCTTTCAAAGATCGAGGGCATGGGCTCAAATCCAAAGAATGACATAAATGCTCATAACTGCTTTACCTTAAACAGTTAACTCTCAGATAGAAAAATATTGGTGGTAGAGTTAACAGACACTAACATTAACAGAAACGAATTTCTTTAGCGGTATTTTAATAAGTAAAGATAATCTAGGAAAGACTTAATAAACTTTTAATAATTAACTTTTTAACTTAATAATATGATAAAATAATAAAGTGTTTTTAATCAGTGGAAAACTGTTAATCAATTTTATATCTTTTGCTCTTCAACACTCAACCAGAAGTCTTGAAGTGGAATAAGAAAAGTTAAGGGATTATCTCTCGTGGCACCAGGGATGTCTTACACCCGCCAGTGTAGCTCAGCTTACAGTGAGTTGATTTAAAGTAAAATTAAT
The DNA here is from genome assembly GCA_032207245.1 of Pardosa pseudoannulata. NCBI lineage: Eukaryota > Metazoa > Arthropoda > Arachnida > Araneae > Lycosidae > Pardosa > Pardosa pseudoannulata. The sequence continues at coordinate 113,708,846 of CM063509.1, forward strand.
TCTTAATGAAGACACGATGTTACAAATATTTAGTATTTATCACCTTTATTCAAATTTGGTGATTATACTTTAGCATAGTAGCCATCAACTACGGATACTAGGCTACGGAGTGATTGTTATACACTGTCTATCAATAAGTATTTGGACACCTGTGATAGAAAAGAAAAACTAACTTTATTCAAAATCAATAGTTGGTAAAGCCTCCACGAGAGGCAATTACAGCGTGAACCCTTCGAGGCATACTTTCCACAAGTCTTTGTATTACAGCTAGTGGTACCGTCTTCCACTCGGCTTGGAGTAGACATACAAGTTCCTTCACCGATTTTGGACGGGTAGTGCACCCTTTAATTGGGCCATCCAGCTCGTCCCAGAGGTTCTCGATAGGGTTCAGGTGTGGACTCTGGGCAGGACAGTCCATTTCATGAACTCCGTTAGCACCATACCAAGCCTTGGTTAACCTCGAAACATGACAACTGGCATTATCGTCCTGAAAGTAACAAGGGTCCAACCTGTAAAACTGCCACAACGTTGGAAGCACGTTGTCATCTGAAATAGTGCAGTAAGCCTCGGCGTTGAGCTTACCATGAATTGGAACCAAGAGTCCCAGTCCATACCAGGAGAAACACACCTAAACTGTAATTAGACCGTAATTCCACCTCGGCCGAACTTGACTGTTGGCACAATGCATTCTGGTTGGAGACGTTCTCCAAGCAGATGCCAGACCCAGACCCTGCCATTCGAACAGTAAGGGGTAACCTTGATTCATCTCTCCAAAGAACCCGTTTCCACTGATCTACGATCCAATTTCGATGTGCTTTGCACCACATTAACCGAGCAGCACTGCGTGACTTTGTGATCAAAGGTTTATGGGCAGCAACACGACCGTGAAAACCAGGCAGATGTGCTTCTTTACGGATGGTATTCATTGAAACAATACTCCCGGATGTATGTTGAAACTCTTCTTTGATGAGGGCCTTCGATTGGATGCTGTTCTTCCGAATTTCTCTGGACAGCACTCGTCGGTCTCTATCTCCCAGTTTCGTTGGTCTGCCGACTCGGGGCACATTCCGACAATCACCGCTCACCTTCCACATCTTAATCACATAGGCTACTGTCGATATTGGGTACTTCAGATCGCTAACTATGATCGCTAACTTCAGATGTTTAAATTATGGCCCGCAGAACCTTTAAAGTTGACTCGCCAATGTAGTTAGAAAAATAAGATTACTTTAAAATAAAATGAAAAATTATGGAATAAGTAAAATTATTAAAAAGTTACAAAAAAATCCTGGAAGGTAAAGCGTATATTAGAATTTTGTAAGTCCTTACCTTAAGACTTTTCCTGCCTAAAACAGAATGTAGCTGTGTGTTCTACATTTTTTGCTTGCACTTACATTTGTGAACAAGCTCTCTAATGATACTGAATAAGTCAAAAACTAAAAGAAGAAATTGTCGATAATTTAAAGGGAATTTTAGACACGCATAATATTTTTAACTTGAAATGACAGTTAATTCGGGGACCCCCTTTTGACTGGGGGCCCGGGCGCTTGCCCCGTTTGCCCTCTCGGAAACTAGGCCCTGCATATCTTCATAGTATAACGTTACACTATATAATAAAATAATAAGAATACTTATCTATCTATTGAAAATGGATATATTGTACTGATGTCTTGATGTGATACGAAATTAATGCTTATTTTTTTATGAATTTCACTGCATATCAGATATCATCAATAATTGATTCAAAAGCCGCAGGCGACTGTTAAGTCAATGAATTTCATTTCAAAGAATTATGTTCGAGTACTTTTTAAGTGTATAAACAGAGCACTAGCAGTTCTGCTGCTCCGGGCAAAAGAGTAAAATGGCGGGCCATCATCTCACAATAAAAAAATTACTATTAAAAGAGAGAAAAATTTGATAGATACAAACCTATAAAACTTGATTTGTTTCTGCAAACAAAAACGACAAAAGAATACATAAACAAATAAAAATTAAAAACGATAAAATAAACTGAAAAACAAACAAACAAAAAATTAAAAACAACAAAATAAACACAAAATTAAAAGTTCTTTTTATTGTAATTCGGTAAATTTACTGATTAATTTTTAAAAATCTATTTGTTCAGATCAGATAATTCAGGTTCAATAACCAATATAGCTAAAGTATTAAATATACATTGCAGTGTGGTGGATCGTGAGAAATTATTGTTAATTTTAATTTTGAGAAACTCCCCTACTTTCCATACTTATTGGCAAAATTAAAAACAATAGCTAAATTTTGTGCAAAATCTAGTTCCTGCTTTAAGTTGAAATTAGCTTTAAACCTTCAATTGGGTTTTAGATTTTTTTTGCTTAATAAGGCCAAAATAACACCCTTGATATTGACCGCTTAGGACAGAGTTTTGATTTATCCGGTTAATCATCTTTAAAACATAGCCATACTTATTGTCAAATTTAAAAATAATAGCTAAATTTAGTGCAAAATCTAGTTACTGCTTTAAGTTCAAATTAGCTTTAAAACGTCAATTGGGTTTAGTTTTTTTTTGCTTAATAAGGCCAAAATAACACCCCTGATATTGATCGCTCAGGTCAAACTTTTGATTTATCCGGTTAATCATCTTTAGAACATAACCACACGTACTGCGAAATTAAAAATAATAGCTAAATTTAGTGCAAAATCGAGTAACGGCTTTAAGTTGAAATTAGCTTTGAAACTTCAATTGTTTTTTTTTCTTCCTAATAAGGTCAAAATAACCCCCCTGATATTGGCCGCTGGGGACAGTCTTTTGATTTATCCGGTTAATCATTTTTAGAACATAGCCGCACTTATTGACAAAATTAAAAACAATAGCTAAATTTACTGCAAAATCTTGCTACTGCTTTAAGTTGAAATTAACTTTAAAACTTCAATTTTGTTTAGTTTTTTTTTGCCTAATATGGCCAAGATTGGCCGCCCAGGACAGATTTTTGATTTATCCGGTTAATCATCTTTAGAACATAGCCACACTTATTGGTAAAATTAAAAATAATAGCTAAATTTAGTGCAAAATCTTGCTATTAAGGTGAAATACGTTTAAAACTTAAATTGGGTTTAATTTTTTTTGCCTAATATGGCCAAGATTGGCCGCCCAGGACAGATTTTTGATTTATCCGGTTAATCATCTTTAGAACATAGCCACACTTATTGGTAAAATTAAAAATAATAGCTAAATTTAGTGCAAAATCTTGCTATTAAGGTGAAATACGTTTATAAACTTTAATCGGGTTTTGCTTTTTGCTTAATAAGGTTAAAATAGACCCCTAAATTCGGCGGCTCATGATCAGCTTCTAATTTGTCCGGTTAATCATCTTTATATCGCATTCTGGTTAATATTCAAAGCACTATATCTAAAATGTGCATTAAAGAAATTATTGAGTTTCTTATCAATGTTACTTCACTTAGGTGGTAAAACTAGTAGAAAAAGTACTTCAAAAATAGACTCCGGCTGGTAATGCTGCACCATTACTGCGAGAGGCGTGGCTCTTGCCCTTAAGCCAACTTGTTCTCTATTGATTCTTACACCTGTGATAACTAGAACCAAGAAAAGGTCTAGCAGAAAGAAGAAGAAAAAGAAACCATCCAAAAGTGAAGGGAACCACTAGCCATAAAATCATTAAATTGGGGAGGTCCTAAAGACCCCCCACCCGCAAGGTACCTAATGAAGGGAGGGGATAGGCGGAACTTTCTCTTCCGCGACCTTTCAACTGTCTAGGTAGACACATGGCCGAGGTGGCCAGCAGCGACAGGCCTTAATTTACCTGTGATGTAGTGAGTAATCATTGTGCCTTCGTGACACCGGCCGTGGTGAACGGCGTGAAAACAAGACGGATAGGCAGGTAATGATTTTTTATTTATTTTCTCGGAATGTTCGTGGTGGGGAAACGGTAACCGTGAAGAATCGCCGAGGGTTTTCTTCATCACACCGGGGGGAAGGATCTTCAGCTTCATCACGAGATTTAGACATCGAGTGGTGTCTGTATTTGAAGCCTAATGAGGCCAATGATGACGTAAGTGACAAGATATTGAAAAAGTTAACTCGTCGCGTCTCTTCCCAGGATCGGTCTTAGACGAGCAAGTTAGGCGGCTGCTTACGCCCGTTAAATTTAGAAGTGACAAAACCAGCTTTCACAAAAAATATTAGTATTTTATCATGGGGATTGGGGATTAATATTGCAAGTGACATTTTTCTCAGTGTATTTAAATAAAAATGATAAATTAAACACTCTATATCGTTAATGTGGTCTTTCATCAGGATGGGACTTAAGCAAGCAAGTTAAGCGGTTAAATTTAACAGCAGTAAAACCAGTGATGTTCCCAAAACTTACTATTAGAACTCTTTTTTTTGGGGGGGGAAGGGGGGTGAAGTTGAATACCGTTATTGTTATGCTTTCCAGCGCATTTAAATAAAAATGGCTAATTAAACACTTCAAATTGTGGACTCTCGTCAGGATCGGTCTTAGGCGAGCAAGATATGCAGGTGCTTATGGCGACTAAATTTAGAAGCGATAAAAACAGTGGCGTACCAAAAAATTATTATTATTCTTTTTTCTCGGGGGTGGGGGTGGGGCAACGGGAGGTAAATATCGTCATTGCCATGATTTCCAGTATATTTAAATAAAATTGGTATATTAAAACTCCATATTGGAGAAGTAGTTTCTCATCAAGGTCGGTTTTAGGCGAGAAAGTTAGGCGGCTGCTTAACGTCAGCTGAATTTAGATGCGGTAAAACCAGTGGCTTTCAAAAAAAACTAAGTATAGTATTTTTATGGAAGGCATAGGGGTGAATATCGCCATTGTTATGATTTCCACTGTATTTAAATAAAATTGGTATATTAAACACTTAAATTGTGAATGTGGTCATCATCTGGGAGATCTAAAACATGTTTTACATACTTCATGTAAAATTATAAAAATTCGTATAAAACTTTAAAAAAAAATGAATCACCACTTTAATATTTAAACAGAAATAAGAGTAAAAATTAGACAAAAAAGGCATGAACTCACAAATCCTGTTGCTCATCCTGAAAGAATCTTTCACCTTTACGACGGGGGATACAGCAATGAACTAAGATGTCCCATGCAACCCACAACAACTGAAGTGCAATGAAAATTTATAATATACTGAGTGAAAAACATTCGTTTGGTAAATATAAATTTTGATTATGTTTAAAATATTTAACGTCTATTAATTTATTTTATTATATTAAATAATAAAATAATTAAATGGTTATATTTAATAGTGCTTGTGTTAAAAAGTATATGACTGAAATGTTAAACGTGCTCGCTTGTCTGGGAGAATTTGTAAATGGCTGCTACCATGTGTAAGAAATTTTTCAAGAGAAATAAGAATGTGGTTGTTGGAGTTAGGTGGATGGAAGTCCCCATTTACATTTCACTTTATATTTACCATTTACCTAGGTTAGCTGGAATGTGGGTGCATTCGATCCAATTTGTCATTGAAATCAAAGAAGCAATAGCTTTAGTATAGAATTACCACTTGGTAAAAACTAAAGAATACGCAATATTAATAATTTTATTTCTCCTGTTTAAAACTGTTCAAGGATTGATATAATTTTTATCAAGTTATAAAAATTATAAAAATAAAGGCCAATTAAAGAATATAATGAAGGTACCGTAAGAAAGAACATTCTACTAGAACCGCTAAAATCCAACAACACTGAAAAATTGATTAAAAATATTTCATGCTTGAAAGAAAAGACTGCCTTTGTAATTCTTTGCCAGAAAACTGTTGGAGAGAGAAACAGGGAGATGCTTCTTTACAATTTATTCTACACGGGATGCACCGCTTCTTTCCGTCTACAAATATTGACTCAGATACACTTTTTCAGACACAGCAAAAACTTTTCGATTCTTTCTCAGGAAATAGTTTGGAGATAATAGTTTTTTCTCTCCATGAGGAAAAAAGCACGAGGAGGAAAAAGAGTTATTTTTTATGCTTAGATAACCTATAATAGCTTAATAAAAGAAATTATCTTGAAGCATTTCAATTTCGAGAAAAGTTTTGAGCGGTATGTACGTCACTTTTCAGCCCCTTTCCCTGTGTACGCCACTGGGTAAAAGTCTGAACTAGAGAGCATAATTTGTATATTATTGTCTTAATTCAATTATATATATAATATTATTGCCATAATTCAATTATATATTCAATATTATTGTCTTAATTCAATTATACTCCATTTTTCTATTTAACATATATTCTTTTACAATTCTGTTTAAATCTGAAACAGAAGCAGTGTTTTATAAAGTTATCTTATCATATCTTAAATAAATAAAAATAAATAAATAAACAAACAAAAATAAACAAATAAATAATTAAATAAAAATAAGTAAATAAATAAAAAATAAATAAAAATAAATAGTTAAATAAATAAATAAATAAATAAAAATAAATAAAACAAAAAAAAAAAGCTCGAAAAAATTTATTTAACCCTTTAATGCTATCGTCTCATTTTAGATACAGCTAAAAAATAGTTTGTAAAATTTTTATGTTTTTTTAAAATGAATTTTCTTTGGAGAGTAGATAGAGTGCAATCTGATAAAAAAAATCTAGAAAATTTTCAATAATTTCTATTATTTATAAATTTTTCACTTGGATCAACACTTTATGATTTTTCCGTGTTCATTAATGCCGAACGATGGCCGAATGGTAGAGCGCTGCTCTTCGGAACCGGAGTTCACGGTGTGAAGACTCCCCTTTGTCCTATCACGCTCCAAAACAGCTTATCGTAGTACACCTGTACCTGGACAATAGAGTGGCGTTGCAAAGTCGGGGATCGTGACAACCGGACTGAATAGACGAATACGCCGCTGATGGATCTCGTTAATGAACGCTCGGAAATTCCATGAAGAGAATGAGAATTCAGTTAAAAAGTATAACTGTAACTTTAGCTGGAGTTCTCATGTAACTGGGATCTTAACCGAGAAAAAAACAGTGACGAAACCGTAACTGACCCCCCGGGTATAAAAAGCCTACAATTTTGCGACCCAGGGCTTTTTCGTCATTTTTTTCGGAGGTGTGTTGACCTCGTGGAGGCTTTCTCCTTTTTACCAGCGACAGCTTGCTAGTTCGGGAGATTCGTATAGGGTCCGCTTATATAGGGAGCGGCAGAATCTCGGGACCGGATGGGGGATTAATTGAGTTTGATTGCACCCTGAAAAGCCTCCCTATTTTTAAGAGATTATTAAGCTCTTGTTTCTCTTTCGACCTGATTGTTGTGAGGAAGTTTTATCGGCAACCATCCTTTGCATTTCTAGATGATTCAGGAATTAACATTCCTTTGTAAATAGCCGTATCTAATCCAGAATTAAAGTGAATTTCCAATTTTATTCTTTGAGTGTGATCCATTATTCACGTTACCTCTCATTTGAGAATATTGAAGGCGTCACAGCGGATTCGAATCCCGCTGCTGGCATGGATGTTTGAAGCCGTTCGGAATCGGCTTTAAACTGTAGGTCCCGGTCTCATTAGCCCTCGAGTGGAAAACAGTAGACCGCAGCGCTACAAACCGTGTTCGTTAAAGTGACTGGGGAACGTAAAATATGTTCGTGATCACAATGTCCTCCAAGTTCTCGATCAATACCTCTGGGGATGGTAGCCCAAGTCTATGGGTTTTCCACTTGGTCCTTGCTTCAAAATTTCGAGGACAAGAAGTCATACTTTCACCCTCGAGGTGCTCATTAAAACGAAGGCACATCCCTTTGCCTTAACCCCTTGAGGATCAGCATCTAAATGCTATACCAGTCGACAGTTGTGAAAACCGTTGCCGTTTAAGCCATCTAGTAATTAAATCTAGCATTTAAAAACTCAAAGAAAAAGATCAGATCTGCTATTACGCATACGGCACGCTGGTCTCTCAATATCAACTATATGACATCGCGTGGAGGCGACGCTGGACAGATAAGAGAGAGAAATCGCTGCGTCATGTATACGACACGTTGGTCACGAAGGGGTTAATAGGAGTAGCCTCCGTCTCAATCGTGCTTGGTTTGACCAAGTGGCATAAGTCAATAACAACAACTTTAGGATTTTTCAAACAGTGCACATAAATTAACTTTTTCAACAGCTCTATATACTTAAATCATGATAATTTGCTTTATCTATTATTAAAAATCTGTAATGGTATCACTGTGCTTATTTTAGCGAATTAATATAAATAAACTTTTTTAACACGTTGACGTCATGGGGTCACGAAAGCACGGCAATCGACTTGAAGAGTCATCACGGATTCCACTGCCGTGTGAGAAGCTTCTCTTCTGTTTTGGTTATGGCAGCGCTACGGTCTACTATTTGCAACTGCAGGGCTAATTAGACTGGGACCTACAGCTTAAAAAATTTGTGGCAAAAACATCATTTACAGTGGACCAAATTCGAACATTTCCGGTTGACCGCCATGAGAGGGTACCTTTACCATTGGCTCGTTCGGCTCCACGTTTGGGGACACCTGTGACCGGCGACGCAGCAAATAATAAAAGCCATAACAGCGTGATTCGAACCATCGGGGGTTCCACCGGTGACCCATCGTTCCCCCACGAAAACAGCTTCAAGCATGATATAAAATTTGTATCTGCTGCAAATGATATTTCAGCATAATATGCATCGCATAATGAAAAGTTCACCGTGTCGCCTTGGGTAAACCACGGAAAATGCGTTTGGCAATCAAAGTGTTAAAGAAGTTCTTCCTTTTTTCATAAATGGCATCCTATGATCCTATAATAACTGATCACTAATGTGACGTAATTTACAATTTAAAGTTACCTAATCTTCATACTTATTTTAATATGTGCAGTCCATATTAACCTAGATATAAGATAGGCATCGAGATGTAATCGGCGAAATGACTCCGGCATTTAAGGTTAAACGTTTTGGTTTCGAATGGGATCCAAAATATTTTTGGATGTGAAGTAGAACCCGTATAAATTGACCACTTCAACTGATTAGACAGATACAGCAGAGCTATCTAGAGTAGAACCTATTGCTAAAGCTTAGACGAAGGGGAGGTTTTATTAACTTATTTTATAATAAGTCAAGAAAGTTTTCAACATTTTACTCTTAATTTGATTAAAGATCGATTAATTCGATTTTTCAAACATTTTATTCCAATTTGATTGTTTATTTCCAGACTTAGTCTAAAAAACTGACGGATTGCATTGGTTAACACATTATACTAGGGGAAATTAGATCGATGCCTATTGCAGTTGAGGGTAAAGAGGAGTGAAAAGAGTAAGGAGATACTACACGTTTGGTTTGATTTTAGAGCTCTACGGTCTACTGTTTTTCGTACACGAGGACTAATGAAACCAGGACCTACTACTTAAAGCCGATTCCGAACATCCATGCTATCAGTGGGATTCGAACCCTCGAACTCCGGTACCGCAGATCAGCACCCTACTATTTGGGCAAAGAAATAACAAGCTATCAAGAAAAGAAAAAAACATTTCTTTTTCCGAAGTTAAGAGAAATTTTCTTTATAAAATGTAAGATTTTGTATAAATTAAAGTAGTTAAGACTCCTTCCCAATTTTTCTTTGAATTAATCAAGGAGTTCAGACACATATACGTACTCCTTGCTACGTATTTCGTTAAGGGGAAGGAAGGGGCAAATCCCAAGGTCATTTTTTATAATGTATATAGTAAAACAAGTTTTACTACAAGTCTACTATGCGATTTTAAATAAAGATAATAGTAAAAAAAGTAAGGATAAAAATTTATTTATTCATTTTCGTCACTTTTTTTATTAAGGCAAGTGAGTATAAAAATGACATAGTTTTTATTAAACAAAAGATTAGTAAATATAGTAATGGCAGACGAATGGCTTTATTGTAAATAATTAAATTTTTTTATTAATGTAAATAAAAATACTTTGTTTTTTAAACAAATATACACAAATAAATACTGTATGTATAATAATAATAATAATACAATATAATATAATAATAATAAAATAATACATATTTTTAAATCACATAAATAAACGTTTAAAATTAAAGTTTGATAATCTGTCAGCGCATATTTTTCATCACTATCTTTGTCACAAGTATTTTATCAATTTGTATTCAATAAAAAACCAACTCAAATTGACAAAACACGTATTTCGTCTGGAGCCAATTCGATTGAAGACGAATCTAAAAAAGACCGAGTAATTCGATCTACTTGTGGATAGAAAAATTAAGTGTTGCAAGAAAGCAAACAAAACGCATAAATGTCCAGATACATATAATTATCATTTAGTAGATTTGTGGTGGTTACAAGACACCACAAATTTATTAAATATGCATTTTTACACCTGCTGTACACAAAAAAAAAAAAAAAAAAAAAAAAAAAAAAAAAATTAAAAAATACTTTCCTGACGCAGTTACAAGGTTAGTTCGAAAAGTAATGTAGACGAATTTTTGTAATTTTTAGAATTTTAGAAGTATTAAAAGAAATTTAATATAATAAACAAAAAAAAAAAAAAATGACATAGGCGAGATGTACTTTCGGATACAAGATATATAATAATGAAACAATATGATTACTTATTTATACATATAGTAAATCAGTTTATACGTTTTTCATTTTAGTTAGAACAGTTTGGACAGAATCATTCAAATAATTAAGTATGTCATGTATACAAAAGACGTAAATCTTCAGTCATACTTCGTTTACTTTCATCATCTAACTCAAATTTTCCTCTGAGAAATTCCGTTGGGAAACTGCGAACTAATATGTTATGTCAAAAAACTAATTAAAAAACATTCCATGCACTTAATTCGATCTACTTTGCTGTACTTAATACTCAAGAACAAGCAGCATGTCATATGATGATTGACAATGTAATTAATTGCTTACCCTTGCATGTACACAAATGATATAATTAGTACTTTCCTGGTTTTCTACTTTCCTAATGTAAATGTTCCATTGCAAATTATAGAACTCCTTTTATGTTAAAAGTCTAGTGAAAAATTATTCAATGTCTTTATTACATAGTTTACTTAATACGTTAATAAGCGGAGATGGATATATTTACGAAACATTTTTTAGCACATTCGTATAGGAACAAGTTCAAGTTCGAAAATTAAATATATTTTTTTGTAATTTTAGAATATTCATATTTTATTTTTACTTACGAAATTCAACTTTTGTTTAAACATGACACTAGGCTTCTACTTGTACGCCGGTAAATGCACATTTGTGTCGCTATAGCCGTAGTGTCTAAAAACGACCGTTTCGTTTTGGACGGCTATTGCAACATGCCACAAAGTGAACTTCACTTTAACGGCTATAGACGCACGTATCCGTCAACGTGTTAACTATAGAACACTATCCTGTTTTTGATGAATTTTTTCACTAGTGTTAG
>CM063509.1:113725240-113782740 GCA_032207245.1 Pardosa pseudoannulata
TCGGATGGAATTGGCTTTAAAATGTAGGTCCCTATCTCATTTGCCTTTTTGTAGCTAAAAAAGGCACCAAACCAAAATAAAAACCTATTACCCTAACTAAATTTATTGAGGGATTAAAATAAATTAACAAATGAGGGAATTGCTACTAAAGTGAACCCAAACCGAACTGAAAAGTTAAAAAATTGAGTCTTATAGTGTACGAATCTTAATTAATTAATGGATAATTAAATTAATGTTAGAATATGCTTATTAACTAGGGTATATTGCAACACAAGTGTATTTGTATTCATATGAAAGACCACTATAATAACCCTGACAAACAATTTTATTTTGTAAAAGGATGTATGGACTGTTGGTTGTAAACCCATCTCAATTAGGTTAGCCTTCGTGTTACAAAAAGTTAAGATTAGTAATGTAGCCCTCAAAATCCAAACCAAACCTCTCAATTAGGTGCCAGGTGTCAAATTTTTAAGCAAATCTGTGAACATCTACATTTCTTATTTTGTAGATATATTCAAAGAAATGTGACTAAGCATAGGATGGTAAATCAGCATGACGTTGTTTTTGTGAGTAAAAGTGCGTGTGTCGAATCTTTCTATTGCTATGAAGCAGTGGTTTCTAAAGTGATTTCTACGGACCCCCAGGAGTTCGTGTTACCGTTGAGGGATACGTGGTAAATAAATATAAATTTGGAGGAGCGTGAGCAACGTTTGGCAAGATTACAAAAGGTTTAATCTAAAATAAAATAGTGTGATCCATTTTCATTTTCAGGAAAGTTAATATAAATAACAATAAATAATAAATTGATACCTCTTCCTTTATTTGGGAGAGGGGAAGGCTGTTCGCTTAACTCGAGGTAAAGATTTGTTTTCTTATTACCAATACTTAAAGGCTCTTTATTATGACCTAGTACCTAAATTAGGTTCCTGGTTGCAATGTCCTCCAAGTTCCCAAATGATGCCTCTGAAGATGACAGTCCAAGTTTGGGGTTCTTCTTAACCCCTGCTTCTAAATTACGAAGACCGACTTTGAATATGTTGTCTTAAGGAATGATGCTGGCCGCCTATATGGTAATCCCATAGAAAAAAAAGCCAACAAATATCTGCGGCTTGGTAAATATTTATCGTTAATATAAATAACAATAAATAATAAATTGATACCACTTTCTTTATTTAGGGAGGGGGGAGTTTGTTCACTTAACTCGAGATAAAGATTTGTTTTCTTATTGCAAACACTTAAAGGCTCTTTATTATGACCTGGTACCTAAATTAAGTTCCTGGTTGCAATGTCCTTTAAGTTCCAAAATGATACCTCTGAAGGTGGCAGTCCAAGCTTGGAGTTCTGCTTTTAATCCCTACTTCTAAATTACAAGGAGCTACTTTGCTTGAATATGTTGTCCTGAGGAATGATGTTGGCAGCCTACATGGTGCTCCCATAGAAAAAAACGCCAACAAATATCTGTGGATTGGTAGGTATTTATTGTTAATATAAATAACAATAAATAAAAAATTGATACCACTTCCTTTATTTAGGAGGGGGGGGGAGTGCTGACTTAACGAGGTAAACATTTGTTTTCTTATTACCAACACTTAAAGGCTCTTTATTATGACCTGGTACCTAAATTAGGTTCCTGGTTGCAATGTTCTCCAAGTTCCAATATGATACCTCTGAAGGTGGCAGTCCAAGCTTGGGGTTCTTCTACTTAATACCTATTTCTAAATTAGAAGGACCTACTTTGCTTGAATGTGTTGTCTTGACTTAATAATCTATATTCAACTTAATAATCTATAATTATTTGAGTAATTAAACATCAATTAAATAGTATACAGTATAAAACAAGGCTTAATATTTTCTAGAAGCTTTCTTTTCCTATTTTTATTTTCCAGAAACTATTTACCTTTTTTTTATTTTGATTAAAATCTGATTCCCTTTTATATTTGATAGTATGACTAGTATTAGCAATTCTATAATAAATATATAATTCATTACATTTAAGAATAAACTCGCTTATTTTGAATTATTTGAGAAATTAAACACCAGCGAAATAGTATATAGTATAAAACAAGGCTTAATATTTTCCAGAAGCTTTCTTTTCCTACTCTTATTTTCCAGAAGCTATTTCTTCCCTTTCTTACTTTGATTAAAATCTATTTCCCTTTTACATTAGATAGTATGGCTAGTATTAGTAATTTTATAACAAATATATAATGCTTTCTAAAATATAATGCATTGCATTTAAGAATAAACTCGATTATTTTGAATTATTTAAGAAATTAAAAACCAACGAAATAGTATATAGTATAAAACAAGGCTTAATATTTTCCAGAAGCTTTCTTTTCCTATTCTTATTTTCCAGAAGCTTATTTCTTCCCTTTTTATTTTGATTAAAACCTATTTCCCTTTCACATTGGATAGTATGACTAGTATTAATAATTCTATAATAAATATATAATGCTTTCTAAAATATAGTGCATTACATTTAAGAATAAACTCGCTTATTTTGAATTATTTGAGAAATTAAACAGCACAAGTGAAATTGATAGTTCAGAGCAAAGTTTAATATTTCATAGAAGGGGTTTTTTTTATCTTTCAGGAGACTATTTCTTCCCATTTTTTTTTAATTTGATTAAAATCAATTCCCTCTTTCATATTGGCTAGTATGAGTAGTATTGGTAATTTTATGATAAATATAAAATCCTTTCTAAAATATAAGGCTTTACATTTACGATTCAACTTGTTTACCATGAATTATTTGAGACACTAAACAACAGAAGGGAAATTGATAGTTCAGAGCAAATGATAATATTTCACAGAAGATTTCTTTTAGCTCTCAGGAGACTATTTCTGTCCCTTTTTTTGTTTAATTTGATTAAAATCCATTCCCTCTTTGATACTGGCTAGTATGAGTAGTACTGGTAATTTTACGATAAATGTAAAATCCTTTCTAAAATATAATGTTTTACATTTGACATTCAACTTGATTATCCTGAATTATTTGAGACACTAAACAACAAAAGGGAAATTGATATTTCAGAACAAAGGATAATATTTCACAGAAGATTTCTTTTAGCTCTCAGGAAACTATTTCTGTTCCTTTTTTTGTTTAATATGATTAAAATCAATCCCCTCTTTGATACTGGCTAGTATGAGTAGTATTGGTAATTTTATGATAAATATAAAATCCTTTCTAAAATATAATGCTTTACATTTATGATTCAACTTGATTATCATGAATTCTTTGAGACACTAAACAACAGAAGGGAAATTGATAGTTCAGAGCAAAGGATAATATTTCACAGAAGATTTCTTTTAGCTCTCGGGAGACTATTTCTTTCTTTTTTTTTGTTTAATTTAATTAAAATCAATTCCCTCTTTCCTATTGGTTAGTATGAGTAGTATTGGTAACTTTATGATAAATATAAAATCCTTTCGACAATATAATGCTTTACATTTACGATTCAACTTGATTATCATGAATTATTTGAGACACTAAACAACAAAAGGGAAATTGATATTTCAGAGCAAAGGATAATATTTCACAGAAGATTTCTTTTAGCTCTCAGGAGATTATTTCTTTCCCTTTTTTTTTGTTTAATTTGATTAAAATCAATTCCCTCTTTCCTATTGGTTAGTATGAGTAGTATTGGTAATTTCATGATAAATATAAAATCCTTTCTAAAATATAATACTTTACATTTACGATTCAACTTGATTATCATGAATTATCTGAGACACTAAACACCAGTGATATCTATATTCGTAAAAATAAATATCTTTTTCTGATATTAAAGGACTAGCATATGACCCAGTCTTATGACGAGATCAGTAAAATTTTTAATTTTCCAGAATTGTAAAGTATTTCATCAGGCAGGTAAAAACATGGTTTATTTATTGGTAGAGAATTATCTAGTACAAGCTCAATAATTTGTTTATCTTCATACTCCTCTAAAGTCTCCCGATAACGGGAATGTAGTTTATAATCACTTTGAATTCATTTAGTCTAACCGTATGGTTATGTATAAAAAACAAACTCGCAAGTGAACAAATATCTTAATTTTCAAACATATATAACTTAACGCTAGATTAGACCATGAAATAGACTCCTAGACTTTTATGAAAATAATTTGCTGTTAACATCTGTGATAAAATTTTCATTGCAACAAAAAATAATCGATGATTAAATTTAAAATTGTCACATATGTACCTAATCTATTATTTAAGACAAATAAAAAAAAATTATTTACGTCATATCTAAGTTCAGTGATAAACGTATGAAAATAATGAAAACGATATTTAAATAATTTAAAATAAGAAATGATTAAATGAGATAGTTAAAGGAATGACGTCATAATGCTAGAAAAAAAATGTTTTTTTTTACCTATTTATTATGTGATAAATTTAATCGTCTTTTCTTAACCGGGGAAATAGGGCTTAAAATAATGGCATTAAATACTCGAAAAAGGAGAAGGGGGAGATTTCGAGCGGTTTAAAGACTCGTTTTGAATTTTGCTAACCCTAACTCATCAAGAATCTAACTTGGATGCCCTATGCATTCCTGGTCCAACCGCATCATAAATTCGAGGACAGACTGACAGATAAATTAGGTTATTATTATATAGGGGATATCTCACGACATTCAGCACAAAGAACAATACTACATTAGCTGAATGTGAATCAAGTGAATCGATTTTGCCCTTTCTACGTACTACGACTAATTGTAATTATTGAGATTTTTTGGAAAGCTGTGAGACAAGCAAAATAGAACTGGACTGCGTAGATTTTTGTTCTGGAGGAAAATGCCAGGTAATGCAAACTTTAAAAGTAAAACTTCTAAACAAATAAAAGAGCCTTGCTTAAATTAGTGAATAAATTAATTTGAATGGCAAAATTACCCGGTGAATCGACCAGGGAAAATATTGGCCAATATTGGTAAAATAGGAAAAATTGGTATTCAAGGATTTTTGACATATTGACAAACATTAAAAACAAAAGATAGTTAAGGATATTTGATTCTGCCCTTTCTACGTACTACGACTAATTGTAATTATTGAGATTTTTTTGGAAAGCTGTGAGACAACCAAGTGGAACTGGACTGCGTAGATTTCTGTTCTGGAGGAAAATGCCAGGTAATGCAAACTTTAAAAGTAAAGCTTCTAAACAAATAGAAAGAGCCTTGCTTAAAGAAGTGAATAAATTAATTTGAATGGCAAAATTACCCGGTGAATCAACCAGAGAAAATATTGCCAATATTAGTAAAATAGGAAAAACTGGTATTCAAGGATTTTCGAGATATTGACAAACATTCTTAGCATTAAAAACTAAATATAGTTAAGGATATTCGATTCTGCCTTTTCTACGTACTACGACTAATTGTAATTATTGAGATTTTTTGGAAAGCTATGAGACGAGCAAAGTAGAACTGGACTGGGTAGATTTTTGTTCTGGAGGAAAATGCCAGGTAATGTAAACTTAACTTTAAAGTAAAAGTAAAGCTTTTAAAAGTGAAGCTTTACTTTTAAGTTCACTTAAAAGTAAAGCTTCTAAACAAATAGAAAGAGCCTTGCTTAAAGAAGTGAATGAATTAATTCAAATGGCAATATTACCTGGTGAATCGACCAGGGGAAATATTGACCAATATTGGTAAAATATCAAAAACTGGTATTCAAGGATATTGGGGAGATATTGACAAGCATTCTTAATATAAGAAAATAATATTTAAGGATATTGGGCATATTGACCAACATTGGGGAGATAAATATTTAGGAGTCTCATTTTCCTTTTATTTTTCTACGGGGGAGGGGGGGTTATTAAAGGCCAATATTATAATTTTGATATTCTCTGGCATTTTTGTGCTGTCTAGGTAGCACTCTTTATTGTAAGTAAAAAATAAAATAAATGCATTTAATATTAAATGATTTTAATTTTTTGTAGTATGAAAAATCAGATGTATCAATACTTTTCAAAATATATTAATTGCCTTTATTTTTTCTTTTAAAATATTGATGTTTTTAAGACGCTTCACTTAATTATATTACTTTTCAAAATACATTAATTTAATATTACAAGCAAATACTATAATGTTGCAAACATAACATGTACTTAATGCCGAACAACGGCCGATTGGTTAGGGTGTTGGCCTGCGGTACCTGAGTTCGTGGGTTCGAATCCCACAGTTGCATGGATGTTCGTAACCGTTCGGAATCGGCTTTAAGCTGTAGGTCCTGGTGTCATTAGCTCTCGTGTTACAAAAGTAGACCGTAGCACCCCAAACCAAACCAAACAAGTATTTAATTTCATTTAGTGCGAAACCTGTTGTTGTGACTTATTATCCTTGTCATTTATATATGGGTCAAACTTGTTGTTTTTGATAACACACAATAATTTAATAGGTACTTGTCGTGTTTCACCTAGTGACACTAGGGCTATAGGTTCCTTATCACTAGTGTAGGACAAATCTCTCTCTCTCTCTTTTTTTTTTTTTTTTTTTTTGTAAAAGCTTTCGTTTAGCTTTTGGCAGACAATTTTCTCTCTTTTTGTTTATTTCTTCATTCATATTGGTTAGTATGATTGTTATCTGTAATTCTAAGATAATAAATATTCAAAGTTTATACTTAACACTTAATATACAGCGTCTTCATTTTTCAATGATTTAGATCAGTGGTTCCCAAATATTTTATCTCTTTTATTGCTACATATATATCAACGGAACTCCTGAATAAAATTATTTAAGAAGAAACTAAGGACTTGTTTATCATTGATTAGACACAACCATTAAAACCAATGAATGGGACTACTTAAGAACTGTGTTCCTCTTGGCAAATTTGGCAAAAATATTGGCTATATTTACTAAAACACAAAGGTAATCCATCCAAACATTGTATTTCTTGCTTTTTCTGGTGACTTTAGTTAATGCACAATGTGCCATCGTAATAGAATTATATACTCTTAATTAAAGAAAATGACTTGAAAACTGGACATTTATATTTATGGGCAATTAATCGCTTAACAGTTTACAAACGCAACAGCTCCAAATTATTAAAAATCAGCCATAGTGAACCATTAATGGTTTGTTATATCTAATTTTTTAAGCATTTAGCACTATGTAAGGAAAGAGTTACACAAGGAGAGTTGGATTCAAATATCATATAAATAATAATATAGATACAGATTGTTTGGACACGATGAGATCAGGAGAAAATGTAAGGCGATCATACTTAAACCATTATCGCAAGATTGCGGGGGAACCCAATTCTTTAATCAAGCACCAATGAATATAAAGCAGCATAAAAATGTAGATAATACTTACAGAAGGTGACGTGGAAGTAATAATGAATTTTAATGAAATGATACATAGGTGTTTCACCCCTTCTTGTGCTGCACTGTCGCGTGTAATTTGAATGACTCATTGTCACATCGATTTTGTATTCCCTGTTGTTACACTTCTTGAGTATTAGTAACTGTTATTAATTTAATGGAATAATTATGAAAAAATTAGAGATTTAATTTACGGATTGTCTTTAAAATTTCGATGGTGTTTAAATGGATAATTCCGATGGTGTAACTGTTATTAATTTAAGGGAATTATTATGAAAATATTAGAGATTTTATTTACGGATTTTCTTTAAAATTTCGATGGTGTTTAAAAATTATCCGAGGAAACCCCAGAGGGTCGTTACGAAACCCAAGGGTACCACGAAATACGTTTTGAGAAGTCCTAAATTAGAATTGAAATAAAAGAAATAGAAAAAAAAAGTATTTCGGTTTCGTTATACAGAAAAGTATAGGTTTTTTCCTTCACACGAGGGAATTCTAATTTGGGGATAATTCATGCCATATATATTTTCCTTTAACTGTGGGGCTATTATAATGCAGCGTGAGTCAGTCCCTGATGTCCATTATTAAACGTGACTTGCCAATTCAGGCATACTGTCACAAAACAATGCATCACGAAATGCAATGCATATGAATGACAGCCTCTGAAAGGCGGGCCCAAGCAGAAGGACCCCGTTTTGGGAGCTTTGTATCCAATGGGGGCCCACGAACGGGCCGGGCCAGTTCTGATTCAAACTCCGCCCTCGAACCAGCTTACGACTCTTACCTCCATTAGTTATCAGCTAATTCATACTACGGGGGAACCCCCCTCCCCCTCTACACTTTCCCCTTTAACCAACAACCCCGAGACACTTTCCAGTTGTTAGCCGGCTGGCATTCAGTTCCTCGGATTCCCATTTAACACGGTGTTCACGCGCTCTATTTGAAGGATTAACAAAGTTGCCGTGTCTTGAAGGTTGACGTAGCTAGACCGATTTCATAACGTCATATTGGAGATAAATGGCCGTGTCTGCTACACTTAATATGAGGCCTTACTTCTCTGGTTATCCTTTTCAAGGTAAGATGGTTTGTTTTGATTTTATAATCTCTGATTTGCAATCATCATATAGCATGCTTTCAATTTAGTCATGATTGTTGACAAAGTCAGTGCAACTGAAAACGAATTCATGAAATAGCATCCTTCAAATATAGATAAAGACTTTGCAGCGAAGTCTTAATCCTATATAATGAAGTAATTTAATTTAATTGCTTTGTTACATTTTTATAGTCTCTAATTTGTAGTTATTCTTCAAACATGCTATTCAATTTAGTCATGATTATTGACAAAGTCAGTGCAACTGAAAACGCATGTTCATGAAATCAGCATCCTTCAAATATAAATAAAGACTTTGCAATACAGCAAAGTCTTTATCCTTTATAATGAAGTAATTTAACTTGATTGCTTTGTTACATTTTTTAGTCTCTAAATTGTAGTTATTCTTCAAGCATGCTTTTCAATTTCATCATGTTTGTTGACAAACTCTATGAAAGTGTATGTCTTAATCAGTAAGGACTGTGCTTCATTGTATAATTTATAATGAAATTATTTAATCTAAGTTTTAAAAGAAGTTTATCAAGCTTATATTTACTCTGTTTAAGAGGAAATATTATGACAACTTCTCTACGCATTCAGAAGAAATTTAAAAAAAGATATAATTTTAAGAAATGTTTAAGTTGTCAATGGAAAGGTTTTGTTTTTGTTTTATAAACAGCTCTATTTTGACCTTAAAATTTTAGAAAAGATTACTGTTTACTTCATAGGAAATAAAATTCTGGGTATGGAGTATAACATTAAACTAATACTTCACATTCAATTTTATCCGTAATGAAAAATATTTGATTTATAAATATTCAAGATTGTTTTCACTTAATCGTGCTTGTTGACTAAATTGAAAATATGTCAGCAACCTGAAAATTTAAATCAATAACTTTGCTTTATTTTATCACTTATAAAGAAATAATTTTTTAATGCATCATATTTACATTAACTTAGTTTTACGACAAAAAAATATTGTCTTTTAACTACTACTGTAAGCGTTCAGAAAAGGTTGTAAGTGATTTAATTTTAAGAAATGTTCAAGTATTTGTTTTGTTTTGCCTTGTAAAAAGCTCTATTTTTTGCCTTAAAATTTCAGTAAAAATTTTATGAACTTCATTAATAATAAACTTTAGGTTTCATCTTTGGAGTAGTATACTGTAATTTTAACGATCACATGAACAGCGATTGTATGGTACAGTTATTACAATTTATTATTTTATATATGTATAACGTTTGTCTTACGTAGCACAATTTAATTTGTAGTATTTACTAGATATAACTGTTTTACTTCCCCATTAATTTAACTAAAACATTCTCAATACATTGCCTGCGGAATTAATTATCTTTAGTGTAAAGCTAATGTGAATATTTGATTTGCTTTTCGTACTTCTCGGTAAAAACTTTATGAACTACATAAATAATAAGCTTTAGTTTTCGGCTATGGAGTAGAATACTATAATTTTAACGATCACATGAATAGCGATTGTATGGTACAGTTATTACAATTTATTGTTTTATATATGTATAACGTTTTCTTATGTAGCACAATTTAATTTGTAGTATTCACTAGATATAATTGTTTTACTTTCCCATTAATTTAACTAAAACATTCCCAATACATTGCATGCGGAATTATCTTTAGTGTAAAGCTAATGTGAATATCGGATTTGCTTCTTGTACTTCTCTGTAAATCTCGGTAAAAACTTTATGAACTTCATAAATGATAAACTTTAGGTTTCGGCTATGGAGTAGAATACTGTAATTTTAACGATCACATGAATATCAATTGTATGGTACAGTTATTGCAATTTATTGTTTTATATGTGTATAACGTTTTTCTTATGTAGTACAATTTTTAATTTATAGTATTTTATGACTAAAAGAATTCCAAGAATGAACAAATTAAATATTTATACTCTAGTCATTAACCTATTAATGCCTGAATCAATCCTGCTTAATATAAATAGATGAATAACTTAAATTTTAGCTATTCTGGAACTGTATTAAACAATTTTGAAATTTAAGTAATTTTAAATAATACAGCTTGTTTCATTAGAGATCAGTTGCTATTTTAAACAACATAGCATAGCGTTTTGTACAGTTGAAAACTTCGTAAAAAGAGATTTATTTTCTATCGCATGTTAACATAATAGTTCAAAATGAAGGTCTATCATATAGTTATTAGTCAGGATTTCAATTGATCAGAAATGTGGACAATTATTAAAGACATCTGCTAGTTTACAGCTAAATAAACAATTAGAAATCACAGTAAAGACAAAATGAAAGAATTAACGGAGAAAGAGCGGGTTGCACAGTAAAATAGACGGATAAAATGCATGCCCGCGGAAATCGCGGGTAGCACAAATTTTGCTACGCTACATCTATGTTGCCCGTGGAAATCGCTTGATGCGCAGCGAGAGGGTTAAAACTGAATTCTGTTAGCCCTTCTGTAGCATAATAATCGTTACGAGCCAAACAAGTCGATGTATCTGCTGAAAAAGTAAATGTTCGTGGCTGAATAGTAAATTCTTAAATGCCGTCCCAAAAAGATAAATTTATAAACAATAGCAGATATTTTAAAGTTTGAAAGATAATTTGGAACACTGCCATTTATCTTTTAAAATGGAAATACGGTTCAGATAAAACAAATTCTTCAAAATGTTTTTTAACTGTCCCTAAAAAGGAACGCCAAGCTTTAACTCCTTAACGTGCACACTCGAGTTAACTTGAGCGGTCTAAACTGGTCAAGCTGTGCACACTCGAGATAATTCGAGACACGTTGTAATTTCTGTTGCTATAACTTTTCACACTCGAATGCAATCGAGAATTGAAAATAACAATGTGAAAGGGAAAAAAATCAATCCTTTTATTAGCATTTATCATTTACATGGGATTGTAAGCTATAACACTTACTTATTCAAGTATAAAATATATATATATATTTTTCTACTTATCACTTATGACTTATCTCTTCCTTGAGACCCGCTTTCCAACAGCTTATTCATATTCAGATTTTGATTCGCTCATTCTTCAACATATATTTTACTAAAATATAAACTAAAATATAATTGTTAACTATTTTATTACTAAGCTCTGGCTGTAAAGACATCTTTGATTCGAGTCGTCACTTTATATACTTTATTCTTGAGATATGAAACATAAGGGTTTCATATTTGATACCTACGCATCAAGGGGTGACATATCATACGGTCAATTGGTAGATTGCCTACCAATTGAACAATATATTCTTTCGACAATAATAACAATATTTTAAAAAATAGAAATCATACCAATTGTGTAAATATCCGGTATACTCAAATTTTAGTTATTTTTGTAATTTTCTTGGCTAGACAACGTTCTAAATCGTGTTTTTTACATTAATTTTTTTTTTTTTAAACTGTGAATTAAGGGGTTAATAGATTAAATTAGTCTCTTGGCTTTTACTGCTATTATTATTATTTAATTGATATCAAATATAATTTAAGCCAAATTTAGCTGACTTTCCACTGAAATAACTGTTTGCAGTGTTCTAGAAATAGTATGAATCCAATAATACTGCCTGATTTTTTTTGAGGTGAATTATGTACATTTAATCAGTATAAATGTTCTTCCTAAATTACGTTTGGGATGTTGCAGAATATAGCGGTTACAGCACTGATAGCTTAACTACATATGACTAATCTACGGGTTTTAGTTTCTAAAATTAATACATTTATTATATATAATTAAAACGTGACCAAAGGGGTGCATTATAAAAATTGCTTTCCAAAGGCAATAGTTATGCGTTCTGCGTATGTATGCACTTGATTACTCTATCTAAACATATATAAATGAATACATATGCATTCTTATATATACTATATATACAAGCATTCCCGGGATGTACATGTAATACTTGTGTACATGAGTGCAATTTTATTTGTAGATAATCTTAAAATATGCTTTCTATCAAACACTTGGACCAATAGATAACTAAAAATAAAATTAAGATAATATGCCTGTATGTGCTAAATTTATATACTTAGATATATTAATAAATAGTTTTATAAAATGTATCGAACGTATTTATGCGTATCGACTAAATAGAAAATTATACCTTCACAAATTTACTAAATAAAACTTGACTTAATAGCTTGGAATTCAAATTTTCGGTAAAATTATTCTAACTTGGATATGTGAATGGTTCAGTATTTACACGCAGCATAAATAAATAATCGCTTTACAATAAAACTCTATAGAATTTCGAAATTTCTTGCTAGAATGTAGGACATTTTAGTACGCATTTAACACAGAAGTTCTGAACAAACGTTTAACACTAATCCCTAAAGTTAACATCGAGTCAACAGATTCATCACCTGATGTCCAGATTCTGACCGATTGATGATTGCTTCCTCAGGCAGCGATTGACTTTTCCCCCTAGTACCTTGTAGTCAAGCATATTGGTGTTTTGTGAGGACAAAGACCTCCCTGGGTAAGACCATCTGACCGCTGCCTGCTTTCCCTTTCTATTGAAATGGTCATAACAATGGAGCTATGGACTTAGTGACTTCTAAAATACCGCCGAGAACAATGTTGTCCATTGAGAGACATTCAAGTAGATAAGTTTTCTCCACAGAAGTCAATTGCCTGTTTGCCATCTAGTTTAGATTGAAATATCCTGTTGCTGAAATTCACGGAAATATATCGTTATCGTTCTTTTCCGGCCAGGTTCAGCGGTATATTCAAAAGTAATTGTAATGTTTTATACGAACGTAGTCCAAGTCTTAGTGACTTCTGAAATACCGCCCAGAACAATGTTGTATATTGAGCAATATTCAAGTAGATAAGTTTTCTTCACAGAAGTCAATTGCCTGTTTGGCATCTAGTTTAGATTGAAATATCCTGTTGCTGAAATTCACGGAAATATATCATTATCGTTCTTTTACGCCAAGGTTCAGCGGTATATTCAAAAGTAATTATAATGTTTTAGACGAATGTGGTTCAAGTCTTAGTGACTTCTAAAATACCGCCGAGAACAATGTTCTCTATTGAGCAATATTCAAGTAGATAAGTTTTCTCCACAGAAGTCAAGACCATCTCCACAGAAGTTGCCTGTTTTCTGTCTGGTTCGCATTGAAAATTTCTGCCACTGAAATTCACGGAAATATATTGTTATCGTTCTTTTTTGGCCAGGTTTAGTTGCATGCTCAAATGTAATTGTAGTGTTTTACACGAACGTGGTCCAAGTCATATAATTGTAAATGTTCGGAATTGGGATGTTTATTCTATAAAACAGGTGGGAACATTTTTACTATTAGAGGCCACATTTAGATTTGTAAGTAATAAATGAGGTCGCATTAGGTGATTTATCTTAAATTGCGACTTTTGTGAAATTATCTCACTCAGTGATGTTACCCAAGATTAGCAATAAATAGTACTTAGAATATAAAAAAAAATCGAAAAGTCTAATTCATTATAAGTTAATCTGAATGTTAATGAAACTTTTTGTTAGTTGTGTTGTAGTTTATAATAAATAATCATCCGTTTTTTCTGAGGACCATCAAAAATTTTCCACGGACCACTAGTGTTCCGTGGACCACCATTTGACGACTACTGGTCTAGATATTTTCTATGTGACGAAGGACACACGACTGGAAATTTATTAACTATGACCATACAACTTTTTGAAGCTATATCATCATTAATGTAATAAATTTAAATGTATCTACTTTATTTTATTAACTACCTGGAGGACATAGTTCCTTTGAAAAAGTTTCATTAAAACAGCCTTTTTTCGATCGATCATAAATTGAATTTATTATAAATTTATTTTAATAACACTATAGATTTGAAAAAAATAATTAGTTTTACTTCAAGTAGTATATTTTTTACTGAAAAATACACAGAAATGAAAAAAAGTAAAATTCATTTACCCGTGTGATAATTTATATACTATTTCAAAAAGAAAAAAATTATCCCACGGGTAAATGAATTTTACTTTCTTCATTTGTGTGCTTTTTAATTTTTAAAAATATACTACTTGAAGTAAAATTAATTTTTTTTCAGATCTATAGTGTTATTAAAGTACTTCAAGTTGTACATTTTAAAACATTAAAAAATACACAGAAATGAAGAAAGTAAAATTAATTTACCCGTAGAATAATTTATATGCTATTTCAAAAAGAATTATCCTACGGGTAAAGAAATTTTTCTTTTTTCATTTGTGTGTATTTTTTAATTTTTAAAAATACACTACTTGAAATAAATTTAAAAATTTTTTCAAATCTATAGTGTTATTAAGGTACTTCAAGTAGTATATTTTTCAAAATTAAAAAATGCACAGAAATGGAAAAAATAAAATTCATTTACCCCTTGGGTTAATTTATATGCTATTTAAAAAAAATTATCCTACGGGTACATAAATTTTACTTTCTTCATTTGTGTGTATTTTTTAACTTTTAAAAATATAATACTTGAAGTAAAATTAAATATTTTTCAAATGTATAGTGTTATTAAAATTTTTAATAAATTCAATTTATGATGAATCGGAAAAATGTTGTTTTAAATTTTATAACTAAATTTTCCTATCGATATGAAGTAAAATATCAATTTTATTTTACAAATCGAAACCTTAAAGTTATCTAACATATTAAAATAAACATAGCCTTAAAAAATTAAAGAATACTTGTTATAAAGTTAAATGATTCGATGTGATAAAGCCTTAAAACTTGAGGGTAAACACGTCATTTATTTGAAACATTTCTTTCAAAACACGTCGGAGGCCTAGCACTGTTGGACGTATCAAAAACGGACGTTTTCTGATAAACAGGAAATACGCTTATAACAACTTATATAACGCTCCACATCGTTCCGTGCCACTCATATAATATAACATTGTTACCCTTTAATTCTTAGTATTATATTTCTCAAATGTTCAGTCCGTTTAAAATCTTGATTTCTCCATTTCTAATTTTATTTATTTTTTTTTTAACTAGCATATAGCCCGTCATATAACGTGATTAGTAAAATGTTTAATTTTCCAGGATTGTAAAGTACCCTATTAGGCAGGTAAAAAAAAGTGGTTTGTTTTTTGGCTGAGAATTATCTGGTACACTCTCAATAATTGGTTTATCTTTAGTGACCACATGTTAGTCGCCAACTTTAATTTATCTTGTCATGTTACTTGATAGGATGAACAGCAGAGGTTTTAACATTGACAGTGATTATTCGGCGGTTAATATCAATGATGTTCAAAATTTAGCGAATCAGTTGCAAATCGTGTGGTTATGTATAAAAAACAAACGAAAGAACTGCTTAATTTTCAAAGATATATAACTTAAACTTTAGTTTTTAAATAAGGTTCTTAAACAAAAGTTAACAGATCAACAGTAGTTAAAAAAATACAGCTTTGGTAAATAGAATACAAGAAAAAGTTGCTTCTGTTCTTTTTTAATATTTTTATATATATATTTTTTTTGCTATAAAGAATTTTAGGAACCATATACAGTTTAACGAAAAGAGCAATTTGTAATTCAACTATTACAAGTAGTGCATTATTGCAAGACTAGTTATTAAAACATAAAACGAAAGCAGCAATTTGTAATCCAACTGTTACAAGTAGTGTGTTAATGCAAAACTAGTTATTGATATATAAATTTTATGCAGAAGAGGTGCGGTAATTTTATACCCCCGATTTTATATAGACATAGAATTTCGTATTTTTTTACTTATAACATTTTTATCATTATTTTGTTACATAAAAATTATAATAGAATGTTTAATGTCAAAATTGTACATTTTTATTTATATATCTGCATATATTTTTAACATAAAATAAATTTACTTGCATCTTTGAATTATATAACAATATTATTATAATGAACCATTGAAAATAATTTGACATTTTTAACCCTTCCTATTTGCTGAACGTGGTCGAATGGGTAGGGTGCTGCTCTTCGGTACCGACAAACCTTTTAATCTCATGGATCCTGCGAAATTGGCAAATGCTTACTCAGAATTGATCTAATGACATGTTGAATGTACACCAATGTTTCTCTTCATGTTACTTTTTTTGTGGGCTTACTAATATTTTTTTATGGCCCTGTTATTACTTTGACCAAAAATCTTAGACCAACAGTTCAATATACCCAAGTAATCTTCAGTTTGGATGCGTTCAAATTACGATTTCCATATATTATACACACACATTATATATGTATATGTACATATATATGTACATATATATGTATATGCATATATATGTATATGCATATATATGTATATGTACATATATATGCGTATATATATGCATATATATATATGTATATATATATGTATGTATATGTATGTATGTATGTATATATTTATGCATATGTATGTATCTATATATATGTATATATATATATGTATGTATATGTACATATGTATATATATGTATATACATGTATATATATGTATATATTTATGCATATGTATATATTTATGCATATGTATGTATCTATACATATGTATGTATCTATACATATGTATATATATGTATGTATGTATATATATGTATTTATATGTACATATGTATATATATGTATATATATGTACATATGTATATATATGTATTTATATGTACATATGTATATATATGTATTTATATGTACATATGTATTTATATGTACATATGTATATATATATGTATTTATATGTACATATGTATATATATGTATGTATATGTACATATGTATATATGTGTATGTTTATGTATATATATGTATATGTATATATATGTGTATATATATATGTATGTGTATATGTATGTATATGTATATATATGTATATATATGTATATGTATATGTATATATATATATGTATATGTATATATATAATATATACGTGTGTGTGTGTGTGTATGCTCTCATTAAATTTTTTTAACGTAGTGAAAAGTCATGTTTCGTTATTGAATTATTCTAAATGCAGTCTTTACAGTCCTCATTAATGTCACTTACCTACAATGAAGTTCACCGTTAAAACCTAAGAACGCCCAAGTAGCGGCATTGCGCTGATGGAGAGATAAAATTGATTCTAGATCGCTATCTGTGTTAAGCTACAGGAAGTGGAAGACAGGAAGAATTTCATGCACCCTCTACAAGAGGGGGAGGTATATGCTCTAAAGCAGTTCTTAAAGGAGAAAGTTTCTAGATAACGATCACACATTAGACTCTTGCATCAACCGCACACATTTATGTATATGAAGAGAGGGGGTGTTTTGTGAGATTCTCTCCTTAAAACAGTAGAAGAAAAAATTCATAGCTTTCTCAGCTGTCAAAACACGTGGCTAAATCTTTTATGAGTATAGCATTATTCAAAAGATTTTTTTACTTTTCAAAGATGTCTGTATGTTAGAGGTAAAGAGAATTTGTACTAACTGAGGTTTTTACTAATTTTTTGACATCTTAAATTGTTAATTTTTTTCTTTCTCTCCACAAGCTAGTCTACAAGATATCATTACCAATCTTTTCGGTGTTAGAGGGCTTGGCTGAAGTAACGCCGTTTTCTTCACTTTCTGTGAACCGTTCTGTGACTATATCTCCCTATTTTGGGTTGGTGCTGGCCTTCGGTACAGGAGTTCGTGGGTTCGAATCCCACTGTGGCATGGATGTTCGTAGCCGTTCGGAATCAGCTTTAAGCTGTAGGTCCCGGTCTCATTAGCCCTCGTGTTGCAAAAAGTAGACCGTAGCACTCCAAACCAACCAACCAACCCTATTTGGGGTTTGGAAGTTTACAGTCACCTAAAATTTTAAAGGAATACTTGTACAGTCGGTCAAAGTAAAACTTACTTTTTCCGTCCTATTTTAACACATTGTATGCGGTACACGTACTAGTACGTTTTCTGACGATTGATACTTGAGCGAGGATCACTTACTAGTACAGGTTAGTGTAACAACATGTTTTGTTTATGGATACAAAAATAACGATATATACAGGAAAACAAAGCCGAATGTTCTTGTCTACTACATAGATTCTGAAAAAATTTAGACAAATAAAAACTAGTTTTTACATTATTAGTTTTATGATTGCACTTTGCATTTTTTTTATAATGTAAAAATGTTTATATAAAATGTTTATGTATAATTCGAAGAAATTAAAACTATATACTACTATTTCTATTTGATTTTTCATATTAACGATACTATTATAAATTTATCCACTAAAAAATATATTTATTGTTTACAAAAATTTTAGGGTTTTTGTTTATATATTTTTTTATATATTTCAATATAAAATAAGTACGAAAAGTTGGTTAAAAAATGAAATAATTTTCGATTTATTGAGATTTAAATGAATAACTAAATTTACTCGCAAAACGCCCGCTCCCGATCTACAACAAACTGTTAGCAAATCCCTTCCCTTTGGTCATTTCTCAATCACAATTTCTTTATTTTAGTTTATATATTTAATTATACATTCCACTAATTCTAAACATCTCACACATTCAACTGGGAATATAAAAGTTCTAGTATACAATTCCTTCTAAAGTTAGTAGCACCTAATAAAAAATATTTTAAATATAAAAACATAAATAAAAAAGCATTATTTTTAAAAATTTTTAATAGTCTTTTCTTTTCTCCCCTATATACGGTGGTAAGAATACACACAGCTACAAAATGGCGTTAAAAACAAATTAATTTTTTTTCTGATATAGTCAAAAAATATTTCTTAACACAAGATTTACGGATGTTGATCATGTACCTATTTTTACTGAAGGGAGCCAATTTGACTCATACAAGAAAATTGAATTTTTTTGCAAAGAAAATAGTTCCAAATTAATTTAAACCAAATGTTTATTATAAAAAAATTCATGGATAACATTTTTTACATAAAAAATCTGTTTTTGAAACACATTTTCCGCAAACATTTCTATTACATTTACTACAATGGCTTCTACATCTGTTTCTTTTGCACGATTGTTGAACTTGACAATTCTTCCGTGCGTCAGTAGCATGAATTTCTGTCATTGGAATGGAAGTGTTCTAGACTTCTTCTCTATATTTACTTTATACTATGCTTTATACTTTATAGTGTTATACTATACTTTATACTTACTTTATATTGTACTTTATACTTTATAGTTGCTTTATACTATACTTTATACTTTATATTGTACTTTATACTTTATATTTTACTTTATACTATATTTATTATTATATTTATTTATTTTCATATACATTATATTTGTCAAATTGGTTCACAACCGTGAAAATAGGTATACCCCATTTGATAATGCGAAATGAAGGGGTCTGCGGGGAAGAGAAATGAAAGTGTACGTATATTTTATTACTTAACTAAAAACCAACGTATGTTTTTGAAAAGTGATATTAAAGTTTTATATATATATATATATATATATATATATATATATATATATATATATATATATATATATATATATATATATATATATATATATATATATATATATATATATATATATATATAGTGATCAAATTTTCTCGGTCCGTAAATCTAGTGTTAAAATAAATCTAGATTTTAAAATATTTTAATAACTACTACTGGAAATAAATTGCCCGTTAAAGGGTAAAATATAGAATAATCTAATAAGGTATAAAACGCCCGATGTCAGGTCCGGTATCACAAATTGGTTGCAAGTGCTATCGGGAGAAAGTAAAGGTATGGATTCAATTTAGCTAACGAATAGTAAAATTTTAGACAGCAATTCTTTCTAAACAAACAATACTAATTAGAATTTCAGGGTAAATTTACATTATTTATATTCAGTGTATTTTGATTTTCACTACATGCATCATAATCAGTTCTCTTTAATCTAAACATGGCCACAATTATTCAATGAACCTCAAATTCGTGCATTTATAACCTCTGATTAGTATTCAAATAAAATCAAACAGATGTGAAGGCTTTTGCCTAACATGAGAAATATATTGCAGTAAGAGATTCAAATATTGCCCTTGCTATCTACATATTTATGATGAAAGATTTTTAGAAATTGGATGTGTGTGAAAAGCACTATCTATGATAAAATCTTGGAAGTTGTGGAATAAATATGATATTTATTACTAATCAAAATTAAAGATTATAATTGAACCATATACAGAGTTCCCACACTTTTTAAAGAACAAAAATTAAGGACTTTCTAAGGACAGAAGTCATTTTTTATAATTACCTACTTGAAATACACGGCATAACGACATAAACCCCATTTCCTAAGGAACATATTTTAATAATTATGAACGACACAAGGCATGTTCAATAAATGCCCCACAATATTTCAGAATTAAGTTTCTAAAAATGTCTAAAAATTAATATAAGATTAACCTATTTGAAAAAAACTAATTTTGAAAAATGTACATCAAAAGTTTTTTCAGAGATCAAACTAAAAATAAATTGTGAATAAAATACAATATTATAAACAGTACTTTCTGAGGGTTTAAAATTGACTCTGAGATATATATGTATATATATATATATATATATATATATATATATATATATATATATATGTGTGTGTGTGTGTGTGTGTGTGTGTGTGTTTGGGTGTGTGTGCGTGTGTATAATAGCTGATTATAACTGACGTTGCCTGGGAAAGAAGTAAGTTTCAGACTTTTTTATTACATCCAATGCAAGGAAAATTAAGTTTCCATAAGTAACTGAAATATGTACAACACCCCTCCTCCACGCTTCGTTTAATTAAAATCTGTATGACTGTTAGCTATTAGGAAAGGGCAGCTGACTATATAAACCTTTTCAGTATGTAAAAGATTATTTGTCAAAAAAGTTTTCTAGCTTGTGACCGTAAAAAGTACTAATAAACTAAAAGTATTTTCACAATTTTTAAAGAATATCAAACAAAGAATTTTGAATTACTACAGTAATATATTGTAAACATATGTATTTGAGAATTTTCCTTATTATTAATACTGCACTTTGGGCTAGAAAATGTAAAAGAATGCTATGAACATTAACAAATATTTTATATATTCCTAACCCTTAATTTGAGATGTTGTTTTTTCAAATATTTTTTAATTTCTGTTATTTTCCCATGTCTGTATAGACATTAGGATCTCTGTAAAATAAACAAAAAAATATATCACTTTCCATTTTTGAGATAGTTAATGTCCGCTGTGGCGAACACTGACAATTATGTTATATAGTAGTTATAAATATACATGTCCGGTGTTCAGGCTTAGCCAAATTAAGGGCTAATATATGTATTCTTTGAATAGTACTTATCACTTGTACTGGCGTTCTCAGAACCAGTTTTGGGCAAGTTTAACTCTGAACTTACAAAACCAGAACGTTTGGAGAGTACGGAGAAAACTGATAAGAAATCAGACAGTGATGACAGTGGATCATGTCGATGGAGAAATTGATCACGTTCCAATTTTAAAATTAAAGAATTTTTCAAAGGACCATTGACCAAAATTAAGTAGGTTTAATAGCCTTTAAAAATGAAAACTAAAATTAAAGAGTTCTTAAGGACTTTTAAGGACCTTGGGAACCCTGCATATACAAGTGTATTTTGAACCATGGTCTGTTTAACAGTTCCAGCTGTTTATAAATATCTTGCAATGAAGACATAGAAAATAAAGATTTTGGCTAAGAGTTCAAAGCTAGTAAAATGTTTTTATAAGAAGAATTTTTCTCTATGTGGAATGCTTTGTATTAAATGTTAATTTCACACGTGATAAATCTGAAACCTCGGTTTCAACATACGAACCGCAGACAAAAACGCTTTAAATTCGTAAGTGCAGGTATGATTGTACAGAAAAATTAGTCATACAAAATTATAAATACTTTAAATTCATTAAATAGGCATTGATATTTATTGATATAGTCTTGTAAAATTTAGTCTACAAGTAACAATTTAGTTAATCTTTACAAAAATGACTGAATCCTCCTTTCATAAATTAAATTAAAAATTTCAGACATAAAAAATGATATAAAATGTAAACTTTTAAAGACGGTACTCTAAGTCATTATAAGGTTCATAGATTTCATATCACTTGAATATGCCAGCTTTTACATAGATACCAGTTTAAATTATGTCATGTATAAACTATGTGATACGTACAGTTAGTCAAAATAAACTTTGTATACTAAAATTTTTCTGTTTAATTTAAAAATTAAAAGGAAAATTTTTTACAATATTTATTAAAAAACAAATAAAACTATTACTTAATATTTTTACACAAGATCTTTAACAATACAACAACTGAACACTTTACATAAAGTCGGAAAAAAAGGATCAAAGGAAAACTCTTACTCAAAATTCCCAATTTTAGAAAATTTAAAAACAGGATATTTTCAATTAAGTACCTTATTCAGTATCAATTTGTCTGCCACTTTTAATACAGTATGTGCGGGTACATTTCGCAGCGGAATTGTAATAGAATTTGACATTACAAAGCAAATATATTACTATCAATAGATAATTAATGACTACTAACATTTTAGATTTTAACACAGTACAATAGATAAGAATAATATGAACGAGGGGGGGTTACGTAATACATAAACACAATCAAATAGAATTAAATGTATATGGATTGGATAAGCGTTGGGAAAATGAAAACTCAATAAGATTTATGATTAAAGGAATTAAGAATTTATTTACTACAATGACTTCTCTCCAAACGTCGTCCAAACCATCCACTTTTAAGAAACATCAAGAAAAAACAGAGTATATTGGTTCGTAGTCGATTTAATCTCACCTCCGCACTCTCAGCGAACACTATATATTTTTTTTTCAGATGGCGCTACGCTCAACGGTAACTATTAAGAAAAAAAAAAAAAAACTATTAAGCAATTGCTGCCGCTGATCCAGCATCATGGTTGCTGGATGAAACAGAATGGAATTACAATTTTTTTTCATGATATTTTAGAAAACACCAGAAAACACAAAATGACTACCACATATTGTGCACAACTCTCGTGTTCTCTTTGTCTCTCTCTCTTCTTTTTGTTTTGATTTGGCTTAGTAGTGCATAAACAACAGCGTCTTAGTTTACTTAGTATTCCCGATAATTAGCATATGTTTGCTAGCTTTGTCTTATTTCAGCTGGACATTTCTTTTACTGCCCTAAAACCTCGTGGTTTATCTATTCACTTAACGTGCTATTCCCTGTTTTAATTGAATTAAAGTGAACAATGTACAAGTTTTATTTTGATTGTATGTCCCTCAGCAATCAAAAGGCT
This sequence comes from Pardosa pseudoannulata, assembly GCA_032207245.1. Classification (NCBI taxonomy): domain Eukaryota; kingdom Metazoa; phylum Arthropoda; class Arachnida; order Araneae; family Lycosidae; genus Pardosa; species Pardosa pseudoannulata. Next base: position 113,748,853 of record CM063509.1, read on the forward strand.
AAATTGGATTATAAATGCAAAACAAAAGATTTTCTGTAATATTTATTTATTTATTTGAAAAGGTACAATGTTCTCTTACGGGGATACAGTACATTTTATGGTGAAAAGTTTTCATTATAACACAGTTTTTGATTTAATACAAAATGTTCTGTCTTAATTTTCAAAGATATGTAACTTAAACGATAGATATTCATTAGTCTGTGAGATAGACTTTTATGAAAAGAATTTGTTGTTAATATCGGTGATAAAATTTTCATTCCAACAAAAATAATCAATGATTAAATTTAAAAAGGAATTGTATACTAGAACTTTTTAAATTCCCAGTTGAATGAAATTACAAATTTTTTCATGATATTTTAGAAAACACCGGAGAATACAAAATGGATACCGCATGTTGTGCACAACTGGCGTGTTCTCTTCTCTCTCTCTCTCTTCTTTTTTTGTTTTTATTTGGCTTAGTAGAACATAAACAACAACTTCTTAGTTTAATTAGTATTCCTTAAAATTAGCAGATGTTTGCCAACTTTATCTTATTTCACCTGAAACATTAAGGACAATTTAGGACAGTAAAACTGTCCTAAAACCTCGTGGTTCATCTATTCTCTTAACGTGTTATTCCCTGTTTTAATGGAATAGAAATAAAACAATGTACGAGTTTTACTTTGATTGCATGCCCCTCTGCAATGAAAATGCTAAATTGGATTATAAATAGAAAACAAAAGATTTTTTGCAAGATTTAATTTTTTTCTCTTTGAAAAGGTACAATGTTTTCTTATGGGGGTGGAAAGTTTTCATTATAACAGACTATTTTTAATTTAATATAAATTTTTCTGTTTAGAATAAAATTTGAACAAGGAGGAATTTGCTTGTTAAGCCATCACCTCCAAACAGGGTTGGAAAAAAATCATGATTTAAAAAAAAAAAATAAAAAAAAATCAGATTTATTTGATTTACAGCAGATTTTTTTGATTTAAATCGGATTTTTTTTATTTTTTTCTGAATACTAATTTTAATTGTTGTTTGCAATATACATAGAATAGTTTGTTATAAGAAGTCACATCTTATCTATCTAGTATATTCTGCACACTGATTACCTAAACTTAAATATATAAATTTTAAACTAAATACATTCTATTATTTTGACATTGGATAGTGCAAACTCAATAAGATGCCAATTAAAAGAACAAATTAAATATTCTTTTAATGCGAACTATTTATTTAAAAAAACAAATCACAATTATTTTAATATTTTTTTAAGTACCGAATTATGGATTTAGTTGTTTCAATAAAAACACTAGCTTTGAAGATTTATCCACTCCTCATTGGTTACGAAGGCTAGAATGAACGATACCAAAAGAAGGAAACTGTCTTTTCATTCCAGCAGACGAAGCCACGGCTATTGTTATTTGGTAGACAAACTGGATTTCAGTTCTCTTTACCTCCCATTACATAAAATGAATTCAACCAGTCATAATCAATCATTGTACTACCCCTGCTACATATTTTCTAATAACAATCCCTAAATTCTTGGAAAGCACATGCTATCTATTGACACTTATTTACTTATTGGTATTACTGTGCTGACTGATTCTCAGTTCTCCTGTCTTTGGAATATAGGTTTTAAAAGAAGTGAAAAAAAAATTATTTAAATCAATGATTTTTTTAAAAAAATCAACTGATTTAAATCAAGATTTAAATCATGATTTAAATCATGCCAACCCTGTATATATATATATATACATATATACATATATATATATATATATATATTTGTGTATTATATTTATATATATATGTATATGATATATATATATATATATATATATATATATATATATATATATATAAATATATAAAATATATATATAAATATATATATATATATATATATATATATATATATATATATATATATATATATATATATATATATATATATATATATATATATATATATATATATATATATATATATATATATATATATATATATATATATATATATATATATATATATATATATATATATATATATATACTGCTTGACAAGACGAAACTAAATATATTTTAAAGTTAGAGCGTTATAAAAGAACTTGTAAAAATTCATTCAAAAAATAGCTCAATATTATTATATTTTAGGACGAATTGGATAAAAAAGTCAATGAAGATTTTAATTCTAGAAAGGCAGTAAATCCATTATACTCTGAGTATTATTTATATTAAAAAGTTTTGTTGTTAACCCCTTCCGGTATGATTTAATAATGAAAAACTGTGCATGAAATAACCATTTAATTTTTATTTAAAAAACTTGTTTCATTTTACAACTCTTACATATTCTTAATTAAAATCCACTTTTTATATAGTGTTAAATAATATCAGAAACAGTAAAATTAAGAAAATATCATATCAAAACATTAATAAGGTATACAGATAATAGTCTTAAAGCTAGTGGTACTTTTCAAAACAAAGTGCAAATTAATTCTTAATTGTTTACACCGCCAAGTAGTCTCACTTTTAATTTGATTCTTGTAACACACACGGCATTTCTTAGTAGGTTTTCTTTTATTCTGACTCATTAATATGGCAATGACTTGTACCAAGTAAACAATATGCAATAGTGACTTGTGATTTTCACAAGTGATAAAAGTGTTGCCAAATTCAGTACACTAGAAATTTTAAACTAAATTAATTATCATATTTAACAGTAACTTTAATCGCATGACGAGTGTAGCTCGTCATTGTGCGGTATGGAATGAAAAACTAATGACGAGCTAGACTCGTCATTTTACCGGAAGGGGTTAATCAATATCAAGCAACGTGTAAAAAAATCGTTCTAAAAATAGCCGAACATTATATTTTATGATGAATCGAAAAAAAAAGTCATAATGAAGATTTTAAGTCAAGGTATTAGGTCTCTTTATGCACTATGATCATTCTTTTATGGAAAAATTATGATGTAATTAAGCAAAATGAACTAACGAAGGTTTTTACAAAGTACGACACTGAACGAAAACAGCTCAAATATGTCATACGAATTGCTTGCTTCAGCGCAGTTTCTCAAACTGTGCTCCGCGGAGAACTATGAGTGTTTTGCTAAACAATCCCAGTGCGCCATGAAAGGGAAAGACATAGTTAAAATTAGAAAGAGTTTCATAAAGAACAGTTTCATAAAACCTGTTTTAAGAATAAAAATCAATTTTAACGAACTAAAATAAATTGATGTCTAAAAAATTGATACATAATTGATGTCTAAATTGACGTCTACAGAATTCAATATAATTATGAAATATACAATAGATTTAAAGAACCAGATGTCAAAATTATTAAGGCCAGTCGCATTAGATGGCTGGGACATATTTTTAGATAAAGATTCTAACCCAACTAAACTAGTGACCTTTTAAAAAATTGAAGGCAAAAGAAAAAGGAGGAAGACCCCCTCCCCCACCTGGTGGATAGATTCTGTAGAGAGGGAATTAAGAGAACTGGGAGTCCATCAATGGCGATCTATTGTCTTTAATAGAGTCAGGTGGAGGAAGCTCGGGGAGACGGCCTAGGTCTGTAACAGGCTGTAGGGCTGACGACGAAGAAGAAATATTAAGTACTAGCATATAGCCAATAAAACTTTTAATTTCCCAGAATTGTAAAGTACCCTTATAAGGCAGGTAAAAAAAAAAAGGTTTGTTTTTTGGCTGAGAATTATTTTGCAACAAAATATTACCTTAAGAAAATTATTTACGAAATATCTAAGTTTAGTGATAAAACGTATGGAAATAATGCAGAAGATATTTAAATAATCTAAAATAAATGAGATGGTTAAAGGAATGACGTTATAATGCTAGAAAAAAAAATTGTTATTTTTACCTATTTATTATGTGATAAATTGATACATTTAATCGCCTACTCTTAAAATGGGGCTTGATATAATAATGGTAATACGGGAATTTAATAAAATAAAAATAATAAAAATCATAAAAATTTGAAAAATGGTAAAAATTTATTTTAAAAATAATAAAACAACTTTAGGAATAAGAATTCAAAAGAAAAAGCAGAAACTATTAAATTAATTAGACGATTAAAAAAAATCGGCTACGTCGGGAGCAGAACCATCAACCTGAGAAGTACGCGATCGAATGGGCAGACACTCTACCCATGTGCCAGGTTACACGTGGTGAAGGACATGGTTAGAATATATAAGGGTCAAGTAAAAACAGTCCAGAAATTTAAATATTGCTCTCCGCCATCGCCATCCTATAAATAATGAATTTAGTATAGAATAAGAGGGAGAATAAGGCTTGAAATAATAGCATTAAACGGTCGAAAAGGGGGGGGGGATGAGTTGGATTTCGATCGCGCTTTAAATTTTGCTAGCCCTAACTCATAAAATTTCAATATGGATGTCTGTATCCATTCCAGGTACAACCGCTTCATAAATTCACGGACAGATAACTTAGGCTATTATTATATAGGGGATTATACGCTCTGTGTGAGGAAAAAATTGAGTATAAGTCCTTTATCACCGATCAGTTGAAACATTTAACTGTATAATATAAAAAGCTAGTCGGCATTCAATGCGTCAGTTTCTCATTCTATCTGAAATGTAGTAAGTTATAACATACTTGTGCAAATTAAAATACCCCCATCCTTTTCATGAAATACTTTTTTTATGAAACCTACTAAAAATTTGTAACGAATGAAATAATGCCAAATAATTAAAATAACAAACTGTGGATATACATGATCTAAAATACAATAACTACATAAATCTAATACATGATCTAAATTTGTGTTAATTTTTTTTCAATTAAAAAAAATTTGAAATGGGAAATTAGATGGCGAATCTAATATCTTGTAAACTAAAAAGACTAAACCTTGTATTGCCAGCACTAATATTTTTTGTTATACTTACTGCAAACATTGTTTGTCTGTGAGATAATATTTAGTGTTCTTCCGCTGATGGCATGGATGTTCGTAGCCATTCGGAATCTGCTTTAAGCAGTAGGTACCGGTCTCATTACCCTCGTGTGCAAAACAGTAGAGCTTTACACCAAACCAAACCAATATTTAGTGTTCTGGGTTGAATTTCCAATTTGGAAACTGCCCTGGGTTTGAAAAAGTTTCGGGATCTCTTCTCTAGTACGTTAAAGCCCACTAGAGCTTTTAGTAGCTGCTCAGCAGTCCTGAACGGCTACTAGAATTTATGCCAATTGTAGCAGTGCATACTTAAGTTTAGAACGCATGTAAAGCTTTGATTTAATTCATCCTTTATTTGTCTTAGGCAGCTGCTCACACCGGTCTTTTCTAGACAAATATCTTAGTGATATATATATATATATATATATATATATATATATATATATATATATATATATATATATATATATATATATATATATATATATATATATATATATAATCTATTTTAAGAGGGCATAAGAACTATCTAGATCATATGTCCTCTGAAAAATATCACGTATTTTAATATTTATTTCAATAGATTGGTTCCTTATAAAGTTAAAAATTCTGCTCCTTTTCGATTTTTTTATACATTCTAGCATAAAATAATTGTTTTGTCACTTCAAGAAATGTATTTTTTATAACAGCATTATAATATATACACCAAGTAAAAAGAAGAATACAATTATTCTAGTAAAAAATATTCTAGCATAAAATATTCTAGCATAAAATATTTCTAGCATAAAATAAATTTTTTGTCACTTCCAGAAATGCATTTTTTTAATAATAGCATTATAATATATACACCAAGTAAAAAGAATGAAAATTGCTTCCACCAGATAACCTTTTGATATATGTATATTAGAAAATAATTTTTTATATCAAGGTATGAATTTTATATGGAGTAAAGGAAATATTGTAATTTTGAAGAATTTCGATTTATAAAGAAATATGTATGCAACTGAAAACATCAATGTAATGTATATTAATGCTGCCAGATGGCAGTAATTGATTTCTCTACTTAGACACACCGTAAACCTTCAAAAACGGAACTGACTTTCCCCCTTTTAGAAGAATATGCAAATGATAATTCTGATGATGCATCATATAATTAGAATTAGAGAATGAATTTTAGTTTATAAATATAAAAGGAAATCTTGTGGTGAATATATCAGATTTTATGCTTTTATTTTCTACATCAAATATCAGATTATTCTTTCGATAACCACTGATTCCAGATTTTAAATTTTTCATTTTGAGAACTGCTGTCAGATTCATTATCCCTTCTTCTAAAGACAACGAATATCAAGGTGTTATTTGAGGGAAAAAAAATGAGCAGAAAATTCATTTTAGGACTTAGAGGAAATTAAACTCCAGAGGAAATTAAACTTTCCAGCTCAGGAACAAAGCTAAGTACAAAGTAAAACAGAAGCAACTAATTTAATGCCAGTTGTAAATATGTTATACGTATTTACTTGTCTTGATTACTCTACGGATTTTTCTTTTCTTTTTGGTTGAATTTAGAATTGAATTAGCTTCAGTAACTTGAATTGTTATAATGTCATAAAGTGTTGGGTATCTTATATTCCATTATTATAATCTAGTATTTGATGTCTTATATTCCGAAATTATAATCTTGCCGTGAATTAATTGGTGAATTGCTACGAATTGTATCTGCACGCACACACACATACTATCTAAATGCATGTACACATGAATGTGTTTAAATTATCCATTTATGGGTTTAGAGATTTAATAAGCATTTAAAATTTTTTTGTATGTTTACTTAACAGACTAAACATTTGGTCAGAGAAAAACGTGTTGGCTGTTTAGTAGATGTCATGTCCATTAAGAAGTCATGATTTCTCATGGAAAGAAGGTTACCATTGCCTCAGAAGGGTAGACTTTGAAGAGTGGGTCCTCTGAATTTAGAAGCTTTTAATAAGAAAAATAGAAAAATATCAATTCACCCGAATAAATTTTTTTAGTTCCACAGGGACATTCGTCTGTTACATTCGTCCTCACAAAGTCGCCAATTTTGTTGATCATTTTATTATAGGAGCACCATAGAGGCAGCCAACATTACTCCCTAAAACGGGACAACACAGAGCGGGTCCTCGTCAAGCAGGAAACACCTTTCTTAATTAGCCACCTGATGAAGCATTGTCTTAGAATGGGAACGATATTGTGACCACAAACCTATTTTACGTCCCTCAGCCATCTTTAATGAACACGGCCGATCCTTTGCCGGCTGGAGCTTCGATCCGGTTACGAGATCGCTGTATTTCCCGACTGAACTCTGGCGGTTCTCTTACGTTGAAGCTTCTTTTTATTAAGTTAATATAATTTACTTTTTGAATAAATAATATAACGTTTAGACCATAATTAACATTTAGACTATAAACGTTTAATTTTTCGCGGACATTTTCCAATACAGCAGGTGATACAGACATCATCCTAACGCCTTAACAAGGCTGTGAACCTGTTACGCATTTAGCGCATGTAGCTCACGGTATACTACGGTCGAGACTACACCCCGTCTTAGATCAGGGTTTTTTAACAGGTGGACCGCACACGGCCCGTAATCCCGATTCCATTTGAGAACTTGGAGGACTTTGTGGACTACGAACATCTACGATCTTAGGCCTGCTCCAGCCCCGAACCCGCAACCTTTCAGTTACGAGATCGCTTTAACTTTTTGAATAAATAATGACGTTTGGACCATAAATCACTTTAGAAAATTAAACATATTTCTGGAACATATTTGCCTATTTCTGCCTCATTCTTAGAAGTTGTACCATAAGATGATCGAGCAGATAAAGCACTACTTTCAGCTCGGGAGTAATATCCCGGGGACGGGGTGTATTGACTACACCCCGTCTTAGATCAGGGTTTTTTAACAGGTGGACCGCACACGGCCCGTAATCCCGATTCCATTTGAAACTTAGGTATTTTTACGAACATCTACGAATTTAATTCTTAAATTTTTTAATTATAATATTTTAACTTTTTGAATAAATATTTTGGAATAAATCACTTCAGAAAATTAAACATATTTCTGGAACATATTTGCCACGTTTTGCCTATTTTTTTTCTTAGAAATTTACATAAATTCGAGCAGCTAAATTATTAAATGTAATACACTGTATATACAAATCTTAGATATTGCAAAAGGACCGAACAAGGCCCGTGAGCCCGATTTCACATCCCCCGAAAGCTTATGTATTTTTTTTTAAATCATAACTCTGTAATTACTATTGTATAATTATTTTATTAAAATTTTGGAATAATTTTCAAACTTCCTTTTCTTAAAGAGATTTGACCTTGATGCATCAGATATAGTGAAATTACCATTTTTTTTCATTAACTCAAATTATTATTTTTTATTTTTTTTTACACGTGCATGTAAAATGTGAAATTCACCTTCGATATTGAAAAAGTTATTTAAGCATAATACTATTTATTCGAGACATATTTTAACAAATAAACTCTTAGTTTTAAAATTTCTATATCTTTTTGAAATATTAATGTTTTGTCTTCTAAATTTTTTGAGCAACGTATTGTTAATTCCAAGGTCAGTTTTATTCTTACATTATAGAAAACGTGTTTAAAATGCAGCACTTTCATTTTAAAAGCAGAAAAACTCTTATTACTTCCTTGCAAGAAATAAAAGATGTATTGTAATTGAGAAAAACTTCATTGTTCAGATTTCAGTGTAAAGCTGAAAAAGTTTGTGAAAATGAAGGGGCATATTAAAACATTTTCTTATGCTTTTCTTAATAAAGCAATGGAAAAGTTCATTACTCTTCGATGAAATTTATTAAAGATCAGTAAAAAACTAGGCTTCCAAATTCGTCTTTACTTCTGAGATTAACATTAACAAAGCTGGTGGTGGACATCCGTTTCTTGACTAATCCCTGTGATTATTCACGATATTACCACTAAATTATCCTTTGAAAAATATCATTTTTACAACATTATTAATTTTAATTCGTATTTAGGAAATTATTTTTTTTGCTATTTGTCCATATTAATTTAATTAAAATGATACTATTGACTGTTTGTCATCAATATTCAACTATTTGGGATATAAAAGCTTTTTGTTAATTTTAAATTTCCCTTTTAGGTAATTTAAAGGTTAAAGAAAAAATAAAAATTACGGTTAAAATGCAAATATATATATATATATATATATATATATATATATATATATATATATATATATATATATATATATATATATATATATACATACATTCATTGCAAGATTTTTCAAACTTATTTTCACAAAGGCAATCATAATATCTCCCGATATTGTACATCTTCAATTAAGGATAGAAGCAAACTCTTAACCCCTTCCGGTATGATTTAATAATGAAAAACTGTGCATGAAATAACCATTTAATTTTTATTTAAAAAACTTGTTTCATTTTACAATTCTTACATATTCTTAATTAAAATCCACTTTTTACATAGTGTTAAATAATATCAGAAACAGTAAAATTAAGAAAATATTAAAGCAAAACATTAATAAGGTATACAGATAATAGTCTTCAAACTAGTGGTACTTTTCAAAACAAAGTGCAAAGGAATTCTTAATTGTTTACACCGCCAAGTAGTCTCACTTTTAATTTCATTCTTGTAACACACACGGCATTTCTTAGTAGGTTTTCTTTTATTCCGACTCATTAATTTGGCAATGATTTGCACCAAGAAATTCTAAGTAAACAATATGCTTATAATAGTGACTTGTGATTTTCACAAGTGATAAAAGTGTTGCCAAATTCAGTACACTAGAAAACAGTAACTTTAATCGCATGATGAGTGTAGCTCGTCATTGTGCGGTATGGAATGAAAAACTAATGACGAGCTAGACTCGTCATTTTACCGGAAGGGGTTAAAAGAAAAAGCGAATCTGCTAAAAACACTCTCATTTGCTTCACTATACTATAACACTACACAGCACAGACATACCGCAGTAACTGTTACAACGCATTTTTATTATGCACTATTGCCAATTGAAAAAAGAAATATGAAATCAATATAAAATTAAGTCGACTTAAAATTAGCAGCTGTACCTCTGCTGTCTATAAATAAGATTTGTGTGAACTAGTAATGTATACAAATTTTAGTAAGCTTAAAAAATCATGAAATGCATACATGGACAAAAATATTTCAGGGAAAGTTCAGACCCCTCAGAGTTGCTCTATAAATACATTCTTGCGTGTTTATAACAGGATTAGCCAAGCTCCTTGTTAGTCCGAGCCACTTTTTAAAATTTGAAATTTTTTGTAAGCCGCAGTTAAATACGCATTTAAAAGGTATTTGAAATATAATAACACAAAAATGAAAAGGAAACTCGGGTGTATTTATCGCGAGCCACAAATAATCCTTCAAAGAGCCGCATGTGACTCGCGAGCCGCAGGTTGGCCACCATTGGTCTTAATAACTTTCAAGGGCTTGAGATGTGGAAACAATGTTATTTCAGGAAAATAATGCTAATATACTTTAGTTCTTAACAATGGTTTAGTCACTGAAGTTAAAAATGTGTTTCAATACAGTTATATATGTAATATATCAAAATAATTACACTTAAAATATCTCTTAAATCTCCTCTTTCCCTTTCTTAATCCTTCAAATCTATTAACCACAAAATATCTTATCTAAAGGAGTGTACGCTGACTTAAGATTCTTTTAGCAATCTCCCAAAGCTAGCTTTGAATTACATGCTAATTTTCTGCCTACTTGCCACATTTTCCAGCTTCTCACTCCTACTATGACTAAATTGCTACAATAACGCTGAGTAAGCTACTCTCTCGTGGGAAAAGATTTCGTCTCACCTCTCGCTGTGGGGCTGACTTTGTATTTTCTTCTATCACCCCTTTCTCTGCTCTTGTCAGAGTAACATGTCGTTTTCTTAAATTCTAAATAAAAGCTAAGTTCCACATTAGACTTTCTTGATTCTTTTCATGGTGTTACGACTGCATTTTAATTAGGATTATCCTTCTTCAGCAAGACCAGGGAAATAAAACAACAGGGGCTGAACTTTCATAGTTTCGTGTAACCGCCGAATTATTTTTTGGTGATTACATAATAAATGTTAAAATTCCGAATTTACTAAATTAAAAATTCATGAATTATTACTCATTTAAAAAATATTTTGTTACAAATGCAAATATCTTTGTATCTAAAAATTTTTCTTGCTGTTAAGTTTTTAACGATTTTTCATTTTGAATATATAATGAGGATTTTTATTAGGATCATTCTAATGATAATTGGTAATTATAATTAATTTTTCTTTATTACTATCGAAAATTGATCGAAAACAAATCATACAAATCGGAGGAGTAACGACTAACAGTCTATACATAAAAATTATTAATGGTATCATTAAAATATTAATAATTCAAACTATTAAAAAATTATTAACAACAATCAGGCGAAATGACACTTAAACAATGAACAGTAATTTTTCACTTTCACAGACATATGTAAATGTATGGGAGAATAATTTGTTCTGGTCGTTAATAGATGGCAGCACCAGAATAGAAGTGACTTATTTCAGTATCTCTACCTACACTTAATTAATTTTAGGATCAAAAAGACTTTCACTTTCGTCATTTATAAAATTTGTCTAGGGATTAACGACTTTTAGAAGTACAAGAGATATGAGATGAGATTTTTTTTTCATTCTTTTCTGTAGAAATAGTATAATGATAAATATTAATCTTTAATTTCGCTTTGAGAGATCAGAATTACAACTGAATGACAAGATAAAAGGGACTTTTCGAATAATTTATTTTATGCCCTTTAAATGATTTCACTTTAAGCATTCGGAATTTCTTTATAAGTTAATATATTTTTTGAGAGTAATTTCTTAAACAGAATATTCCCAGTCTTTAAATAAAATAAATATCTAAAGGCCAGAGTTCTAAAATTAGAATAATTTCAATATATTTCCGATAATAAATAATTGATGTTCTCTGTTAACGGTAAAAACAAATTCCCGATTTAAATAAATTACTTATTAATTAAATAAATCATATAAATTACTTTAAAACACTTTAAATACACTTTATAAATTACTTATTTAAATAAATCCCTGATTGAAATCATTTAAAAAAGGTTTTCAATTTTTCAGTTTTTAAGTGGGTTCTAAATATAAAATAATCCTTCACACTTCATGTTAACTTTGATTAACTTCTACTTATGATTAACTTTGTGGTTATAATAATACATTATATCTATAAAATGAAAGCCACAGAATGTGAAGTGTAATCCAGAATGTTAATGCTTAAAAGAATATTGTATTGAATTTAGGATACGTATATGTATATATATATATATGTATAATATATGTATATTTATATGTATATTATATATATATATATATATATATATATATGTAAATATATATATGTATAATATATGTATATTTATATGTATATATGTATATCTATCTATATATGTATATATATTTATGTATATGTGTATATATATATATATACATATCTATATATTTATACATATATACATACATATATATATATATACACACACACACAGACACACATATATATATACATATATATATATATAGACATATATATATATATATATATATACATATCTATATATTTATACATATATATATATATATACACACACACACCTATATATATATATATATATTATAGAAATGTTTTCGTATTCATTACCTTAAGGATTTATTTTTAATGCAAGATATTTAGATGTTTCACACTTTGAAATTTTCAATAAAGTTAATTTGCTAAAGTGAAAAGTTTGAGCTTTTAGTAATGATGCGAGCATTTATTTTACTAAGCTTTATTTAGCATTATTAAGCATTTTACTAATTTTCAAAATTTATAATCTGTTTTATTTGTAAAATAGAAAAGTTATTAAAGTATTCTAACTATGAAAGTCACTGCTCATATAACAGGACGTGATTGTTTGATTTATTTTGTTTTTTAAAATAAAAAAGAATACAAATTAAATTTGTTCATTTTTTTGTATTTGTTTTAAACTTGTTAAATATTAATAAATAATTAAAATTTAAATTATTAAAAAAAAAAAATATTAAAAAAAAAAAAATTTTAATATTAATATAAAAATTAAAAATCAAAAATTTAAAAAAATAAAAAAAAAAAAAAAAATAATAAAAAAAAAAAAAAAAATAAAAAAAAATAAAATTTTTTTAAAAAAAAAAAAAAAACAAATTACCATTATTTTATACCTTTTTAAAAAAAAATTTAAATTAAACTAAAATTAATTTAATAAAATCTTAGTTAAAGGAGACTGAAGAGACATTGCTCGTATAGGACTAGATAGAGAAGACAGATTGGGACGGCCATGGCTGTAATGGGCTATGGGAACTAGAAAATGGGTTAGATTACCAATTAGATGACTTGGCTCTGAAATCTTAGGTAAAGGAGACTGGAGGGGCATTGCTCGTATAGGACTAGATAAAGAAGACAGATTGGGACGGCCATGGCTGTAATGGGCTATGGGAACTAGAAAATGGGTAAGATTACCAATTAGATGACTTGGCTCTGAAATCTTAGGTAAAGGAGACTGGAGGGGCATTGCTCATATAGGACTAGATAGAGAAGACAGATTGGAACGGCCATGGCTGTAATGGGCTATGGGAACTAGAAAATGGGTAAGATAACCAATTAGATGGCTTGGCTCTGAAATCAGGCAAAGGAGACTGGAGGGGCATTGCTCGGATAGGACTAGATAGAGAAGACAGATTGGGTAGGTCAAGTTTGTAATGGACTATGGGAACTAGAAAATGGGTAAAATTACCAATTGGATGGCTTGACTGTGAAATTTTAGTTAAAGGAGACTGATGGGGTATTGCTCGATAGGACTAGATAGAGAAGACAGATTGGGACGGCCAAGGCTGTAACGGGCTGTAGGGCCTTAGAAGAAGAATATAACATGAAATACCATTTGTAACAACTAAATCCTTAAATTTTGGACAAACCAAGGAAGACGAAATCAGTTGGAAGCCGTTTTTACCAATAGAAGAATTATTGTTTTATTTATTGCATTAATAAAACAAAAAATAGAATTTGAAATAACTAAATCTTTAAATTTTGGACAGACCAAGAAAGATAAAATCAGCTGCTATTTTTTTAATCAATGGAAGTATTACTATTTTATTTATTGCATTAATACAACATGAAATACCATTTGTAATTACTAAATCTTTAAATTTTTTGGGCAGGCCAAGGAAGAGTAAATCAACTGGGAGGCGTTTTCATCAATGGAAGACCACTTCCGAACCATATACGATTAAAAATAGTAGAACTGGCTGCAGCTGGAGTAAGACCTTGTGTTATTAGTCGCAAACTCAGAGTATCACATGGGTGTGTATCGAAAATCTTGAACAGATACCAGGTAAGAAGGTTTTTATCTATACATCTTACTGTTTTACAGATAATTTTTTGTGTAGTTTGAATGCTTTTGTTCATTGTTCAAATTTTAGTTAACACTAACTTTAAGTGTCACTTGATAACTGTTAAAAATTCTGTTTTCTAAACATTGCATTTTTTTCACTTGGATTTCAATGCTTACTCTAGTTGTATACAAGGAAGTGTTATGCAAAGATATTCATTTCGCACTCTTGCCTTGTCTTCCGACTCGTTATGCTTGGTAGGCACATGAGGCTGCAATCCTCGTTGACAGGAGTGGATGCCCTCCCTGTCTACAGGAGGGGGGCATCCACTCCTGTCAGCATCAAGAGATGCCCTGTTCAACAGCAAGAGATGCCGCTGTAGACAACGACATCTCTTGCTGTTGTCCAACTTGGCCATCCGAGTTGGTCTCTCTTTCATATGGCCATTTACCTCTAAGTTAATTTGGGAAAACCTATCTTTCACTTTCTATTACAAATTCTGGTTTTCCACTTTGGTGTTCAGCAATAAATATTATAATATCTTACAACTACTATTGATTTTATGCTTTTTTTAAAATTTTAATAAGCCTTTTTTAATACATTAGATGGCACATTAGATCTATTTCTTCTTTGAATTCTTAATAGACGGATAGTCAGATAAAATAAGTATAGGTAATAGTGAAATATAGTTAACTTTTTCGGAAGAGATGTCGTTCAAATATTTTTTTAATTGTAAAGAGGTGGTGGTCTAAAAAAATATTGTTAACCTGTTCTATATATATTATTTTATTATTAAATTGTTTACTTCATCTGATAAAATTCTTGAATTTATTGTGTAATTTAAATCATGTATATCTTTTCTAGGAAACAGGCAGTATTAGGCCTGGTGTAATCGGAGGCAGTAAACCTCGTGTAGCAACCCCGGAGGTGGAAAAGAAAATCGAGGAATATAAACGGGACAGTCCTGGTATTTTCAGCTGGGAAATTAGAGACAGGCTAATTAAGGTAAGTTACCTAGGACCTTTACATTGTATTAATATATAACTTCAAAGCCTCAAGGGAAAACATTTCTCAATCTAGAGATTTTAAGAATTTGCAAAATGAGTGGCGCAGCAATAGAGAATAATTCAAGTTCCCCTCCAATTCAAAAATCGTGGTTTTTTTTCCTTTAAATGTTGTAAATTTTTAACATTTTTTACACAGATGTTAATGATCTTGAAGGGTTAATTACATAGAAGAAGGTTTCTTAGGTGGTATCCCTTAGAAAAAACCATAAATAAATTAAAGATCTACAAAAAAATTCTTTCATCAATATCGTAATAAAAAAACGTTCTTGTCTACTGTAAAATAGTTTTTAAATGCATGCAATTTTGGGTGAAATTAAAATTAAAATGTTAAAGGTAAGAACATTGAAACTGAAACTTGCATAGTAAGCCAAATCCATAATTGGATCGATAATTTAAATTTATAATATTGGATTAACCCCCCCCCCTTCTTCTCATCAGCGCTACAGCCTGGTACAGGCCAAGGCCTTCTCTGTCTGCTTCCTTAAAACTGCACGAATTTTTGCAAGGTTTCTCCATCCATTAATACCCAAGATATCCAAATCTTTTTCCACACAATCCAACCACCTTGTTGCTGGTCTACCTCTTCTTCTTGTATCCTCAATCTTTGAAAAAGTTATTTTTTTAACTAGGTCCAAATCTGCTCGTCTGAAAATATGGGCCAGCCATCTAATTCTGTTGGATTTAATAACTCTCAAGATGTTAGGTTGTCTGTATTTAGTATATAATTCATAGTTATATAAACCTCTCCATGTATTATTTTCCTTTACTGCTCCAAATATTGACCGAAGGATTTTTCTTTCAAAAATGAGTAGCCTATTGTCTTCTGTTTTGTTAATCGTCCATGTCTCACTGCCATATAAAATGATCGGTCTTATAAGGGTTTTGGATAGGTTTAATTTTGTATTGATGCAGAGGAGTTTAGATTTTATTTGGCTCTTTAAACCAAAATAGCACCTATTTGCCAGCAAAATTCGGTTTCTAATTTCAGTCTTTATCTCATTTCTACTGGTAATAAGTGTGCTCAAGTATTTAAACTGGGTGACTCCCTCAAAAATATAGTTTCCATTATTAAGCGATTGTACATCATGTATTCTAGGACTCAACACCAAAAACTTAGTTTTTTTCTCCGTTTACTGCTAAGCCCATATCCCTAGTAGCACACTCAAGGGCAATAAATGCGTCAACCACACCCTGTTTTCTTCGCCCAACAATATCAATATCATCTGCATATGCAAGTATCGGATTAACCCTAGTGTAGTAAAAAAGTAAGCTGTAGCACTCCAAATAAAACCATAATAGTGGAATAAAGCATCGAGATATAGTTAGAATCAAATAGTTTGTACTAGATGAATACCCCAAATATAAAAAAAAATTATCTATTTATTATTAGAAATAATAATATACGTAGAAATTTATACAGAAAGAAAATCAAAAGTTTACTATTTATCATAATAGCGGATATATTTGTATATAGAATCGAATACAGCGTAATATGGCCGTTTCAACTGATCGGGCAAAAGTCTAATCACAAATTTAAATCTTGAATAAAACCTAAAAAAATTGGAGGGACAAACAGAAATTGCCTTTTTATTAAAAATTCTGGGGGTGGGGAGGAATTTGACCTCCTTGTCCCTCCTAAATTACGTCCATGACCGGATATATCTATTTATATACAAAGCGGATGTTTTATGTTGATGACCAGTTGAAAACACTGTGACAGACTCAATAATACACAATTAACAGAGGAGTAGTTTTAATTCAAATATTGATAGTGGTATGACTTGAGCAACCTTTTCCCACTGCTGCTGTTGCAGAGCAATTCAATGCAAAAAAGTAAATTGCTCCACAGTTTTGTTTCATTCTCTTTTACAGGAAGGAATATGCGATAAAAGCACCGCTCCAAGCGTCAGTTCTATCAGCCGGGTTCTTAGAGGATCTCGAGCCGGTTCTAGATCGGGGGACTCTGGAAGCGACTCTGCCGACGGCTGCAGCCGAAAGGCAGATCACAGTATTGACGGCATTCTTGGGGGTGAGTACAGAGTTTTATGACAATTCTTAATACGTAGTTGAAAAAAAGTTGGCGAGAGAATTTGATAAACGAATGCCTGTTATACGGCTATGAGAAAAAAGCATCGGGAGTACTAATATACATATATAAATGTGTGTATGTGTATATATATATGTATATATATGTATATATGTATATATACGTGTGTATATATGTGTGTATATAAGTGTATATATATGTGTATATATGTGTATATATATGTGTATATATATGTGTATATATATGTGTATATATATGTGTATATATATGTGTATATATATGTGTATATATGTATATATATATGTATATGTATATATGTATCTGTATATATATGTATGTATGATATATATGTATATGTTATATATATGTATATATATATATATATATATATATATATATATATATATATATATATATATATTATATATATATATATGTATATATTATATATATATATATATATATATATATATATATGCATATATATACATATATAAGTAAATATAAATATCTGAAAAAGTATATGTAATTTATGAAAAAAGATGCAAATTAACATCCCATAATATAAGATCATAACTGAAATTAAATTGAAGTTTGCTTTTATTACAATATGTTTTAATCCAAGGAAAGAATCGTTTCTTAACTAATAATTAATTGACGAATTTTATCACTAAATAGAACCTTTATTACTATATCCGTGATAATAGTTTTCCGGTATTTACAATGCATAATTCAGTGTATAGTAACAAATATAATTTACAAAAGATAAAAAAATTTGGAGTCTGTATCACCCAAAAGTTCTCTTGACTTACAAAGACTGATATTCTGAATGATATTAAAAACATTTCTGATGTTTCAGGCATTAAAAATTTAATCCATGAAAATGATAATTTTCTCAACATATAAACTGTTACATCTTTTAAAACTAAGTCATTTCCCATTTCCAAGATTGAATAAAAAATAACAATCACGATTTTTTTCCCTAAGAATATTTTAGCAGGAAAATGATGCTATAGAAAGTGTTTAACTCATAGAGTGACAGCTGACAGTGGAAAAAAGAAAGATTTAAAATTAATGACGTCTCAGTTTATAAGGTATACAATCATGCGTTAACTGAATAGAAGCTGGGATCTTTCAGGTTTTAATACTTTTTATTAACCTTTATTAAGCCAAAGAAACACCTCCTATAGCAGACTATTCACTAAAACGAAATTTATTTTTCCAAACGGCAAGACTTTAAAAGTAATCAATGATTTTATGACAGAAAGTATCATTTTTCACTCTATTTTAAAAGTACTTTGTGTAAGTATTTCTTCAGCTAAACCTCTTTATGTTGACTGTGTTCTTTGTAATGTTATGTTAGGTTAATTGTTGTATTTTTCATAGTGAAATTCTGCCAAATGTGCAGACTCTAATATGCAAAAGTTATTGGGGACATATTACGAACTCTGTGTGAAGCAAATCGTTAACCCCCGACACTCCAAGGTTTATGATATCTCCCTTGTTGGGAACCACTAGTTTAGAGCAGTGGTTATCAAATTTTTTTCGTTGTGACACCCAGTTTGAGAACCGCGGAAATATAGGATCTATAGCACCCTGAAATAAATATTCTGACAATTTTTAACACGTTTTCAGTAGTTGGCGAGTTTACAACCAGGTAAGCAACCTGGCTTACGCTCATGGTAATCAGTTTGAGAACCTCGGATCTACGGGAGTCATAAAAATAGGAATACTGCAGTCAAATTTAGTAGTCACGAGCAAGCGGATCACAATTTTTCTGATGTTGATGTTATTTAGCTGTAAATCATAACAATAAAATTGTTTACCATTAACGCGGCAGGTTCAATTTTTTTCGTTGTGACACCCAGTTTGAGAACCGCGGAAATATAGGATTTATAGCACCTCGAAATAAATACACTGACAGTTCTTAGCACATTTTCAGTAGTTGGCGAGTTAGCAACCAGTAAACAGCTTGGATTACACTCATGGTAATCAGTTTGAGAACCTCGGATCTACAGGAATCATAAAAATTTGAAAACCGCAGTCAAGTTGAGTAGTTACGAACAAGCGGATCAGAATTTTTCGGATATTAATGTTATTTAGTTGTAAATCATAAATAATAAAATCATTTAGCATTAAATAGGGAATCTTCTAAATCTTCCCCCACAAGACTCGTTATAAAAGTTCTATCTTGCCTTTTAAGTTGGTGTAGCTAATTCCGTGTTTCCGCCTTGCCAATACGCAACGATTATGCTGTTGGCGTGGGTTCCAGCAATTTTTCAAACCGATTGTCAATTGTAGAGTATCTTTTGATGAACCAGGTGTAAACGTCCGCAAACATCACCATAGATCATGGTGCTGTCGGAAAGAGGGTCCTGGAACCCCTGCGTAAACAGGTCTTGAGTGGGGAAACCATGAACTTAGGGTGGGTTTCGTTTTGCGACTTCTTCTTCAACCAAACAGAATCAGTGCCTTGACCATAAAGGGAATTTGTACATCTATAGATTATGCTTGAAAGTTTAAGTAAAACATGTTCTAAATCTATGTGATGTACTAAAAAAGTATCTTGTCATTCTCATTAAATATATAATTGATAGTTTTACATTTAATTATTAATTTATTAATTAAATGATGAGTGCAGTTTTAAATATCGAAAACACAATGCTATATTATAAGGATTAATATTATCATAATAGATTTAAATTAATTAATGTAACTTATTTTGTGTTTGTGTTTTAAAATAGCGATTAAGTGTCATAGTAAAATAATTAGATATTAGTATTTGGCCTATTGATGATTTTGTTTTTCGTTTTTAACTCCCTGTTTGATTTTTCCTCTTTCCACTGAGAATACTGGCGACTTACTTCATTAATTGCTACCTTGTCTAGCGCATCTTTACTTGGCATTGTATCATGGGATAGCTCTCTCTTCTTTTTTCCCCTCCTTTTTTGTTTTTAATAAATTCTGTACAGTACCAAGGTGTGTGTATTGTGTAGGTAGATTACATCTTTTAGGAACAATCGTTTTATTTAATGATGTTCGTAGATACTGCTGTTAATACACATCTTTAACCCTTGTTTTTTAATTCTATGTTTTGTTTTGTTTTCATTTTTTACTGTTAATTTCTACTTTATATATAATTTTTATATATAAAATTCTTCTGTCGGCGTGTTTGTAATAGAACTTCTACTAAACGGCTGGACTCATTTTTAAGAAATTTTGTGAATGTAATTAAGTTGATTCGAGAATGGTTTAGAGTCAGAATTTGATCCGATAGAAAATGTTTTTTTTTAGAATAAAAAATCCAGAATTGCTGCCACTGCCAACGTATCTGTGGCACAGTGGTCTGAGCAACGGGCTTCAGTACGAGCAGTCCCAGAACGCGTCCCCATACAGGCGATGTGGGAATTTTAATTTAGTCTGATTGAGTTTGTGAGGACTGTACTCGTTGTGAAGTCAAGTAATTTTAAAATTATCTTTTCTTCTCAGTTTTCTATCACAACTGTCCAGTTTCTAATTTATTTAAAAACATTTTACAATTATTGGATTTACAGCATTAAAACAGGACAACGTCTGTCGGTTCGTCTAGTATATATAATATAATATAATATAATATAAATATATATATAATATAATATAATATAAATATATATATATAATATAATATAATATAATATAAATATATATATATATAATATAATATAATATAATATAATATAGATATATTTATATTATATTTATATAATATATATAATATAATATACTATAATATAATATAAATATACAAATATATAAATATATAAATATATATAATAAAACAGAACCAAAGTCAAAACCAAAACTCTATAACTCCATTAAGCCCAGTAATTGTAAAACAGAAAGGAAGAAAGAAGGATTGGGTGTGGAAGGTTTACGACTTCCACACACTTCCACAATTGTTTGAACAAGCCTGAACGTTCCCCTACACCCAAAAGACCAGAAGAATATGAAATGAGAATACGAATTAGAAGAACAAAGCATTTATAAAGCTATACTAAAAGCCAGCTCATAAATACTGGAGTAGTTGCGTATATTGTGCGGTTGTATCTCTCTATTCACATGAATGTTTTTAACCTTTCGAAATCGGCTTTAAACAGTAGGTCCCTGTCTTATTATTCTCCGGGCAGCATAACAATAGACCGCAGCATTACGAACTAAACCAAATCTTATTTTAACTATGGGATGTTTTTCTGGTCATAATGTTTTTTTTATACTTTATAATTCTGTTTTTTAATTAAGTTTTTTTAAACTTGGAGTGGCGGCATTTTTTAGATTGTTTACGGCGGCAAAAATGCCCACCCTATCACATCTGGATTTAATGTTCCTTAAAACTACAATAATTTTAATACTATCGACAGCATAGTCTTATATGGTTTAAAACTAAGCGTTATGTCTTTATTCCTTTAAAAGTGTCTAAAACTAGTCAAACAGCACAAAGTACTCTTTTTTATTTCATTCTTTATTTAAAACTATTCACTCTTCCACGATAAAAATTTCTCATAATCTACCGAGGAATTTCTTTTGAAACTCGTTTTAGAATGAAATTTGTTCAAGCTTCTTCAAGCGTATCTTTCACTTCAAAGCTGGTTTTTATTTTATTTTCATTATCTCCTTATAAATAAGAAAACAAACTAAATTAATTAAATTGGAAATGAAAATGGTGGGATATCGCCGAATATTAAAAGCGATAGTTGAAATAACATGATGAAATGATGAAATTGCGACCGAATGATAAGACGCTGTTTTAGAGGCAGACGTGCTAATTAAAAATCGCATTTTAAACTGAATTTTTATTTCATAATTGCATTTTGAAGAAAAGCTTCAGAGGAAGTAGAGTTAATAAAAAAATTGAGGCAAATGTTAAAGGTTAAAAGTTTAATTACAGATTTTAATAAAGTGCAGGAATAATTTCAAAATCTTCCATATTTTTTATTTCTATTATTATTATTATTATTTCTATCATCATTATTATCATTATTACTATCATTATTATTATTATTTCTATCATCATTATTATTATCATTATTATTTCTGTTATTATTTCTATCATTATTTCTATCATTATTATTATCGTTAGTATTATTTCTATCATTATTTCTATCATTATTATTATCGTTAGTATTATTTATATCAGTATTATTATCATTATTATTATTTCTATCATCATTATTATTATTATTATTATTATTATTACTATCATTATATCTATCATTATTATTATTATTATTATTATTATTATTATTATTATTTCTATTATTATAATTATTATTACTATCATTATATCTATCATTATTATTATCATTATTATTATTTCTATCATTATTATTATATTTATCATCATTATTATCATTATTATTCTATCATTATTACTATTATTATTATTATTATTTCTATTATTATTATTTCTATCACTATTTCTATCATTATTATTATCATTATTACTATTTCTATCATTATTATTATCATTATTACTATTTCTATCATTATTATTATCATTATTATTATTTCTATCATTATTATCATTATCATTATCATTATCATTATCATTATTATTATTATTATTATTATTATTATTATTATTATTATTATTATTAGCATATAGCCTGTCATATGACGGGATCAGAAAATTTTTTAGTTTTCCAGAATTGTAAAGAACCCTATGATTCTGGTAAAAAAAATCGTTTGATTTTTGGTTGAGAATTATCTAGTACACGCTCAATAATTTGTTTATCTTTATTGACCGTATGTTAGTTGCGAACTTTAATTTATCTTGTCATATCACGTGACAGGATGGACAGCAGAGGTTTTAATATTGACAGTGATTATTTGGCGGTATATATAAATGATGTCCAAAATTTAGAGAATCGATTGCAAACCGTGTGGTTAAGTATAAAAAACAAACACACAAACGAACAAACTTCTTAATTTTCAAAGATATTAGGGCTTAATGAAAGGTAAGCGGTTAACTGAACATGGTACCTCAAAGAATTGTCAAAATGCTGTATTCCTTTTCACTATCTTAAACTATTGTTTTAGAATTTATACACATGCATACAAAATTTTAAATCTGTATCCTTAATATTTTAATATTTACTTACTTACTAGCGTATAGTCCGTCTTATGACGGGATCAGTAAAATTTTTAGTTTTTCAGAATTGTAAAGAACCCTATGACGCCAGTTAAAAATGGTTTGATTTTTGGCTGAAAATTATCTCGTACATGCTCAATAATTTGTTTATCTTTACTGACCGCATGTTAGTTGCCAACTTTAATTTATCTTGTCATATTACGTGATAGTATGAACAGCAGAGGTTTTTCAACTCCTCTATTTAGCCCACTCTCCTGTTTCTAATCATGGATCTTGTTGGTGCTTCAACCACATTTGGCGAAATTGGCATGCTTGCAGCTTGCGTGCGTGGCGTGCTTGCAGCGTGGCGTTTGAATTCTGGCGAGGGGATCGTAACTCAACAAATTGATACATAAACAAAAACAACATTTTGAGGAAAAATTTTACAAAAACTGAATATTTAAAATCTAATTGAATTAACAAAGAAAACACAAAGGAAACACATAACATTCATACTAAATAGACTGAAACATTCACTTAATCACAAATTAAATAAACTGAGTGTGATTTTCATCACAAATTTGTGATTTAGTGTAAATTGTAAAATTAATTTAATTTTGATTCTGTATTTTGAGTGGAGGTTGAAGAGGAGTTGTAAAATTGAAATTTTTTTTTCAAATCTCTTATTAATATTGACAGTGATTATTTTGCGGTATATGTGATTGATGTCCAACATTTAGTGAATTGATTTTAAACCGTCTGGTTATGTATAAAATACAAACACACGAACACACTTCTTAATTTTAAAAGATATATAACTTAAACGCTATTAGATATTTATTATTGAGGGAAATGTTAAAGGTTAAGAGTTTAATTACAGATTTTAATAAAGTGCAGGTATAATTTCGAAATTTTCCTTATTTCTTACTTCTACCATTATTATTACTATTATCATTACTAGCATATAGCCCGTCTATGACGGGCTCATTAAAATTTTTTTTGTTTTTCAGAATTGCAAAGAACCGTATGAGGCTGGTAAAAAAATGGTTTGATTTTTGGCTGAGAATTATTTGGTACACGCTCAATAACTTGCTTATCTTTACTGACTGCATTTCAGTTGCCAACTTTAATTTATCTTGTCATATTACCTGACAGGATGGACAGCAGAGGTTTTCAATATTGGCAGTGATTATTTGGCGGTATATGTGAATGATTTCCAAAATTTAGGGAATCGATTGCAAACCGTGTGGTTATGTATAAAAAACAAACACATGAACAAACTACTTAATTTTCAAAGATAAACATAAAACGCTATTATATATTTATCAGTCCGTGAAATAGACTCCTAGACTTTTATGAAAAGAATTTGTTGTTAATACCTGTGATAAATTTTCATTGCAACAAAAACTAATCGATGATTAAATTTAAAATTATATCACAAGTACCTAATCTATTTTTTAAGCCAAATATAAAATAAAATTATTTACGTCATATCTAAGTTCAGTGATAAAACGTATGAAAATAATGCAGACGATATTTAAATTAAAAAATTATTAAATGAGATAAGTGAAATCAGTTACTGAAATAAAAGCTTCTCCCTTTAAAAATATACACCATAACAAAAATAGTACAAAGGTAGTTAAATACTATTTTTTAAATGAAATTCATAATATTTTAAGTGAAAAAATTGTAGTACTAAATTAACAAAGAATATATCAAAGTTTAGTTTTAAGGTTTGGAGATCTTGGACAAAGTCCCGATTATTTCATGCAATAATAAGGACCTGGATATGTAAGAGGACTACAGAAAAATATCTCATAATAGTCCTACTTAATAGATATAAAAGCAGATCTTATTTTCCAAGCGTGATATCAAAAGAGTAACGAAGTTTTAGGTATTTAGCTCAGTATAGGAGGAAAACACCCTACAACAATTTATGTTTGTCAAACCTCCTAAAAGGACCAAATAGTACATTACAGAATCAAGGACCTTAACGTCATACTCGATAAAAGCCGACTGCACTCTTTAGCACCCCCGAGAGTGGTAGGTATTCACTTCAGAAGTTACCCTTCGATTTCTTTTGGAGGAGTGTTAATCCCTACAGGTTAATGCTAGCGGCAACGAAAGCCACAATAATGTGGATTACGGCTTAGTACCTCCTAACTTCCATGTGATGTGATGGATAAGTTGACATGCATTTTATTGCTGCTAATCTGCTAAAATATCATTTTGGGAAATGGTCTACATGTACCATAACGCTCCGCTGCATTGTTGTGTAGCCTGCAGTTTTTGAAGATGCCGAAAATAATCTGGGCAATTTCGCTTTTGTGGTTTTATCCATGAATATAACCTTCTTTTTGCACGAATGTCAGAAATATTCTGCTTATTGCAATGAATCTGGTATTTTTGCAAACCACAAAATGGTTTTGCATTTTATTCAGGTATTCATGTAGGCGTGTTCCATACACTTTTTGCGAGAATAGAATTATTGTGGTTGATACTTTTTATGATGTATCCCATTCATAGATTTTCATGTCTAAATCGTAAAAGTACAGATATTGAATTATATTTATTCTGTTATTTGGGAAAATCCTGGGATTAGAATGCATTCGATAAATATCCTTGGCATGAAATGCACCAATAAATGAAAACTGAAACATCTAAAAACATTTTTGCTAGCTGTAGATTTTACAAATTAACTTATGTGATCTTTAATAATTTTTAACGTATATATATAAAAAAAACGCTGTTAGGATTTAATAAGGTTTATAAGAATTATTTTTAAGTTCATTATTTCCCTTTAGTTTTTAATTAGTACTACCTATATAACTAGTATGTATTAGAAACTTATATAAGTAGTAGATTTAATACATTTTTTTTTCCATTTTACAAATGCCTAACCACTAGCTCCTAAGTCATTATTTAACGGGCTGTCCAATACTTTTTAACAATGCTCTCATACTGAGAAAGTACAATAAAATTATTTAAATGTTCAAAAGTCACTGGATGATAAGAGTCACACAAAACACAGTCCGGTGAATCTACCACTTTAATTCTGTAGAGACGGTCTTGCAAACAGTCATGTCCAGTATATGACCTCATATTATCATTACCCATCCCCTATATAATAATGGCCTAAGTTGTCTGTCCACGAATTTATGAAGCGGTTGTACCTGGAATGAATTCCGGCATCCATATTGGATTTTTCATGAGTTAGGGTTAGCAAAATTGAAAGCGAGTTCGAAATCCCCTTTTCGAGCGTTTAATGCTATTTTAAGCCTTATCCTTCCTCTTATTCTATACAAAATTCATTCTTGATAGGATGGCAAAGGCGGAGAGTAATATCTAAATTTCTGGACTGTTTCTACTTAAACCTTCATGTACTCTAATTAGTTCGCTCTCAACGTGCAGGTGTTGTACGTTTGGCAGAATGTCCTCCGTACTTCTCAGGTTGACGGTTCTATTCCCGACGCAGTCAGTTTTTTTAATGTCTAAAAAATTTAATATTTTCTGCTTTTTCTTTTAAGTTCTTATTCCGAAAGTTGTTTTATTATTTTAAAAGTCCTTTTATTATTTTAAAAGTCGTTTTATTATTTTTAAAATAAATTTTACTATTTTATCCCCTTTTTATAATTTTTATTTTTTTTATTTTATTAAATTCACGTATTGCTTTACGGAGTCCCTGGCCACATAAACATTTTATGTTGTGTATCCTTAAACTTTCTTCTCGTAATGTATTAATAGCCTAAGTTATCTGCCCTTCTGTCCTCGAAGTTATGAAGCTGTTGGATCTGGAATGGATACACACATCCATATTGGATTTTTGATGAGTTAGGGTTTGCAAAATTCAAAGCGAGTCAAGTTTATCTTTTCCTAAAATATATCCAATTCTGAAGTAAATTGGTATGAATAGGTTTCATATCACAACGAAAAATACTGTCCTCTGTAAAACGTTCGAAATCCACCCCGTCCCCTTTTCGAGCGTTTAATGCCATTATATCGAGCCCCATTTTAAGAGCAAGCGATTAAATTTATCAATTTATCACATAATAAATAGGTAAAAATAACAATTTTTTCTAGCCTTATGACGTCATTCCTTTAACCATTTCATTTAATCATTTCTTATTTTAAATTATTTAAATATTTTCTGCAATATTTCCATACGTTTTATCACTAAACTTAGCTATTACATAAATAATTTTCTTTTTTATTTGACTTAAATAATAGATTGAGTACATATGTGATAATTTTAACCGGCTCTTCAACACTTTTTAATAATGTCCTCAAAGAACAGTACAATTATTTAAATGTTTAAAAGTCATTGAATGATAATAGTTGCACAAAACACAGTCCGGTGAATGGACTACTTCAATTCTGTAGAGATAGTCTTGCAAACAGTTATGTCCAGTCAGACCCCATATTATCATTACCCATGTTTCAATAGTATTCCTGATCTAGAGGGTCAAAGGGAAATCAGAATAAAGTGCTCCTGTGCGACAGTCCTGTGTGACATATATATATATATATATATATATATATACGTATATATATATATATATATATATATATATATATATATATATGCCTTTGCTGCGGTCAACTATTTAATCAGAGAGCGAAATAGTCCTTCATAATATCTTTATTCATGTCTTCATCACAAAAAAGTATTCAGTCATTAAAAATGGCAGCCAGTCGGTAGTGTCCATACCCTAACAAAAGACCTTCGCTTAACATAGATTCATGAGCAACCTTATCAAGACAGACTCCTTTCAATCATTAAGCGTCAAGCGCTTTTGCATGGATTTATTAGTGATTCATGCGTCTGAATTAAAGAGTGCGCTGCGTTTTCTGCCTTTAAACCCCTAAATTATTAATGTTTTCAAATCTGACATATATATATATATATATATATATATTTATATATATATAATATATATATATATCTATCATATATATATAATATATTAAAATTATTTAACTTTAATATTTCCTTATAAACCTCCTCTCTCTCATTCTAATTCCTTAAAATCTTTTCCCAGCCTCTAAATGTCTTAATCAAAGGAGCGCCCCAGACTTAAAATTCTCTCGATACAATTTCCAAAGCTTTCTATCCTATAGATATAAATTATCTGTCTATTCAACACGTATTCCAGCTGTCGCCGGCAAATGGCTCCATGTTTTTCCTCATCTTAATAGTTTAAATTCTCTAAGTTCCTTGTTCCTTGGAAAAATTCTTTTTGTATTCGCTCTTTTTTCACTCTGTTCGAGCAGAGTGATTTCTGTGCCTTTCTTTTGTCTGTCGTTGAGTAGTTCAGATGTCCGTTTTAACAGCTCTAGAATAAAGTTTTAATCAGACTTGTGCCGCTCTCTTCAATGTGGGCAGACTTCATCTTATTTGCTGCTAATTGATTAGGCTTCTTGCCCAGTAACCAGGACGAATAAAAACAATAGGGGCTGCATAATTATTGTGACTAGAGGAAATAATTTTTACACAAACACATATATGTAATCAAATAATTATAAAACTGCTGAACAAAGAGAAAGCCAATCAGCTAACAGTAATAACGATGCAGTCGGGCCATTGAAAGAGACCGGCACAAGTTTAATTAAAACTTTATTTTAGAGCTGCTAAAACGGACATCTTTACTAATCAACGACATACAAAGGAAAGACTCAAAAATCCCTCTGCTTGAACAGAGATGCACCCAAGAGCGAAACCAGAAAGAATTTTCCCAAGGGACAAGAAACTGACTCAGAGAATTTAAGCTTTAAGATAAGAAAAACCCGGAACCATTTGCCAGTGACAGTTGGGAAACGTGTTGAATTGACAGAAAATTTACATCTATAGGACAGAAATTTTTGGGAAATGTATCGATCGAATTTTAAGTCGAGGACGCTCCTTTGATTAAGACATTTAGAGGCTGGAAAAAAGATTTTAAAGAATTCGAATGGGAGTGAGGAGGTTTTTTAAGGAAACATTAAAATTAAATAATTTTGATATATTACAGGTGTATATATATACATATATATATATATTAAATACATACATATATATATATATATATATATATATATATATATATATATATATATATATATATATATTATATGAAGATAAGCTAAATATCAGGAAGAGCGAATAAGTGTTTTTAATATTGTGTAATCTTCTGTAAACCATTAAATCATTGACGTTAATAAAGGATGGAGCTTCTAATAGAAAAGTTCAGTCAGTGCAAACGGTCTTGTTGTATCAAGTTGTATTATTGACCAAATGCAGCTATTGTGCCTCCCACTTGAAACCAATAAGAATTAGGGACACAGTGTGGGGTGGCGATAGAAAAGGTCTTCACAGCTGAATAACCATTGACCAGTAGGCCCTCTGCAAACACCACTCAAGTGTATTTCTCTTCCCCTATGTTGTGTACATACCTCTCAAGCGCAAACACAACTAGAGCAAATTTATTCTGTTGTTAAGTACGCTTGCACTCTAATCCGTTTATTCTTCTACTGCTCGCCCCTTCAACTAAATTGCTGTAGGACGCCAGGGTAGTTTCGTAATGTAAAAGCTCGATCTAGAATAGTCTCCTTATGAGAGTCGACACAGCGCATGTGCTCGGGTTGGCACATTTTTTCGCTTCACGATAATTTCTATGAAAGTATAGTAACCTGTGTATTGTTGCTTTTTGACTCTAAGTAGCTACGATCGCTTTGATTTCAATCACGTGTTTAATGTATTTTGACCGTTGGTGATTTGTCATCAGTGAAAATGGAAAATTATTTTTAAAGAAATAAATAGTAGCCTAGCACATAAACTGTTTTCTCTTACATTTATTTATTTAAAAAGAAAAGCGAATAAAGTCGTTTAAGAAAACAAAATTATTAATTGTAGCATGAAACTTATTCTTTATTTTTTGTAATACTGTACATATATTTATCAAAGATTATGGTTTAACTGCATTAAATTATGCTTTTTACATTACATATATTGAACAATTAAAATAATATTACGTACATAAATTACGTGATAATAAAACAAAGTCTAAATAAATCTTATGTCTAATTGGTATTTGGGAGCCCATTCTATATTTTAAGTTTTCCTTGCATTATTATTTAATTTTTTAACCAACTTTTTATATTTTATATTGAAATATATAAACAAATATATATATATATAATATATAAGTATACATATATATATATATATATATATATATATATATATATAAGTATATATAATAATATAATATAAGTATATATATATATAAGTATATATATATATTTAAGTATACTATATATAATAATAGTATATATATATAATATATAAGTTATACATATATATTATAATATATATATATATATATATATATATATATATATATATATATATATATATATATATATATATATATATATATATATATATATAACATATATATATATATTATATATAAACAAATATATATATATATATATATATATATATATATATATATAATATAATTTTCGCAAGGATAAATAAAAAGTTAATTTTAAATCTAAATTGATTTTTTTAATCAAATTACCCGTACTGCGGTTCCGCATCAACTGATGTAAAAACTAGTTTTTATTTGTCTAAATTTTTCCAGAATCTATGTAGTAGACAAGAACATTCGGCTTCGTTTTCCTGTATATACCATTATTTTTGTATCCACAAACAAACCATGTTGTTACACTAACCTGTACTAGTACATGACCCTCGCTCAAGTATCAATCATCAGAAAACGTACTAGTACGTGTTCCGCATACAATGTGTTAACTGCTACCTTGTCTAGAGCATCTTTACTTGGCATTGTACCATGGGATATCTCTATCTTCTTTTGTTTTTCCTCCTTTTTTGTTTTTAATAAAGATTGTACAGTACCAAGATGTGTGTATTGCATAGGTAGATTACATCTTTTAGGAACAATTCTTTTGTTTAATGATGTTCGTAGGTACTGCTGTTAATACACATCTTTAACCATTGTTTTTTAATTCTATCTTTTGCCTTGTTTTCATTTTTTATTATCAATACCTACTTTATATATATAATCTTTATATATAAATTTCTCCTATCCGTTTGCTTGTATTAGAACTCCTCCTAAACGACTGGACTGATTTTGATGACATTTTGTGTATGTAATTAAGTTGATTCGAGAATGGTTTCGAGTCAAACTCTTATTTTAAACTGTTTGAAATGTTTTTAACTTTATCATTGTCTACCTAAGATGTAGGTTTAACTTTATTACTGTATAGCTAAAAAAGAAACCATTTGCTTTGTTAATGAATATTAGCATATGCTTTTACAGACAAAATATATGAGGGAGTAAATTTGTTTTAAATTTAATTGCTGTGCTGATTTCACAATTTGTTAAAAGCATCTAACTTTAGCTATGGAAGTTTATTTGTTCCAGACCTACGTAATGCTACTTTGGTACACAATTCCGACATCAAAAGATAAAATTACCAAATCCAGATCTCGAGAGTAGGGTAAAAGTTTTCGAGTTAGAGCCAAAATTTTCCAGAAAATCTCCCGTGAACGCACGGTTTAAAAAGATTCGTTTGAAACATGTTTATCCTCTGCTAACAAATCCTATACAGCCGTATCGTAAGCGTTGGTTTAATGTGTTTTTTTGAAAGCCGAGTTTAGCTGTTTCCAGTACAGGTGCCGAAAATTAGCGTGACAGCATCAGGGTCCTTTTCCCCCCTCCCTGCGATGCCCCTAGCTCCCAACGGACGGCTCTGATGTGATCTATAACGCGTCTATCCTTCCGCCAGCATTGGCGGACCAGGCTTCCTAAATCCGGCGATATCAGAAATTGGAGAATGGTTTGCAAATGAGCGGAACGATCTATTCACCATCGATGCCTTCCCCCCCTGTCGATCTTTTCGACGCGATTCGATATAGCCGGTTGCCAACCTCCTCCCTTCCAAGAGAAGCCTGGAAAAGCTCGACAAAGAACTATAAAAAGGGATCTGTGAAAGTCGAGCGTGTGGGTTAAAGCAGCCTCGATTCAGAATCAGACTCTATGCAAAATTAGCCTTAAATGTGGGGCTCTCTTCTTCACACGACACCTCGGCCTGTTCTCTAAAAGCCATCTGTTATCGGGTACAGATACATATTTCTAGGCTTGGGAAAAAGGCAGCTGCTGAGAGGTACCTTGTGTCTTTACCCCTCCTCCTCGTCTCTTTTTGCTCAAGACTGGTCGTCTCGTGCTACTTAATACGCGTCTCCAGACCACGCCGAATTCCATCTTTGCTTTCTGGTTTCGGCAGGCTCAGCGTTGCAAAACAGCCGTGAGAAAGGAATTAGCGATGCTTCTTTCGCCGTCGAGGAGCTTTTTCCACTTTCCCGCTTCTCTTAAGCTAAAAGGGAAACACACAGCTTCGAACTCCCT
Source organism: Pardosa pseudoannulata (assembly GCA_032207245.1). Classification (NCBI taxonomy): domain Eukaryota; kingdom Metazoa; phylum Arthropoda; class Arachnida; order Araneae; family Lycosidae; genus Pardosa; species Pardosa pseudoannulata. The sequence goes on from CM063509.1 coordinate 113,781,860, forward strand.
TTTTTTTATTAGCATTTAACCCGATTTTCCACCTCTTCAAAAATTTGATCGCTATGCACGGCGTGCAAAATACTTGATTTCACCAGGTCGTTCCAAATTAAGGAAAGCTTTTAAGGACTCTTAACACGAAGAAGGGGAAAAAAATTCCGATTCAATTGCATTAAGTATACAAGTTTTTGGCATACATTTTCAGCTATCGATTCTTTTCCGAAAGAACTGCATTTAAATCGTAAATCTTTCTGAAGCTGTCAGTTAAAGGACGAAGTTGAGTTTATTTTCCTTAAAAATTTACCGTGTTGGGTCTGTTTTATTTTTTGGAACAAGATTTAAAAACATTCAGGATAAATTTACATATGTTATTCTAGAAGAATACTATATGATTTATATATAGAAGGGTGTTAAGTAAAAATAAATAGTAACAAATGCATTTTGATATCGCTAAAAGATATTAAAATATTTTAAATAAAAGTTTGCATATTTCAAAAGAGTTACTTAAAAGAGGCTTTAGTTAATTAACTTTAAGTAATACAATCCCATTTTAAAAGAAAATATAAATTTGTTTTAATTCTTCACTCATATTATTTTCAAAACTGAAAATGGTTCATCTGAAATTGAAAAATTTAATCATCTTTCTTTTGAATTCATTCTGATACAGTTTTTATCTTTACATTTGAATTACGGTCATCAAACGTTTGCATATATTATACTTATAAAACACATCTAAAATTTGAACATATGTTGTCATATATTTAAAAATAAAAGTAATGTAATGCGATGGTGATCTCGTGTATTTTCTTTACATTAGAAAAACTAAAACGGCATATGTATGTGTATATGTATGTATGTATGTGCATGTATGTATATGTATGATGTATGTATAT